>VXAV01000597.1:93488-140335 GCA_013399715.1 Alectura lathami | reverse complement strand
GCGACGCCGCGCGGGCTGGCGCTGCTGATTGGCTGGCGGGGCTGGGGGGGCGGGGCCTGGTGGGTGTTGGGGGCCGCTCGGAGGCAGGGCCGGGGTCCTGGCAGCCTTATAGGGGTCCCTGCAGCCGCAGGGCTGGGTGGCCGCGGCCTGATAGGTGTCCTCGCAGCGACGGAGCCGGGATCCTGGCAGCCCCAGGGTTCCCCTCGGCGGCAGGGCCGGGTCCCCACAGCCTTATAGGGGTCCCCACAGCCACAGAGCCGGGGTCCTGGCAGCCCTGGAGGTCCCCTCAGTGATAGGGCCAGGGGCCCAACTGTCCTAGAGGCGGCCCTGGGGTCTCCCTCTCAGTTCTGGGGTCCCCGCAGCAATAGGGGCAGAGGCTCGCTGTTGCAGCCACAGCCGTTGCACCCCTTTAGCTGCAGGGGCAGAGGTGCTGGCAGCTCAGGGGCAGATCTGGGGTTCCTCGGGCTGGTGCGGCTGCGGGGCTGATGGCGTCGTTGCTGTAGGGGAGGATCTGGTGCCTGCAGGCTACAAAGGCAAGTATCTTTGCCACAACAGGGCTAGCAGGGAAATCCCTGCAGGTGTTGGGGTGGCTCTGGGCCCCTGCAGCACTGTGCGTGGGGAGGCCCCGCTGCTGCAGGTGCAGGTTGGGTCTCCAGGGTTGTGGGGCTGTTTGCAGGTAGCTCAGAGACCCTCTCCTCTATGTCCTTCTGTCTCTTTCTGTGCAGAGATCCCTGTGGCTATAGGGACAGCTCAGAGACCGCCGGGACCAAGAGATCTCAACTAGCGGCTCAGAGATCCCATCACTGGAAGGTCCAAGCCAGCACGGATCTGCCAGCTTTATTCCGGACATCCCGCTGCCAGCGTGTGGGACGGGGCTGCCTGCAGATTCTCAAGCCGTACAGCCAGGCCACGTTCCTTGCAGGGGAGACCTTGGCACGTGGTGCCCTCCCAGCAGCTGGGGACGAGGGAAGAGCGCTTCAGCCTGCTGCTGGAAGCGGTGCCCACGTGCTCTGGGCGACCAGGTATGTGACATCCCTGAGCTGTTCTGCAGGCAGCTCAGCGATAACATCCATCAGCACAGTGCCAGCTGCCGCTTTGGGAGGAAGGTCCTCGGGGACCTGCTGGGCAGGGGCACTGGGACACATCACTGGCACTGAAGCCTTCCCCTCCTGTTGGGGGCAGAGGGGTAAGGCTGCTTTGGCCGCTGGACTAGCAAGCGAGGTGCTCCTGGGTGCTGGGAGTTGGGACCTGAAAGTGAAAATGAAAGTGGAACTGGGGGAAGTGGCTGAAGGTTCCCCCCCAGGGTCCCCAGCGGGAGAGAGGCAAGGCCCCAGCAGGGGGACGGCATGGGTGCATCTGTGCGGAAAACCCAGCCAGGCAAAGCACGCTGGTCAGCAGGTGAGGATTATTTTGCTGCAAAAACGTTTCCCATCCCAGCTGATGACCCTTGGGAAGTCAAAAGGTTCCCTGAGCAGAGGGACGCAGCTCCCGTAGTTCGCGATGCGCTCCCCTGTGCGCACCCGCACCCCTGATTCCAGCCCCGTGTCTCACAGGCGTGCACTGGGGCCTCTCTCCTGGATTTGTGCCTGCCTGACCTGGGGCCCAGAGACCCGGAGCGTCTGGTGCGCGGGTCACGGAGCGGGGGAGAGGCAGCAGCAGCACGAGGGGACACTGGGGGAAGTGTTACTGTGGGAGAGGAGCTCCCCCGTCACGTGGCTTCGTGTGCCAGATGTGCCTCCCGTCACGTGAGCTGCCCCGGCGCAGCAGACTGATTGCACAGCGGCCCGCAAGGTCCTTGAAGTGCTGTTAGTAAGACGTGTATCTGTCTGTGCACACAAAAAAGCCTGTCAGCACTCTGGCTTGAAGCAGCGGTCGTGGGTGAATGCTGGAGAAACGCTGCCGCAGCGAGGCCCTGGGCGCAGCACGCGAGTCCGCTCTGGGCTCTAGCACTGCGTGCGTGGCGCTGGGTTGCTTTTTGGTACGTTCAGTGTAGAAATAAACACCTTTTTGTGGCTGAAAGGGCAAAGCCACAGCAGCACGGGAGAGCGCGGCCTCGTTCCACTGCGGTGAAGAGCCACCCCAGCACTGTCCCTGCTCCAAAGGCTGGAGAGCAGCAGCTTGTTGGCCTTGTTCGGCAGGGTCAGAGGGCTTGCCTTCGGAAGTGGTGAAGGTTGCTAGCTGATGAGCTCTTTGCTCCAGTGGAACCAAGCAGTGATAATTAACCTCAGACTTGTTAGGGGAAGGCTGGTGCTGGCCGCTTCTTTGAAGATGAGCAGGAAAAGGGCAGCTGTAGTGAAAACTGTTTAGAATAATGGAATATGCAGTAATGCTGGGCCACTGTAGGATTCTGTAAAGCCATCACACAACCTCACCTGCAAAAAAAAAAAACCTGAAATATTGCTCATTGACATAACAAGCAATATTATGCTTACTGACATAAGCAATATTCAAAAGTTGTCAGCAGTATTTGTCAACAGTTGTCAGGCATTTGCCGTGGGGTTGCACGGCTTTTTGATGAATTAAAGAACTCCCGGGTAACCCTACCCCAGGGAGAGGAGCGGCTGCAGGCTGTCGGTTTTACACCGTGGGTTGTGCGTGGAGAGTCAGCATTGTCCAGATGTGCTTGGTGGGATCCCAGGGACGTGCGCTGCGGCCCTGAAGAGCCGATTTCTCGTCTCTCGGGAGAAAGGTTTCCAGACAACCCACCTGTTGGACAGGGTAGCTGCAGGCAAGTTGGGCGCTTTAGGAAATGCTGTGAGGCAATCGAGTGTGGCTTGAGGGGTTCGTGTGTGATGTGGAGAGCAGGAGGCTGAAACAAAATGCTTTTTTGATCCTTGTGGGTGCCTTCCAGCTGGGGATTTTCTACCTAGGGAGTAAAAATTGCTAGCTATGGGCTCTGCAGTCTGGAAAATACCAATGTAAAGAGAAAAATAACGATGAAGCTGTAGTGCAGGATATTCAGACTAGAAATAAAGTGTAGTTTGTTTGCAAGGAGGTAATTTATGACTGGCAGGAAAATACCCTGCTGAGGGATGTGGTAGGTTTTACACCATGGGCATTCACGTCTGAGTTGGTGGTGTTTTTCCAGGACATACTGGGTCCAGGGGGGGGCATGGATGAAGGAGACAGTACCCAGCTGGCTGTGCAGTCCGTGGTTCCAGTGGGACAGTGGTTTTCCCTTGTCCTGTGAATGTTAAAAAATGCCTCCCATCGCCTTCCTTCGAGGGAAATACGCTGCACCTTCCTCAGCGTTGGTGTTGGCAGTCAGGGGCTCCGTGGGAGAAGGCAGCAGGGACTGTGGGTGGGATCACAGAGGTGATGAGGGGATCCCAGCCCGTGGTTGCTGTTGCGGGCATCCCAGGCAAAACCCAGGTGGCACAAGTGGTTCCTGCCAATGCATTCCTGGTGCATTTACTCTCAATTTAGGCTGTGTGCAGCGGCCCTAACTGTTTAACCTGGCTTTGTCTGGAAGGTGTGACAGTGCAAACACAAACCAGCTCTTCCACCCTGGCTGTGCTGTGCTGTGCTAGCCTGCCCCATGGCCTGTGGGTTTGAGGGCGTCCCAGCAGTGACCCAGAGTCATTCCCCGACTGACAGCAGCCAAAGCAAGGCTGCAAGTTGTCCCGGTTGCCTGTGGCTGCCCGTGGTTTTTCCGCTAGCAGCAGACTGTTAGGGTTTTTAGCTGTAGCCTGCTCTCTGCATCCTCACGAGTTCTTGGCAAGGTCCTTTCCCGTGGAGTAACAAGGGCCAGTTCACACAGCCCTGGTGTTTTCACACGGCCCCGGTAATCCTGCCGGGGCTGCTGCAGGGAGTTGGGGCTGTTTCCAGCCCCGTGGTGGTGTCACTCTTCGCTTGTTGGAAAAGAGGTGACGCAGGAAATGGCCTAAGAGCTGAATATTCCGGCAGACGCTGGGTAGCAATGGTGACATTTAACACCCAGATGGAGCTGTGGTTGTGTCTGGGCCACTTGTGTACCTGGTCACTGCATGGCTCTGGCAGCGTCCCCAGTACTGGAATCTCCAGACGTGCTGGGAAGCCCTTAAACCTGGTTTTACAAAGTGCTGGTGGGAAGGCAGAGCTGGCCAGTGGCTGCACCCCACGGGTGGGGACAGGCCTGGCTTTCTAGTAGATTGAGACAAGATGTGCTCAGGGGCCTTACACATGATTTTGGGGCAAAATGAGAAATGGAAGGAGGAGGGTGGGATGACAGGATATGAGCAAAGGGAATGTAATCACTGCCAGATTTCTAGCTGGGTGGGTAGGTGCTGTTGTAATACTGAGGCTGAAGGAGCAGTCAACAGGCTGACAACAAATTCTCCTCCCATGAGGAGATGTGTTTTCAATGGTTACCAGCTTGGACATGTTTATGGGGCATGATTCACATAGGAAGAAGAAAATCCCAAATCCAAGTGCTTCAAGTTTCTCCTGAACATGGGTGATAAATCTTGCCTCCTGTTCCCTCCAGTGAGTGCTCTTGAAATTCCTCTTTACACCTCTGGCCTTGCCTCCGTGGTAGTAAGCTGTCCCGTTTGGCCCGTGCTGGTTCCCACATGCCAGGTCTGAGTTTGTTTTTCCATCCTGCTGCAGCCAAGTTTGTCATTCAATAAACATCCCCCATCCCCTTGATCCCTGTCCCCTCTGTAGGCCAGATGAACAGATGGGAGGGCAAAGGACCAGAAACGCCTGGCACTTCCCAAAGCGGGAAAGGAGAGAACTGGAGACTTTCCGAGGAAAAGATTTAATTCCTTTCTCAGCTCTGTCTTTGTTCCTTTGTGCTGTTGAGGCCTCATCCAAGCCCCTCATATACACGAGAGAGAGAGAAGGAGGCCTGTGAAGGTGGAGCATGCCTGGCTTCCACTCTTGGAGCAAGGCGGAGCGACTTTGCCAGCTTGTTTTTGAGCGTTTGACTTTGGGCTCAGAACAGAGCAGCCACAACGAGCTGACAGCATCTGACGCAGTGCTGGAGGGAATGATAGCCCACGGACACAGGGGCATTTGTTGAGGAAAACAGCTGCCGCTCATCATGCAAAGCAAACAGCTTCTTCAAGGCTTGAATTCCGGCTTTGTCTCCCCGTTGACCAGCGACCAGCCTTGCCGTAGCGCACTCAGCACCAAAGATGGGTACCTGAGGAGCAGGCTGCCAAAGAACCTGGTGTTAAACTGGGGGATGAAGTGACGAGGAGATGTTTCCTCATCCTGTAGTGCTCTTGCTCAGAGCTGGCTGTCCCTGTCTGTCCGACGAGCAGGAGGAGTCACACACCTGTGGCAAGGCACCGTGGGGAGCACTGCTGGCGAGGCCTAGCTGCAGGTTTGCACGCTTGGTCTTTGCCTTATTTGCTGAGGCACCTCACAACCTCCCTTGGTTTTCCTCCCAGTCAGCTCCCTGTGGCGTCCCAGGGTGGGAGGGAGGCGGCTGAGCCCGTCCTGCAGCCTGGCATGTGTCACGGGTTCTGCTCCAGCGTCACTTGGGCTGAGCAAGACATGACGTGGAGGGGTTTGTACGAACCCCTCTGCCGTGTGGTGTAGCTGAAGCCGTGAACTGCAGAGAGGTGGGGCAGACCCTGGGAGAGGGATCTTAAACCTCCCCCCACCACAAGAGCGATGTGGCCCTCCGCTTTGCGAACACCTCTTTCAGCTGCATCCTTAAAGCTCTTCAAGGAGAATTTAAACACTTGGTTGTTTCTTTGTAGTTGTTGTTGTTTTTCTTTTTGTATAATAGAGTCATTGTTTCCTTTCTGCATGTGTCATTTCTGTTTGACCCAAGTTAAAAAAAAAAAAAAAAGAGAGAAAAAAAAGGGGAAGGGAAGAAAAACAGCCCTAAACTGAAAGCACTGAGGGTCCGTGAACTTGCAGATACCACTCAGAGGAAAGGGAATGGCCTTTGCTGTCATCTTCACGGCTGTGTGAGTCGCTTGCTCTTCTAGTAACTAGTTCCTGGCGTCCTGGAGATGTTTGTGTAAGTTACAGTCATGCTCCACCTACATAACAGAAGACGCTCATAGGTATGTTCACGTCTATTATATGTATATATACACACATATCTGTGTGTGTGTGTTTGATTTCCAGCTGTGACAAGAACTGATAATAACCATGTCAGCCCAGAAGGAAAGGTGGATTTCTTCCTTCTCTCTCCTGCTCTTCTGTGCTTCCTCCGTTCCGATGCTGGGAAGCGCGAGTCTGCTACAGGAGCTGAGCCCCCAGGAGTACTTCAGTAGCTTGCAAGCCAGCAAGACATCCCTGGCTTATTTCAGCCACGATGGTATGTATTCGGCAGCATGCATTTACATCAGCCTGGGTTTTCAGGAGAACTGCAGCCCAGCAGAGCAGTACCCGTCTAACAAAACCAGCGGCAGTCCTGTCTCCCCCAGACAGCTCCCAGTCACATCCCTTCACACACCCCTGCCTTCAGCCTGCCGTGGCTCCCTGTCTGCTCTCACTCAGCCCTGCTCAGATGTCCTGGAGATGTTTGTTTGGGGACTTCAGCATGCTGTTACCATGCCAGAGCACAGACAGTGCTTGCCCTGAGGGCACTAGCAGGGGGTGTGGGCAGTTCCTAGTGGCTCCTGCAGCAGCCCTGAGCACTGCCTCTGCTGCCCGGTGCAGCTGTGCTGCTTTGCATGGGTCCTGCACCACTGAGCCACTCCACCTGGGGATCTCTGGCATCTAGGACTAGTGGCTTAGAGGACAGAAATCCATCTGGGTTCAAGGATCATCCATCAGAGACAGCTACACTGATGCCCACGCTCCCCCTTGTCACAGGTGACTCAAACACAGGTGACCCCGGTCTGACAGGGGAGTGAATTACTCCCAGCAAGGCTAGCAGTGCCCGGCCCAGGGAGGGAAGGTGTTGTTCTGCATTACTGCTGCCTTGTCTGCAATGAGAAGGGACTGAGACCAGCTCTTTTTGGTGTTTCAGTTTCTCCTGGTGCCCAGCCCTTCTTGGAACAGATTGAGAACTCAGCTGAGGCTCTGCAGGACTACGGCATTTCAGTGGTGAAGGTAAATGGGAACAAGGAGTGGGACAGGAGATTTCTGCAGGGCTGACTGTGGGGTTGACAAAGATTGTCTCCACCTGCCTTGGGAGATGGACAGCAGTGGGACCCCACAAGAAAGTGGGTGCTGGCTGCACAAAGTGTCCCATTTTTTCCCCTTGCTCTGGCCTGGGGTAACCACACCACGCTGCTATGAAACAAAATCATCACAACTGCTTCTTGTGGGTTGTGTCACAACTTCTGCCTGTGGGACAGGGGCAGATTCCTACGTCCAAGGAAGACTCTGTTTTCCACATTCCAGACAGAGCATTGATTTATGTTCATGGGCTTACGGGACATTAAACTTCTCCTATTTTTTCTTGAAAGTTGGCCTTTTTCGTGGGAAGCCTCGTGTCCCAGGCCTAGCTGTCTCATCTAGTCTAACTTCCCAAGCAGCTGCATATGGTGTGCAGTGTTGCCTGGTTATTGCTGTGTACCCTAAACATGGTACAAGGAAGAATATGATCCCTACAGTGTTGCACAAGAGAGGACCAGCCTGCTGGTTCGCTCAGAGCATGGGACCTCCACAACTCCCTCTTGACTTGTGCACTAGGAGGGAAGAAGCTTGGCAGATCACAAGATCTCTTAATCCTGTCTGACCCAAATCGAGGCAGGCTGAGCTGGGGAACTGAAATACAAGCTCCAGTCACAGCACTGGGCTGTGTTCGTCTTACTGGGTGTGTTTTCTCTCCCAGCAGGTTTGGAAAGGCTAGTACTTACACTCTGGGATGGGAGAAGGCTGTGGTGCTGTGTGTTTGTAGCCATCTGTAGAGATGAATGTCTAATTACATGCGTTCAATGTCTAGGTTAACTGTCCCAAAGGGGATGTCTCAAGATACTGTGGAAAAGAAAATGCATTAAGGAAAGCCTACCTGTTCAGGTACGGGGGTCTTTCTGAGCTCCACGCTGTGAATGCTTTCCAATGCAAAGGTGTGGGTGAAAGCCTGCCACGGAGCAGAGATGTCTGTGTAGGTAGAGAGGAGCCATGAGAACAGCAGTGACATACAGAGTTTAGTGAAAAGTTCATAAAATCACAGAATCCCAGAATGGTCAGGTTGGAAGGGACCCCAAAGTCCCCCCAGCCCCAGCTCCCCTGCCGGGGGGCAGCACCCCCAGGGATGGGGCACCCACAGCTGCTCTTGGGCAGCCTGGGCCAGGGCCTCACCGCGTCTGGGTGAAGAGTCTCTTCCTTATATCTTGTCTAAGCCTACCCTCTGTTAGTTTAAGGCTGTCACCCCTTGTCACTACACCTCGGCCTTCCAGGCTGCAAGAACATGCTGCTGGCTCGTGTGGAGCCTTTCATCCACCAGAACCCCCAACTCCTTTTCCACAGGGCTGCTCTCAATGAGTTCTTCTCCCAGTCTGCACACATCTCTGGGATTGAAAGTTCCCCCAAAAGGTCCAACACACACAGATTAGATGCTTTGTCCTCAGCATGAAACCCCCTGTCCTGCCCCATGTTCCTTTTTAGCAGCACAGAGCTGTGCTGCTACATGAAACCCTCAGAGAAACCCTAGAAAGAAACATTCTTTGGTGCTCTCCCCGTTGGGGTGATTGCCTCATCTACCTGAGACGGGAAGGTTTAGCTCTTGATCCCTCTGTGGACTGTCAGCTGGAAGCTTTCCCATGTGTCAGCTAGAGGCTTTTTCAGGACTGTTGTGCTCAGTTGTCATTGACTCTGTGCGTGGCAGAGGAGGACGGGGGACCCCGCTAAGTCCTGGGAACTCCCCAAGCTCAGTCCTGACATTTTCTTTCCAGCCATACTGCCCGCAGATTGTCAGGAGGTGTTGAACACAGTAGAAACGAATTTAGTCTGTGTAGCTACTACTCCCTGGTTTCTTTGGTGATATTCTTTCTTCCCTCCCCAGAGGTAACGTGCTGATCAGAGAGTTCCCTACCGATGCCCTGTTTGACGTGAACTCCATTGTTGCTAATGTGCTGTTGTAAGTACAGACCAGATTCATCTCTTGGAAATCATTTGCTTTTCCTTTTTACTTGTTGATAGAAAGTTCTGCAGAAATAGAAACTCCGCGTGTTCCGGAGAGTGCTTTCAGCCAAGCAGAAGGCTGCTTCTCTCTTTGGTATGGCTTGATCCTGTTAAATCTGTGCCCTTGAGATGACTCACCAGCACACCATCTGGGCAGCTGTATTTGGCTGCGAATCTTACATCTGCAAGCAAGAAGCTGGAGTTTTACCTTTTTTTTTATTATTATTTTTTAATTTTTTTCCTCAGTCATGGTTATGTGGCTGCATATTTTCTCTTACAAGAAAACAGTTGCTAACGAGTGTTTTGGCTCCTCAGTGCCCTGCTGTTTAACGAAGTTAAATATGTTGAGACACTGACGGATCTTCGGAACGTAGAAAATGCACTGAAGGGGAGGTCGAACATGGTCTTTGCCTACGTACCAGCTACTGGCACAGCAGGTATTAACGCCTGGCTTTTCACCTTTGCTCCCCTCCCAGAGG
The DNA here is from genome assembly GCA_013399715.1 of Alectura lathami. NCBI lineage: Eukaryota > Metazoa > Chordata > Aves > Galliformes > Megapodiidae > Alectura > Alectura lathami. The sequence continues at coordinate 130,838 of VXAV01000597.1, read as the reverse complement.
AGGTGCCTTTGTAGCATGCCGGCTGGCAGCTGTGTATTTGCACTGAGACTTTCTGAAAATTTGAGCCTCGATGCTTGCAACCGGGAGGGACTAAGAGGGAGATCTGGAGGGAGCTGCAGCAGTGGATGAGCCGTGCCTTTCTCTTTGCAGAGCACAGAGCTGTGATGGAGGTGGCTTTTGCCTATGGAACTGTTCACCAGTTTGTACTGACAACTGAGGCAGCGCTGTTGAAAGATGCTGGGTATGTCCAAACACTGCTTGCTCTTCTCTTGGATTCTCAAATGCCCAGGTCAAAGCTAGCACAGGCATCCTCGTTGGCATGTGTGGCACAAAACTCACTTTCACTAGAAGTGAACCTCTTAGCCTGAGTTTAAAGCACGCAGATGTTGCCAGGCCTGCTGTACACTGGGCTCACTGCCGGCCTCTTGCTGAGCTAGAGGACAGGACAGATGATTTCCAGTGAAAGAGCAGCTTGGGGTCCTCAAGGATATTTAGGAATCTTCTTTCCAACCAGCCGGCAACATTGAACACCCCCTTAAATGTCAACGAGATCAGTGCCTGCGTATGCATTTTGCATTGCAAGGTGAAAGAGCCGGGGATGGTGTTGGGTTAACAGCCAATGGTGGACAGTCAGATCTGTTTTGCTTTTTCCAACACCAGCTGCTGCTTGTATTCCTGGGTTTGGTCTAGCCAAGCTGTGTGTGACTGCTCGTTGAATGTGACTTTATATAGGTGAAGAGCCGACTGTCTCCTTTCCCTAGCTGACTGATCAACTCGCAGCCATGGATTCCCTGGAGATATAAAAACCAAATCTGGCATCCTTGGGGTGCTCAAGGCCGGGCTGGGTGGGCCCTGGGCAGCCTGAGCTGGGGGGGGGGCAGGCAGCCCATGGCAGGGGTTGGGGCTGGGGGGGCTTTGGGGTCCCTTCCAACCCAGCCACATGCTGTGGTTCTGTGATTCTAATGCACCTTGCTGCTGGTGTGATATATTGCAGTCAGGAAGCTGGGAGGGAGAGATATTAGATGGCATACTGCAACCTCAGATAGTGTGCTGTATCTTCAGCAAAGCATTTATACAAGTTTGCCTTCGCATCCTGTCCTTCCAGGAGCCACATCAGGGATGGTGTTTTGTGGCTGCCACTAGATGGCACCGTTGTCATTTGGTCAGGATGTGGCTTCATCCTAAAGCAGAGGCGACCAGCTGTCAGGTCTTGAAAGCTTAATCGTGGAATCACAGAATCACTCAGGTTGGAAAAGACCTCTAAGACCGCCTGGTCCAACCCCCAACCCACCACCACCACGCCACTGAACCGTGTCCCTGAGTGCCACGTCCACACGTTTCTTGAGCACCTCCAGGGATGGAGACTCCACCACCTCCCTGGGCAGCCTGTTCAGTGCCTGACCACTCTCTCAGAGAAGTTTTTCCTAACATCCGACCTGAACCTCCCCTGGTGCAGCTTGAGGCCGTTCCTCTTGTCCTGTCACTGTTACCTGGGAGAAGAGGCTGACCCCACCTCACTCTTCCATAGACAGATCTCAAAGCCCTTTACAAAAATAAAGGTGGTCCCTATCGTAGAGATGGCAGAATGGGTGCACAAAAAAGGAATGCGACCTCCCAAAGCTGACCCACAGGCTAACAACAGTGCAGGTGTTGGAACCAGAAACCACTAGCCAGGGAGTCATCCAGGGAACTCACTGCGTCCTTTGGCATAGCCAAAACCAAGGCTTTTCAAAACGTGAAATATTCTTTATACAAGACGTAAGATGTCATCATTGAGCTAAAGGAGATGAGCAAATCTGTATTTCTGCTGTCCTCCTCCTGCCAGGGGCCCAGCTGGAGTAATGTGGCTGGTCCCACTGAAAAAAGTTTGTTTTGTGTCCTTTTCAAGCTGAGCCATCTGTTCTGGGGTTATTTATACTCTTTGAGCCCAGGTCTTCATTAATTAGTGAGCATAATTCCGAACGGTGCTGGACACAGCTGAACCTGTTAGCAGCAGGGCTCTTGAAGTCCCGTGAGCCAGGCACACCCTGAACTGGAGGATCATCTGCCCCACAAAACATGGCAGCAAAAGCTCTCGTTCTGCCAGGGTGTTTTAAAGCCCTGTGGTGGATCACTGGCACAGTGTGGATTTTGTTTGCTCTCTCACAGCAGCACTGAGCCTGACGTATCATCTGCCCAGCTGTTGTTCTGCCACTGCCAGCAGGCCACAGACCCGGCGCAGCCCTGCAGGAGGACACCCTTGGAGCAGGATCTGACGGTGCTAAACATCCACAGACACCTCAAGCTCATGGGGGCTCCTCTTGTGGTACGATGGGGAAAGAGAAACAACACACTGCGCTGGGGCTGTGCAGGGTGAGGGCAGCTGGGGCAGATGTGAGGGTGAGGGAGGTGTGAGAAGAGGGTAAGGCAGGGGGTGAGAATCTGCCCCTTCTCTGTGAAGTTAATGGCAAAGCTCCCAGGCCTTGGAACTGCAGGCTCTGAACCTTCTCCTAGGTTCCAGATTTCAGTGAGGGAGTTGCTCCCAGCTCTTAATCTCAATTTCCAGCAACTTTTAAGGTGATGGCAATCTGGTGATCGGTTTTCCAGCAGTTTTCCTCAGAAAACGAGGCTTCTCTGCCTTCCTTTCCAATCACTTTTGAGCCTGCTGACCAACTGCAACAAGAAATTCCAAAAGTTCCATTGAAATAGACAGCTGGATGGAGAAGAGCTGAAGTACGTTCAGGTGTGTGGAGATGGGCTGCAGTATAACCGTGTATCTTTTCCAGACTGAGGTTGCTGAGGACCCAGAGAAGGTTTCCACTGTTCACTTACAGCTTGGGCTACCACTTGTGTTCATCCTCAGCCAGAAGGAGACCTACGAGGCGGACAGGAGAACAGCAGAATTTTTGGCCTGGCAGCTCTTGGGGAAAGCTGGAGTTGCCATTTTGTCCAGGTATTTGCTTTCCAGTGTTAAGGACGTTCTCCTCGTTATTTGTTTGTCTGTTTCTGAGCTTATTCACCCCACAAGGACAATGGGTTCATCGTCAGTGGGCTTACTGACATTTGTATGAGAAGCAGTAAAACTAAGTGATGTCCCGTGAGAGGAAGTCGCGTTTGAGGACTTCTCCAGAATCAGATGTTTGGTTTCAGACTGTGTATGCGCAGAAATATTTGAGTCTCTTGCTGATTTAGAAGTAGAAAACTAGACTAAGAGAAATTTCAGAAAGGAAACGTGGAAAGCGCTGACAAAAGGCTTGTATTTTGCCCTTGAATTAAGGACTGAAGGAAATCCAGTAAAGGACACGGAGTGAGGGTGCTGGTGGGTGTTCCTGAGTGCCGAGCTGGGGCTGGTGTCTCCGCTCAGTAAGCAGCATCTCCTCAGTTAGACAGGGATATCTCAGTTAGGCAGCTTGCTTGTTCTCCCTGAGGACAGGAGGGACGCCTGTGGCTGGCACTTGGCTGCGCCGACATGTGAGCTGAAGGCTGCCGTCAGAGCAGCTGCGCTGGGATGTGGCTACCAGTGTGCGAGCGCAGACATGAATCACAGAAAGGGAATCCAGGAATCCAGAGCCCTTGTGAAACGGGCACGTTGTGCAGCACGCATGGTGTCGGCCCCAGCAGGTCGCCTGGGGTCTGGTTCTCCACCCCTGACTTGGTTCTGGCAGACTGAGTTGCCGCAGGTACGCTGGGGCCCTGAATCACGACCCTGTGAGGATGTGGTGCTGCTGAGAGAGGTGTTTGTCAGCCAGGCAGGCTGAGCGGGGCAGGTGGCCTTGTACATCATCACACCATCTGATGTTTGTGTTTCGGAAGGGACCTCGTGGATTTGAACATTCTGCTGCGGTCCAACGTCGCTCTCAAGACTCCGGACGAGGTTTGGTGCTGGATTTCTTTATTGTGAAACTCATATTTCCCTATCTGGGCATGCTGCTCTTGAGAGGGCGTTAGGGTGTTACTTGCCTCTGTTGTTATGTGACAGCCTTCCCAGAAGCTCAAGGGGAGGTGTCTCTCCACAGCTGCGTGCATGTATTTGGAGCTGCCCGAGCCTGAAGCTGCAGAGCAGTTGTGCCTGCTTAGAGGAGATAAAAGGAAGTGGTTATTTTGGGTCCCGTCAGAGGGTGATCTCTCTACTGCTTGTTAAGGCAATGCAAGGTTGTGAACTACCTGAGGAAGCAGCGCGAGTGTAAATCCCCAGAAGATGTGAACTTCTAAAGGCCCTTGGCCCCTTAGGAAAGGAGTTCAAAAATGGAAGAGGAAACGAGCGTGAAGCTAAGAGCCAAGAAAGCAGACAACCAAAGGTCTGTGCTGAACTGATGTAACCAAATGCCTCTGGCAGTGAGCTGGGAAAAGGGCAGGGCCTAAATTAAACGGAGGCTGATCAAGATGAGCTAAACTCTGGAGGGACCTGACCCAGCTTGTGAGGCAACAGATGCCAGGGAACACAAGTTGCCCCAAATTATTTGAACTGTCACGCTTGTGATTGCAAAGATACAGGATCAGACCTGAATCTGAGTGTCCCCTGAGGGCTTCCCCTGACCTGATGAGAGATGTGCATGGTGTATTTCTCCTCTTAGAGTCAATGGGAGGTGCCAGCAGTTTGTCATTTCTCTCAGTTTATTACAAAATGCATTTTCTCTGAAGTGCCTCTTGCTGAGATGGTGCCAGAACTGGTTTTAAGCTGACAAGGTCTCATTTCTGAGAAATACATTTTGCTCTTTTCTTTTCATGGAGTGGCAGCCCATTACTCTTGGGAGCATTCTTTGTTGAGCTACATGAGACAAAAGACCTTCTGTGCATTTTCCCAGTCTGCGATGGGCTGCTCTGACCTAACCTGGCCCATCTGGGCTAGGGGGCAGGCAGCAGGGTGGGCCCTGTTCTTGTACCTCAGCTCTCTCATTCATGTTTGGCCTCTGGGCATTTTCTCACAGTAGAAGATCTACGTTAAGAAGTTGGGAGAGTTCACTTTCACCACTCCAGCTACAGACACAAAATCCCACATAGCCACAATTACTTCCTGAAAAGGAAATGTCAGTCTGGAGTGAAATAAGCTCGTGTGCAGGTGAAACTGGGCCAAAGAAACACGTCCCAGAAGTTCCCCTGTTTGGCAGCTCTAGGAATGTGTTGACATACCCCAGAAATAAGCTAGATGGTGAGAGGGAACTTTAAACTCCCTCCCCATCAGAATTCCCCATCAGCCTTGAGTTCCGTTTGCAGACAGACTCAACACAGGGTGATGTTTTGTTCCTGTTTTTGTTAGGGAGTGCCAATCAAATACCTGGTCTTGGAAGACACTGACGAAGTTATAAACCTGGTGAAAGATAAGAGCAAGGTTGAACAAATCCAGGGGGATGAAGATGAGGAGGAGGAGGATGAAAAAGAAAATGACAATCAAGGTGTGTAGCTAGACAATGAAAAGCTGATTGTATTCAGATACGACAGACAAATGCAGACACGTGTTAAAACATTAGAGAATACTCTTGCAAATCCAAGGCAGGCTGTCCCTTGGAAGGGAGGTTGCAACGAAGACCGAGCCAGGCTGTCTTCAGTAGTGCCCAGTGCTGGGAGAAAAGGTAATGGGCACAAACTGGGACACAAGAGGATCCATCTAAACATCAGGAAACACTTATTTACTGTGCTGGTGACAGAGCACTGGCACAGGGTGCCCAGAGAGGCTGTGGGTCCTTGGAGATCTGCAAAAGCCACCTGGACGTGGGCTTGGGCAGCCTCCTCTGGGTGTCCCTGCTGGGGCAGGGGTTGGGCCAGACGACCTCGAGCTCCCTGCCAGCCTCAGCTAGTCTGTCATTCTAGCTAGTAAAACACTCTGGTTTTACAGAGTGGCTCTTTCGTTTGCTGGTGTTTCATGACAGACAGGCATAATTTTTAGGGCAAACACCATGGAAAAAATCAGCAGCTGTTATAGGAACCGTTGCAGAATTACTGCATGAGGGAGGGGCTCCTTCTGCTTGAATGGGTCCAGCTTCAGGGGGGAAAGGTGTTTGAAGTGCACCCAACACTGTCTGCAGGCATCAGAAGAAAAGCCTCAGAATTACCAGTCGCTTTGGAAAGGTCTGGGACATGTGTTTGTAAGAGCTGTTCCCAGGGAGAAGACACCAGCCCCTACAATACTTCCTAGAAAACATTTGTTTTCCGTACAAAACTGTTTTTGTTTTGCAGAAAAAATGACACGGGATCGTAGAGGAGCAAATATCCAACATGCTTGAAGAATAGTGTTCCAGTCTGAGGGCACAACGGGGCAGTGGTGCAGGGTGGCATAAGAGCCATGAGAGCGTTTTGATGAGTTTGTGTCCATCAGTGAGGGCTGCTGTTCCTTCCGTTCCCCAGCCAAGGTGGCTACTTAACCCGCAGCTGACAGTCACCATGTGTCTGCTGGGAGCTGGTGGCTCACTAAAACGAGCTGATGGGCTTGCAGTTCCCTGTGCCCTGTGTGCTCATGTTTTTCTCCATGCGCGGATGCAGACGTTCAGGACGATCAGGTGGCGGAAGCGGTTGCCAGGGACAAGAAGCGAGAGCTGCCCCTGGGGCGGATCCTTACCCTGACGGAGGAGACCTTTCCCTCTGCCGCGTCGGAAGCTGCCCAGGCGGTGGTGCTGTTCTACGCCAGCTGTGAGTGTGGCTGACAGTCCTGTGCTTTCCACAGTGTGGTGATCCTGTAGACAAGTTTAAATGATAGATGTGTGCTGCATCCTGTCCCGTGGGCCCCCACCCACTGTTGGCAGTCAGATTAAATCAGTTCCTCTCAGTGGCTGATACTTTGTGCAAACAGAGTGTCTCTCACTATGAAGTACAACAGTGTTTGTGGGCTTTCCACCTTCCTTTTACAGGGACCAAGTGTGAAATAAGAGGTGAAATGAGCGTGAATTTATGGGACAGCCTAGGGAAACTAGTCACTGTCTGCAGCAGAAACATACAGTCCAGTTTTCTGTATTTCTTTCAAAGCTTTTCAGAGCTTCAGGCACCTTAAGATGCTTGATGAGAGTTGGAGCTAGATGATCCTTAAGATCCCTTCCAGCCCAAGCCATACTGAGGTTCTGTGATGCAGAAAATCATGACGTTGTCCAGGAGCGCGGTGGGGTTGGTCTGTCACCTGTTGGTAACTCAGGGCCGTGTCTTCTCTGTGTTTCAGGGGAGGCAGTGTCCCAGGCAGTGCTACAGTCTTACACAGAGGTGGCTGATCACCTGAAAGGTAAGGTCCCACAGGCTGGGGGTCTTTCCCCAGAGGACTGGTGGTATCTCCCTCCCTTACCCTGAATATACTCATTTTCAGTTCCCAAACTCTTAAGGAAGGCATTCTCACATTAAGTTGCTTAGGAAGAGAAATTGTTTCTTTAGCAATCTTTGCAGTCCCTTTGAACCTCTATGAAGTCATGGGGCTGGCAGTGCAGCTGGGAGCGTGGTGCTGGCGGGCACAGTGTCTGCGTCACCAGGAGCAGTGAGTGGCACGGCATGGCCTCTGGAGGTGGAGGGTCTCCTGCTTCTGGAAGTCACCACGCTGGCACTTGATCTGTAGCAGCGGTGGTTGGCCCAGGCTTTGGTGGAAGGCATAGCAGGCAGGTGTGGGCAGGCTCGGATCCACGGGGGCAGGATGGTGTCAGAGAAAGAATTTAAAATGATGATGCCTCCAGGGCCTGTAGACTGGGTTAATTACCTGGGAAGTCTCACAGGCAGCCACAGAACTCCATAAATAATACATGACAGCAAAAAATCAGCAACATTTGAAAATGACACACATCAGGTAGTCTGATCGTAAAGACAGGAGGGACAGGTCCTTCAAGGGTGTCTGTGATATTTCCTGAGCAGCATAAGCGCCTGTTCAGCTTCGTTCAGGGCTTCAGTCCCATCCCTCTCTGTGGTCAGTGGAAAGAGGTGGGTTCATCTGCACTGCTATCAGGCTTGTATGTGCTCAGTCTCTTCTAGAGATGCCTGCTCCTCCCTCTGACTACAGGGGGATAAGCAGGGGCTTCATCCGCAACTCTCTTCAACACTGGGGAAGGTGAGTAGATCTAGATCTGAGCTGTTCTGGCACCCCTGGAGGTAGCTGGTGTGTTCCCTGTTTTTTCTTCTTCTTCTTCAACTGATTTCTCCTCCTAGTGGAGGCACTCCCCTGGGACTGGGCACCTTGTCCTGCAAAATTCAGGCAGGATTCAGGCTGAGCTCTCAACAGAGGGAAACTGTAGAGTGTGCAAGGACCCAGCCAGTTTTCTGGGAAGTAGTTGCTTGCTAGAAACCCTCCTGGGAACACGGAGGACAGTGCTGTGGTCTGGATGAAAGCAGTTCTGCATTAGTAATTTTCATGAAGGGCATGTCACCAGCAGCTTTGATCTGAACTGACGTCCCAGAAATAAACAGAAAAGCTCAGGGAGGGTTATCACTGTTGGAGAGGTTATGGCTATTGATGATTTGGGGTTTCTTTTAGGCTTTCCAGCTGCCAGAACAGCTAGAGTAGCAAACTGGGAGAGTCAGTGGATGAAGCCCTGCCTCTTCCTGAGTCAGTGGCCAAACCCTGGCTGTGTGAGGCTCAACCTCCACCATCTGTGTCTTTAATCATCTGATAACAATCTCAGTACATGGATGCAGCCATAGGCAGATTCTCAGCAAAGATTGTGAACTGACTGAGGTCAGGGCCTTTCCTCTGTGATCGGTGAGGTCCCACTGAAGACTCCCAGGCCAGATGTGACCTCTGGAATGACCCCAGCCTGTTTACCCTACTGTGGCCTCGGAGAGGATGGAGGATGGTTGCTTTGGTGGAACGGGAGAGAACTGGAAGGTACACCAGTGCAAGGGGCAGACGCCTGGATCAGGAAGAAGAGCGTGAGCTAGGCAGGACAGAGAATTAAACATGGGTTATGGCTTTGGGGCAATCTGTCAGCTCCCCCAAAAGTACAGGTATTCCTGTGTCTGCTGTTTGGGGTGGAGCTTACTTCCCGAGGGCTCAGAAGCCAAGATCAGCTGTCTGAGGCATGAGTCACCTGTGCTAGAAGCACGTTTCGAGATGCAGGACGAGGTCCCACTTTTGATGCCAATTTTCCATGGAAAATGGCACTTAGAATAGGCCATATGAAATAAAGTGTAAGGAGCGGAGGAGGCTGGAGACTGGGATGACCCCGTGAATCATCCAGGAACAGATAGATGGTCAGCACCAAATGAAGTTTACAGCCTCCCCAAGTGTTTTGTCTTTGTTAAGAGATCTGATCTAACAGGAGGTCAAGGGAAACATCTTTGTCTTGCTGAACAGAGCACGTGTTCTGCTCTTGCAGCAAGAGCATGCCATTCTCTCTGCCACTGGGGCTGACTTGGGCAGCTCTTGTTTTCTTATGTAAAATATAAATTTACGGAAGCAGCAGTTCTGCGGCAGGAGGATGTGAAGGTGAGACAGCATCGTTATGTCTCTTAGTTGTGTCATTCAGGTTTTTTTGCAAAGGTGGAAGGAAATCAATACCAAAGAAGAGCAATATGCTGAAAAACTGAGCTGAAAAACGATTCTATTTGAAAAAAGCTATAAAAATTACCAGTGTGATTTAGCAGCATGTGTTCATAGAACCACAGAAGATGGTCCAGCTTCCTGAGCTGGAAGAGACCCACAGGGATCATCGAGTCCAACCCCTGGCCCCACACAGCACCCCCCAGCCCCACACCCTGTGTCTGAGGGCGGTGTCCAAACGCTCCTGGAGCTCCGGCAGCTCGGGGCCGTGCCCACTGCCCTGGGGAGCCTGTGCCATGCCCACCACCCCCTGGGGCAGAACCTTTCCCTAACACCCCCTGACCCTCCCCTGACACAGCTCAGTGCCGTGCCCTCGGGCCCTGTCGCTGTCCCCAGAGAGCAGAGCTCAGATTGGCAAATCCCGTTTGAGTAAGTCCTGACTCTGCTTCCATACCCAAAGTTGTGGTGTAGCCTGAGAGGGACCCTCTTCTGCTGAGTTACTCAACTCCTGAAACTGCTGTGTGGTCAGTACTTCATAATGTGGTGCAGCTTGGGATGGCCGTGATCATCCTCCACAAAGTGTTCCTCAGGCCAGCTGAGCTTCCTTGGGGATCTTGGTCAGTTTTGGTACATAATCCCCCATAGTGGTATCCAAATAACTTAAAATCACATTTTTGGGAGTTTAGAGCAGCCTTGCAGTTTTAACAAGACATCAAAGCCCTGTTTCCAGGCCATTTTTTATTCTGAGTTGGGCAAGACATAAAATTATGTGGTAACAGATGATGAGAACCAGCCATACCGGATCAGAGGTGTGAAATAAATCCACGGGCAGGCTTTTAATTTGAGATGTTATTTCACAGCCTGGAGACTGACACAAACCATTTCTGCCCTCTTGGAGTGTTTTGACAGCTCTGGACTGTCTGAGTGGAATTGCAGACCCTTTGCTCAGTGCTGCTGCTTGCTTCTTCTGTGCATTTGACACAAGGCAGAGCAGCGGTGAACTCCTCACACAAAAGAGCTGCAAAGCAGAAGCTCAAATGAGGGCTGTATAAAATGGCCCAGTGGGATGTCAGGGACCTGGGGTTACGGGAGGGGAAAACATGTGAAGATCACTTGTCTTTGGGGTGCCTTACCAGTCCCTGACGGAGAAGATTCTAACCTGTGATTAAAACTTTTTGGTAGCTATTCTGCCCGAGACCCTGCTTGGTTCTCAGAATCTTATTTTCATACGTGGTCAAACCTCCCTGCCTGGGCATGGATTGCGGCTTGTGCTTTCCCAGCTGGCAACAGAGGGTGATCTCACTGTCACCTCCGGAGCAGACTTTACATATTGTTAGATTTTACTGTTTCCCTCTTCCAGGCAACTTCTGATGGAAAGAAACACTACTTTTCCTCAGGAGACATGTCTTCTAAACTTCTCTCTTGGCCAGATCTTCTCTCAGCTGCTTACGCCTTTCGAAAAATGTGTTTTCCAGCCTGCACGAAGGCTTGATGGGCTCTGCAAAGGCCTCAGCAGGACAAAGTACAAGAGCATCCTTTTCCTCCCGTGTCTTGCAGATGCTGTTGAGAGCTCGTCCCTGAGTGAGCTTTGCCCTTATCTGCAGCGCTGGCGATACCTGTGCACCCTGTTTCTCATTACAGAATGTTGCTTTTATTTACACTTTGCCCTTCAAATCTTTCTGCCCACCTGGGCTTGGGATCGTCCACAGGTTGGATCTGGGTGTTTTATTCCATCACCCTGGCCTTTAGCGACACCAGCGATCGGAATCCAGCCCGGGACAAACAGAAGAAAGTTTGGTTGCTTTGATCTGCTGTGTTCTTGAGAAATCCTCATCGTCTGCCCTTACCCTGGCTCCTGAAGGACAGAACACCTCGCAATAATCCACCTCCATGTGTGTACTTGTCTCGGCGTCTCATCCCATTTTTCCCATGTAGCTGCTGAATCTTGTTCAAACTAATTTAGTAGAGGCTTAAAGATCTCTGAGATACTGAAATTCCTGCGGTGGGCATGGACCATGTGTGGCCTGAGGACTGCAGGCAGCCTGCAGGTGGGTGAGAGGCAGGTGAGGCGAGGCCAGCAGGTGGTGGCTGCTGAAGCCACGGACGGTTCAGCTGCTGGCCAGTTAGCGCACGCTGAGCAGTGGGCTGGCAGCGGCGTGTGCTGGTTTTCACCCAGCCTGCAGGTGAAAGGACAGCTGGCAGGGACGTGGTGAAGCTGCAGGCACTGTGTCCTGAGCTCAGGGAAGGTGTGCAGGAAACGGGCATTCATTTGTTTCGCTGCTTCCGCATCCCTTGAGCTTATTTTATCACTTTGGTGAGGCCCGTAAAAGGCTTTTTTAGTACTTGTCCGAGGAATCAGAGCTGTGAGACCCCAGTCTCTTCCTTAGAGCCCTAAAAGTACCGGCTAGTGGCTTGGAGATGAGCAGCATAGGTACAGGAGGGTGAATGCCATCAGACTGGCAGGCTGACAGAGAATGACAGAGTGCTTTAGGTTGGAAGGGGCCTCTGGAGGTCCTCCGGTCCACCCCCTGCTCCAGCAGGGCCACCCAGAGCAGGTTGCCCAGCTCCGTGTCCCGGTGGCTTTTGAAGATCTCCAGGAGGAGACTCCACAGCCTCTCTGGGCAGCCTGATCTATTGTTCAGCCGCTTACACGGTAAAGAAGTGCTTCCTGATGGTCAGAGGGAATCCTGGGCTCCAGGTTGTGCCCAGTGCCTCTGGGCCCGGCACTGGCAGCCCTGAGCAGAGCCTGGCTCTGTCCTCTGCACCCCCTGCAGGTATTCATGGACATGGAGTGAATCCTGCCCTTCTCCAGGCTGAACAGTCCCAGCTCCCTCAGCCTTTCCTCATAGGAGAGCTGCTCCAGGCCCGTCATCATTTTTGTGCCCCTTTGATGGACTCTTCCCTGTGCGTCCAGGCCTTTCTCGCGCTGTGGAGCCCAGAACTGGACCCAGCACTCCAGGTGCCGCCTCCCCGGTGCTGAGCAGAGGGAAGTATGACACCCCTCGACCTGCTGGCCGTACGTTGCCTAATACGGCCCAGCAGCAGTGGCACAGCGCTGCTTGTGCTCACCTTGCTCTCCACCAGGACCCCCAGGTCCTTTTTCGCGGAGCTGCTTTCCAGCTTGGTTCCCCCAGCAAGTCCTGGTCCCTGGGGCTGATCCTCCCCGGGTGCAGCACACATCATCCTCCTTCATGCCAGGCTCCCTTCCCCCTTTCCTGTAAGCAAGGACCTGCACGGTTTCTTTGTCTTGGCCTTACTAGGAAGGTGTTTCCAGCACCATTCCTTACTGCCTTATATACTCCTGGATGTGTGCCTCAGGGTTTCACTGCAGCCAGCTGTGAACACCTCTGGGAATTTCGTTTTGAGAAGTGAAGCCTACCACTTCTGTGGTTGTTCTCTCCATGCTGCATCGTTTGAATCAGTTCACACCCGCAGGAATATTTAATACATTAGCAGGATGGAAATTGTTGCTATTATATTCGAAGCTGTCAGGCATATCAATGAGTGATTTCGAGAGGGAGGTAGGCTGGGCTCAAAGGGATTGTTTATTTTGGGACTGGATTTTGACTTCCTGCCCGCACAAAGCAGCGTTTCACTCTGGGAATGGTCTAGCAACTTTCCAGTGGTAGCCCACCTGCACTTGCTCCACGTTCATGCAGTGTTAGGATCCAGCTCTCTAGGATGCACACCAGAGCAAATAGGAGTTCTGGCAGCATTAGTACAAATGTATGCAATAATATCCAAAAAAAGCTCACATAGCTCTCTCTTTCAAGCATTTCACTCCCCTCTCTCTCTCTTTTTCTTTTTTTCTTTTTCTTTTTTGCATTCTATTTATATGTATTTGGTTTCCATTCCAGGAACTCAGGGGATTTTGCTCTCTCGGGTAAACTGCTGGGACTGGCCTGGTGTTTGCACAGCAGAGAATGTCACTCAGTTTCCTACCATAAAGATTTACAAGAAGGGAGAGCAACCGGTAACGTACAGTGGCATGCTGGGAACTGAGGAACTGACCAGCTTCATCGTGTTGTAAGTGTCTGTTAACGAGTCCCCACGCAGTAAGATTGGCACATCTACTAGATGATGTTCTGGATACTTCATGGCCCGTGTAATGGAATTCCGTTTTGGAAAAATAATGTCAGATCTGGTTGTAGGCCTGATTTGGAAATCAGTTTAATGATTTTCTGTGCCTTTCTTTGTCAAAACCATCTCTTCCTGGACAATGCATCCATCTGTTGTCACTGTCCCTCTCTCTTTCTGGAATTCCTTCTCTGTTGCTTTTAATGTGGGTCCCAGTCCAGGAAGGTCCTTTGGGTGTGGGCCTGAGGTCATGATGTTGGCGGCAGAGCCCTCTTTGGTTTTATTGGAGGCAGAGCCAGCCCCTTGCCCTAAACCAGGGTATCTCTGCAGTTCAGCTGAGGGGTGCAGAACAGATCTCAGAGCAGCTGGTTTGGATGAGGGCTGGTCTCTTCCCAGAACCAGTTCCAGTGCTTTTTGGTGACTAGATGTTGCCCTTCCTTTCCAAAGGAAAGGTCTCTAGAGGGGTGTGATGGCTGTCATGGTGGGGTAGGGCACTGTCGTCCCGAGGACGTTGTCTCTTCATCCCAAAAGTGACGAAGGCAGCCCGTGTTGTTTCTCTGCCTTTCCGTAGGAGCCAAGTTTCCTGCCCTCTGAAGCTGGCGACGATTGATGAAGCGGAAGGGTATTTAAGAGGAGAGCTCCTGCCTGAGCTGTCATCCTATCACCACGCTTCGGTCCTAGGAGTATTCAGCGCAGCCACGAGTACAGGTTAGTGATGTGTTTATGGGCCAAGCACTCAGTTTAATTCCTGACTGGAGGTGGATGACTCCAGATGTCTGTACCAGACCCACCAATCTTTTCTTGTAGTCCGCAAAAAGAAAGCCCTTCCCTCTGTTGTGTCAGTAGTTACCTTGCTCCTCATGCAAATGTGGGAGTCCCAGTCCTTACAACCAACACAGTCTGAAATTAAAAAATAAAAGAAAAGAAAAGCAGCAGTAAGGTAAAATGCAAAGTTCTTACATCAAAAAGGAGTGACATGCTAACCACTCTGCGAAATCCGTCTCTGGACTTTGAAATGGGTGGGCACAGCCCCCGCAGTGGTTGGCGTCAGCTACAAATGCTGAGCAGAGTCGCTGGAAGGAGTGTTCGGAACTTGTGAGAGTTTATCTCGGCTTGTGCTCTTGGCCAGCGTAGTCCTGAACAGTGCTAGGAGTGCGGAGTGGCTGAAACTGGGAGGAGTCACGGTCTCCGTCCCCTGTCTGCTGCACAGGGTGCTCTTGGTGTTTCAGATGCTGCACCAACATCATTTGCTGTGTGCCGCAGCGGTCGCACAGGATCCACTGGGTTTCCACAGTCTTTCTGAAAGACAGGAAAATGGACCTGAGGGCCGTGGTGACTGGTTTTTTCCACATGACAGTCATATGTGTTAACGAGGGAGAGGGAATAAAGTCAGTCTGGAATGGGAATGTCATGCTTCAGTCAAACCTGCAGTGGGCAGCTGGGGTCTTCCAGCCCCACAGCCTCTCGCTTGCCAGCTACCTCTGCAGTAAGCAAGGGAAAATTTTTTATGATCTTTGTACAGATCAAGATTTCAGACTGTTTTTCATTTTGAAGTTCCATTGTGCCTGTAAATTTGGTTAAATGCAAATAAAACTGCTTTCTGTTTTGAGGAAGTTCAGAGAGAATCCAGCATGCTCAGAGGTAAGAACAAAATGAAATGTCTGGCACCAACCAGAAAACATCAGGGCTGTGTTCGCAAAGCCAGCCAACAGCTAGCATGCCTTCCTTCTTCTGGAGGGCCTATAGCTAAGGCTGCTAAATCTGGCAGAAAATCTTCCTGATCTCAGAAAAGCTTTTAAACATTTTCCTTAGTTTTCATCAGTTGAGCTCTTGTATTCCACAAGTCCCACTCTCAGTAGTCACGGTGCCTGCATTAGCCCAGATGACAGGAATGCAGCCGGCATGGGGACTGTGAGACAGCTTCTCTGCAAGGAACCTGCGTGGCTCCAGCTGGACTCGGGAGCTCAGGCCTTTTCCTATTTAGAAGAAGTTAATCTCCTTCTAGACCTGCACTGTCTTTGGAAACGAAGAGTCTTGGAGCTTTCCAGACAGCTCTGTTGGAGCCCACAGGATTGCTTCTTCCCCTGGGGCACGCTCGGGCTGCAGTCTCGAGGCAGCCGCAGATGCCAGGGGAGGCGAAGCGCGTAGCCTGGGGGCAGCCGGGTGTCGTGCAGGATAACCTGAGGGAGCAGAAATCTGGAGCCAGCTGTTCTGGCACCAGACCCAGACCAGGAGTCAGGGAAACCACGTCGCTGTCTGTATCAGCCCGCTGACTTCTCCGGACTTTCCAAATGTTTTCTCAAGGCAACAGTTCCCGCTCTTACCTGAACCAGCGACGTGCCGTGTCGTTGTCATTTCTAGTTAGCTGAAATTGAGCAACGGCATGTCCACTTAAGTAAAGGCCTGGACTTTTTCCAGCACTTAATGTGAGAACTATTTTAAGAAACTCTTCAGTGGGTCCGAGCTAAAAGAGGCTTGTCAGAAAAATCTTAATTAAAATGTATTACGGAGAGACAAGGGCAACGAATGAGCTTTTTCCTGGAACAGGGAGAACTTACAGGAGTTTATTTGCTACTCAGAAGCATACCTGGAATTAAAGCAGTGTCCTAAAATGTGCAGCAACTGTTTAAAAATCCACCTGTGTTCCACAGATCCCTGGTAACCTTGTAGGGCTTGCCAGCATCTTTGTAAACCAAGCAATAAACACTAGCTGGTTGTCCTCTGCGCGTCCCCCAGCGCTTTGGAAACAAGTGGGCTGCTTCTGATGCCTGCTGCACATTTTGCTTGTGCTTGGGGCTTTGTCTGTGCACAGACTGCTCGCTTCAACAGAAGCTCATGGTCAGACTTAGCCTGGGGCAGAATAAAGAAAGGATCGGTTTGACTGTTAGGAAGAGGATGTAGGACACGTTCAGAGGGGTTTGGTTCCCTGGCAGCGTGGAACCTGCCTCCAGTAATCAGCACTTTAGGGTCTTCCGTACTCTAGAAGCCTCCCCCCTGCTTCGCACCGAACGGCTGCTGGTGGTGTAACTGGAATCTCGGCTTGGTACCTAGAGCATGCCTCGGCAGTGAGTGTAGTCCCTGCAGGATCTCAAGCGTGGCTGTGGGTTTCCTGTTTTCTGGTAACTGGTGGGTTACTGGTACCTGATGGCATTTCGTTGGCTGCTGGGCGTCCTGTTAGGAGGTCAGAGGGTTTTCAGTATCTGAAGGGGGGCTGTAAGAACGGGGACAGACTCTTCAGCAGGGTCTGTTGTGATGGGACTGGGGGAAATGGTTTCTCACTGGGAGAGGGGAGATTTCACCTGGATATAAGGAAAAAGTTCTTTACCCTCAGGGTGGCGAAGCACTGGCACAGGGTGCCCAGAGAGGCAGTGGCTGCCCCGTCCCTGGAGCCCTTCAAGGTCAGGCTGGACAGGGCTGTGAGCACCCTGACCCAGCTGTGGGTGTCCCTGTGCCCTGCAGGGAGCGGGACTGGGTGGCCTCTAAAGGTCCCCTCCAGCTGGGATGACTCTATCGTTCTGTAACTCTAAGAAATGGTGGAAAATTGACCCTCATTCACTTTACTGGAGATCTTGTGTTGTCTGAGCCATCCTTTGTCACTCAGCAGAAGCAGTCAGACACAATTAACACCAGCAAAAGAAGAAAAGCAGCTTGGCTTCAAAGTTTCACTCAGTAGAAAATAAAACGCATGCCGTGTAATCTACAGCCTTAGATGGTTTTCAGGAGAAATATCCTCTTTGGAAGCACTGGGGGTTTATTACACAGGGCTCAGAGACTGTTGCTGTGAGCTGCTGCGTGTGACTCTGGGTCTGTCACAGATAGCCCCCAAAATGCTGACAGTTTTGGAAGTGGAGGGTGACGGGGAGGGAAGATCTCGGCAGGAGGGAAGATCTCGGCAGGAGGGAGCCTGATGCGGTCAGCGAGCCTGGGTTCTGCCGAATGTTGTCCTGATTTAGGAGAGAATTCTTACAGCCAGGGCCTCTCCAGGGCTGCACTTGAGCACATGCTTACTTATGCCTCAAGTGAGTGTTTGAAGTTAAATGCTGGTGGAAGTGCTCTCCTGAGGAAGTTTGGATTTAAGCCTGCTCTGTGCATCACGCTGGGTCCTTCAGTGCCTCGCGTTGCTCCCAGTCTTCCTCGTGGCCCTTTCTCCTGTGGCTGGGTCACCAGCCAGTTTGCACAGGGTTTGCTGGTGAAGCTCTAAGTTGCTTACCAGCTGGGTTGTTGTGTCAGCACTGATAAAATCAAGTGACCAGAGACCAAGTGAATCTGGAAACCAGCATCAGAGCCGTGTTTTCTCTGCCTCACAAGACCAACTGACCAGCCTGTGCCACGAGCTTTGTGGCACGTGTGTTGTTTCTTGCGATGTGTGAACTCTCAGTGAGCCACTCCTTTCAGGATCTGAGCTTCCATTTGGAAAGGAAAAGGGTATCAAGGAAAGCTTGCAGTCCCTGTGGTTCCAGGGAACCAAAATGGAAAATAAGGCCTTGAGCGTTGCCAGAAGGCCAGAGGCAAAGAACCAACAAGCATCCAGTTCTGAGCCAGTTTCAGTTTATTGAGATCTGAGTCACTGGTCCCAAGTGCTTGGGCTGGCCGTTGTGATATGGTGGCGTACATTACAAGGAACAATGAATAACATCTGAGTGAGATTCTAGTTGTTATGAGGCAACACATATCATAGCTGTGTCCGAATTGTAACTTCGGCTCTTGGGAAAGGCTGGCTTCTCTGAAGTGTGTGATTTCTCATGCTCCTGAAGTCAGAGTGCCATTTTGTTGTCTTCAGTTGCATGGCATAAAAAGAGGGGGAGCTGAAATGGGCCCCATTTTCAGCCCCATTTTCAGCCTGCTTAGGCAGCAGGTTGTTTTTTTTCACTGATCTGTACAACTGCTGCATTTTACAGGCTCACACCCTATGGCTTGCATATTCTCACAAGTTTGTCTCTTCCATGGATCTAGCTGCCTAAAACTGAGGATGTTTTGTAAGGCCATGAGCCAGCGCTGGAGCCAGCTTCCTCCTGGGGCTCTGCTCTCCATCTCAGCACAGATAGATTCAGCTGTGATGGATTAAGGGAGTCCCAACCCACACCTTTTCTCCCCACCCTCTGAGCTCACTGTGAGGTGAGGGGTGGACCCCAGCAGCCACTGCATGTGGATTTATGCTAGGCCACTGCTCGCTGAACTGTAACAGCAGGGTGAAGCCTTCTCTCTGCAGCTGCAAAAAGCAGAGGAGCACGCTGTGTCTTTGACCCTTGGTGCCTGTAACAGATCCTCCTCTTCAGAGGAGCTGGGTAAAACTGAAAGACACTCGAGGGAGAGGCTGGTTTATCTGCTGGGCACTTAACACCACTCCAGTTCAGTCATCATTAGTCACTTCCAAAAGGTCGCTGTGATTTATAAGATTTCTGTTTAGCCTTTTAATTCGTCTCCTGTTTCTAAGAACACTTATGGTCTTTAAATCCTTAAAGGCATTTCATTTCCTATCAGTTTCTCTGTCATGCAGCTCCTGGAAAGTCAGTGCTGGTGGCTGAAGAGCAGACACTGTTCTCATCACAGGAACTCTTTCCTCCTGATCCTGTCAGCTGCTGCCAGCTCCTCCCTCCTGTAGCCTGCGGCCGTGAGACGCATCCATTTCTCATCAGCCACTAATCATATTTTTGGTCTCAACTGACAGTTTGCTGTGGGAGGGGGTTGTATATGCAGACACAGTGATTTGATTTCCAGAAGGAAGCTGACACTTCTCTTTCTATTGTTTATTTTTGCATCTTTGTGTTGTTTTTTTTTTTTTTACAGACAGGGAAGCTTTCATAGAGGCAGGAAGCATCTTAAGTGGACATGTAACGACGGGGATGTATTTTGAAGATGATGCCTTGGCTTTGTAAGTTGTTTTTTCCCTTTGGTGAGAGTTCAAACTGCCCTGTGCTTAGGGAAAGCCACTGCCTAAAGCAAGTGTCACTGCCCATGCTGAGTGTTTATCTGTGGCCCCACAGCTACAAGCGGCTTAGTCCTGGAGCAAAATTGGTCACGACTCTGCCAAAGAGAGATGGAGCTGTGACTCTGCTGCTGCCTTACAGCCCTTCCACGGGCAGCCTGTTTCACCCCGCTGTCCGGAGCTGCCATCTCCCCACCTGTGGTTCAGGTTCACTCTGGGTATTTCCAGTCTCCCGGGCATCTGCTGGGTTCCCCATAAAAACAGGACCAAACTTAGGTGGGGAAAAAACAGGCTGGACAAATGATATCCTCTAACTATGATCAGTTGGTGAGGGAAAAAAAAAAAAAATCTGCCCTTCTCCTTCCATTGAGAAGAAAAGAAGACTTGTCATTTTTCTGCCTATTTCTGCATTTCTTACACTTTCTCTTCCCTGCCCTGATGCTGCAAGAGCGCATGCTGAGGTGGAGGGTGAGTTAGTGAAGCGTAGGGGGTTGCTGCAAAGCCAGAGGTGTAAATTTGAGTCTTGCTCTGGTGGTTGACCCCATGTGCAAGCAGCTGCTTGTACCTGCTGGCAGGCTTTATCCCAAGGAGTTCTTGGCTACCAGTGGAGTGGGAATCGTCTGGGTGCTGGAAAAGGGTTTGAAAGCCCTTAAATAAACGCTGTCTTTCCGTGGAGCTGCCTTGCTGTAGCACTGCAAAAGGTGTTAAGCCGCTTTGGTCTCATCCAGCTCCCCAGTGGACAGCATCCCCTGTGGGATGTTTGCAACTGCCAGTGCTGGGAGAGAACTGTGCTCTGTCGTTTCTGCAGTTAATCTGCAGTGGTCTTTCTTGAAAGGTGTGACTGCCCATTTCCCTCCCCTTGGCAGGAGCCAGGCGTGACCACCATTTCCAAGCCTAGGTTAGCAGGGGAGCACCCTCTTTCTGGAGCAACAGTGCTGGAAAAGTACAGCAGCTTTCCTCCAGAAAGCATGGTAAAGGCGAAGTGCAGGCTCTCTTGTTCAGCTCCTGACTGACTAAGAGCATCAGGTGCAGCCCTGACTTTGAGCCACATTGGAGCTAGTGGGATTAGAGCACGTGTCGGTCTGCACGTTTAACATCAGCGCTCGCTCCACCAACAGGCAAAGTGCTTTGGATTAGGCTGTGAGAAACGCTTCAGTGCTTGTAAATGCAGGTGGATCCAGAAGGGATCTTCAGCTTGCCCCAGCATCTCGCCACCTTCAGGAATTACCCATCAACACAGTGTTAAAAATCCCCAAAGCTCCTTGGCTTTTTTTTCCCCAGGTGTGCATTTTAGCCACCATTACTGTAGCAGTGAATTATTTTCATTAGTTTCTTACAAATGTGCTGTGTCTCTAGTGTGTTTGATGGGCATTTTTGTGGTGTGCGTGGAAAATGAAAATGTGAATACGTTGGCAGTATGTCTCCATTAACTGAAGTGTGGTCAGGTCGCAGAAGCGAGGCAGTGCCAGGCCTGTTCAGCCCTGGGGCAGTGGCAGGGGCAGAAGTCACAGCCAGCAGCATCAGGGTGAAAATCCTGAGGCCTAGTGATCTCTGCCCAGCCGACAGAAGGAAAAGAGCGAAGGAGGGCAGGATGGTTTAGAAAACCAAAAAGACACCGATAGAAGAAGTCTGTGTTCTGTCAGCAGTGACGCAGACAAGAATATGCCTCCATCCTCCTGCCCCAGCCATAGTCTGGAGCGTGCTCCTGTTTAGTTGGGATAGTTAATGCAGTTTATATTGATACTCGTTCTGCCAAGTTTGGCTTTTGGCTGTGGAAGGTGTTTTCAGCCGTGATTTGTGGGTGAAGCTACTGTAGATGGTCATCTTCTCAACTGTAAGTAGAAAGTAAACACTTACAGGAATTCCTTATGCAAGAGCCAGGCTCACTTCCCTTCTTGAGAGAAGAAAAGCTGTTTTTTTTTTTTTTTTTGCTAAGCTCTCACAAAGGAAATATTTGTGGCTCCCAAGTCACAGAAAGCTGAGCGCCGCTCGCACTTCTCCCAGAGAGAAAGGTACAGAGAATGCACCAAGAATGTTCGTAGCAAAACTGTTTGCTCAGCAAACACCTGGTCTGTTGGTAACAAATGGAAAAAGTGCCAGTGAAGAAATACTTTGAATGAAGTCATTTGTTTCTCACATGTTTAATTGTCATACGTTCGTGCCAAGTATTTGTTTGCAGATGTTCTTGATTTAAATGCAAGTCTCGCATTACCCACCTAATACCCCAGCTATATAAATAGAAAGCTGTCATAAGCAACAATGCAACCACTTGATACGATTTGGTCACGTTGCCAGTAAAATAAGAAGTGATTTCAGGGCAGACTGTAGCTGTTAGATGGGGAATTTGTTGGGTTTCTGGCAGTTTTTGGGAACTTCCTCATCAGAGGCCGCTGGGCGAGTTCATCTCGTCAGACACGGGGAACAGGAGCCCTCACCTCCTCTGACAAGTGATTTAGCCGTAGACTCTCTGTAAGACTTTGGGAGTTTGAGAAGTTCCAAATGGCAGAATTTAACATCTTTGTAGGGTTTTACTGTGCGTTGAAATGTCCAGAACACAAAGCTGGTTGTTAGCTGGACTAACAAAGCAGAAAAATAAACCTGCAAAAGCTCTGCTAAATCCAGGAGCAGGTTAGCAAAGGATTCACAGCGTCTGAAGGCCTCGGGAAGGTCATTACTGCTGCTCTCCATCGAGATACCAGTGCTGCTCTTGGGTGCCCCTCTGCAGATGTGCCGTGGGTGTGCAGATAAGCGCTGTGACAGGGCAGCTGAAAGGCCCACGCTTGGGCTGAGCATCACGGAAATGCGTTATCTGCTGCCATCTCCACCTCGTTTGTCACTGAGACCTGAAACACCAGGCACCAAGGTCTTTACAGCAAGTTTGAACAGATCTCGCTGTGTTGCATCTCTTTTTCATACATAAAAAAAAGGCAGAGCGGATTACCTTTGGAAAGGAAATCAAAGGCACTCTGCCTCCCAGATGTCCTTACATCTGTGTCACATAGGCTCACTCCCCCAGCAGTTCTGGTGTCACAGTCTCAGCAGCCTTTGAACAATAAACTCCAGGCACCCCAACAGCAGCAGATGCCGTTCGCTTCCTCTGTGTCACCCTTCCTCTGGGCGGCCACCGCTGGAGCCTTCAGGGCTGAAGTTCCTCAAACTCCCAGAAAATCGTCACCCATCTTGGTGTGGTCTGTGCCCTCCCGTTGCTCAGAATTCTCCTATTTTTGCTCTTTCCACCTGCTCAGCTTTTCTTTAAATACCCTTGCGCCCTTTTACCCGAAGAACTTTGGGGAACAACAAATGGGCTGGTTTCTGTGCTACGAGCAAGTTTGTAGGTCACGAGTGTTGCTGTAACAGGGTGGAACCAAGCCAGAAGTTCACCAAGCCTAAGCTCAAAGCCCACGGAGCCCGGTTCGTGTAGGCTGGTGTCCCTCAGACGGAGTCCTAGGGCCTGGGAGGCAGTGTGATGTCCTCCGCCTAACCCTAGCTGTGAAAATGAAAGGGAAGTGAGTGTCAGCAAATGGTTTAGGCTGCGGCGTTTGGGATTTTCCTTGTTATTTAGTTACTGATTTTATCAGAAGAAAGTGCTGCTTGTGCATGTTTCGTGTCTGCTGCGAGCTGGGTGATGTTTTTCAGGTCCCGTAAGTACGCAGTGTCTCCCCCAGCCCTCCTCCTCGCCAGGAGAGGAGATCAGAGCGTGGAAGGCATCGCTTTGGCCAAGCAGAGCGCGCAGGACATCGTGCAGATCATCAGATACGGGTTGCTGGAAGTTTTTGTAAGCGAAGGAAATGTGTCCGTTTTCCACTGCGGCCTTTTTCAGCAGCGCTGATGGTAGCGTGGAGCTGTGCAGAGTGAAGGCGTTTGCTCGTTATTTCTATCCTGCCCAGTTACATTTGGTTTTGTGCTTGAGAGTCTGGCCAGGGATCTGTTGTTTGCAGTGTTGTCCCTGGGAGCCAGGCCACTGGCTTGTGCTCGCAGCCCCAGACCCACCGGTGCGGCCCTGGCTTGGCCGCTCGCTGCCTCTTGCACAAGAGTTTAGGTACAGTCACGCTGTGTGGAGCTGGGCTGACCCTGCCCTGCTTGTCTGCTCGCACACATTCGTCTCAAAGCCCACAGCCTCTCATTCACAGGTTGCTTGTGGTTGGGCGTAGACGTTTCCAAAGTGCACCGGAGTCCCTGCACCCGCACCTGGTTCTGAGCTTCTTGCGCTCAGCGCAGACACTACAGCCTTGCGCAGCCCCTGCCCCACTCGTGCAAGAGCAGAAAGTCTGCTTCTGCCTTGCTCTCTCCTCCCCATCAACGCCAGCTTCTTGTTTTGATGTCTTGCAGCCAGAAATCACGGTGCAAAATCTGCCCCACTACTTGCAGCTCAGAAGGCCCTTCCTCATCCTGTTCACTGACGGTGACGTTGGTCAAACAGAAAGGAAGGAAATGCTGAAGCTGGCAAAAGGGAGACCCCAGCAAGTGTTCGTGCCTTGCTGGCTGAACTTGTGAGTACGCAAAACCTCGTTGTGTCTTTCTGTTACCTCGCTGTCAGCATTTCAGGGCAAGAAAAGAAAAAAAACAGTCTGCAATTAGTCAAAGCACTGTCTGTGTGGTAATGAGATTCTTTGCTCTGAAATCATTATGGGCTGGAAGACCAAATCGTTTAGCAATGATATGGTATGTATTCTGGGCAGCTGCAAAATTGCACAAAAAAGTAAAATTAGTAAAACCTTAATTGATTGCAGAATTAATTGCCAGTAGAGTAAAATGTTCTCAAAGATGGTAGCTTCACCCTGGCTCTGAAGTTTTTTGTATTTTTTTGATATGTGGGAGCAAAAAGTAAATTTGCCCTCCTAGAGTGCCTTAAGGTGATTATTCCATCAGCAATTAGTGGGAAGCACAACAGGCCAATTACTGAGTGCTGACTGTGGGGAGAAATAGTTTCCAGAAGAAGCCCCATAAGACAGAATTAAAAATTAATCAAGAAGCAAAATGAATCCAGGAACTATGAAATAAAGAGTTGTAGGATTTTTTTTAATCCTCCCCTCCCGTGTGTGTTTTCAGTGTTTAGCCCCTGTTTGTTTTGCCCAAGCCCAGAGACACTTCAGTGTCTTAATCATAACGTGCTTTGAAGTCTGGGAAGGGCCGAGCAGCGTGGGCTGAAGTTTGGCTAGCGGGGAATGCACATGTTTTCAGAGAGAGGACAATCTGCTTGCCAGTAATGCGCAAGAAATGAGAGTCCCTGGAACTTCCCCACCTACGCATCTGCCTCTGGTCTCTTTTACTGAGAAAGAAAAAGCTGTCATTTGTCAGGGCAGAACATGTCCGTTGGCTTTGAAGGAGCAACAGAGTCCTAGAAAGAGGACCTCATTCCCATGGTGAGAGCCAGCTCAGACCCTGTGCATCGCTGAGCCTGAAAGCAGTGCCTAAAGGACGCATCGTCTGTTTCCTTCCTGCCCCTCCATCGCAGTCAGATGTCCTCTTTCGGCTCTCTCTGTGTCACCTGGGGAAGCTGCCGCTCCAGCCCCTTGCCCCTGCCTGCTGACTGTAGGAAACCACTCGGTGGCTGCCAAGGGCCTGGGCTGAGCACGCCCCTCTGCTCGTGCCCTTTCTGCCTTCCAGTGGCTTGCTGCAGCTGCAGGGTGGTGACAGCAGCCAGCCTGGAGGGAGCTGGTGGTTGCCTCTGCAGGTGACCCGCACCACAGGAGCTAACCGCAGCGGGGGCTGCTGTGTCGCTCCTGTCTCACCTGCTCTTAAAAACTTCTGGTGGAGAAAATGTCATGCCTCCCTGTGGAATTTATCCCAGCAGTTATCTGCTCCTGCTGCTAGAGGATTTCTTGATGCATCTGCTCTGCTGTCTACTCCCTCTCCATTAGGCACTAATGGCTTGTGTATGTCATGGAGCTTATAAATAATGCCGTGAACTTCTGCAGCTGCCCCGCGGAGGTAAAAAGCTGTGTGCATGTGCTTTGCTGGACGTAGCCCAAGGGCTTTGGTGCTTCCTTGGCTCTGGGTCGTGTTCTGCTGCCAAGCTGCTGTTGAGCGTGTTGTTGAATCTCCTCTCCTCAACAGGAAGAACACTCCGGTGGGCCGTGGGGTCCTGAAGGTGTACTTTGCCACCATACCTTCGTTGCCTGTTCTTGTCTGGGTGAACCTTCACGCTGGGGGGCAAGTATTCAAGTTCCCACCAGACCAGTCCATCACCGAAATGAACATCTTGTCTTGGCTGGAGAAGCTAAAGGCAGGACTGGAGATTCCCAGCAGTAAGTGGACAAGCGTTTGAAATGTTCCTAAGCAAGCACTGCTAGCTCTGGTCTGTTTATGAGAAGATGCTATGTGCAATAAATTGTCTGTCCTGGAATTTAATTATGGAAAAAATAGCTATTCTGGTTTGAGTTGGAGCAGTACAAATAGTCCGGCCAGAACAGAATACCCATACTCAGGAGCTTGCAGCGGGACTGTTTAATGTTCAGAGCCAAGCATGACTAGTTCTGCGTCGCCATCTCTTCCCTGTAATAATCCCCAAACCTGGCTGTGCTCTCTGGCTGCTGAGAATAGACCTGCTGAAGCACTGCTTGCTGATTAAAAAAATCTCCCGACTCCTTGTTGTCAGTGTAAGAAATAGCTGCTCCTCAGGCACCTTCCAGCATTTCTGTATGGACAGGAGAGTATGAGGAAGCTTTGCTGTCGTCTTTGGAATGTAAAGGGTTGGCATTTACTGTGAAGCTTTTCACAAAGTCCCTCCTGCCTTGATCAGCTGCTGAGCCTTTGGAGGAAGGTGGCATAAAGGTGCCTTCCTGCTGTGCCGCTTGGAGCCTTAGGGAGGCACAGGGCTTGGGAGTAGCTGGCTGACAGCCTGCGCCAGGCTGCTGGTGGGGGTTTGATCCTTGCTCTATTTCAAAATAAGCCTTTCCAAGCAATTGTTTTCAAATGCCACCACCAGCCCGAGGGGTAGGATGTGTAGGTGCTCTCAGTACCCAAAGACATCATTTCTGACTCAATCACGGCTGCTACAGCGCTGTGACCCAGCCGTTCTCCTCAGCTCTGTCTATGCCACAGCTGAAGGCTGGATGTCGCTTAGGTCCCCAGTGAGGGACCTTCCCTCAGCTTCCCAGGGTGCAGGGTGCCAGAGGGGTGCGCTGATGGTTGGGCAGCACGGCCGAGGGCGGTGCCAGCCCTCACAGCCTCCTTTCTCAAGCTCTTAGGTGCTGTGAACTGTGTGATCAGCCTTAAAAGCATAAATTAAAGAGCATCCTCACTTAATGGTACTACTTCCTCTCTGCAGAGACAGCAGTCTCCCCTCATTCCTAATGACATTTCAGTAATGCGGAGTCATTAACACAGTTATTTGAGGCCTAAGTGAAACATCCACCCACTGGTGGAGAGACACAAAGTGGTGCTGCTTGTGAATTTCACAGTTTGGATGTCTGGAGACGTAGGAACCAGCCTTTGAGGAGCTGAGCCCTTGGCCAGCTCCAGTAAACGTTAATGCATCTGTGGTTGGTTTCATTTCAGTGGCATTATTAGTTGTGGAGAAAAAAGTGTGATCTTTAAAAAAAGATCTTTAATTTTGCATTCGCTGGAAGGGCAGAAAAGCCGTACTTGCTTTGAAATGGAAATAACTGTAAAGAGAGTTGCATCACAGCGTCTTGACTTATTAACAAGAGACTGTATTCACTTCTCAGGTACCTTGTCTGAGGCGGACTGGAAACCACCTCTTCCTGCTTACGATTTCCTCCAGATGATGGAGGCCACAGTGCCTGAATTCACCCTCCGTACCTCCCAGCACCGTGGGGACAGGCAGGAGCAGCAGCAGCAGCCAGAAAGCTCTGAAGAGCAAGCCGCAGTCGGAGAGGAACCGCCTGAGAAAGCCAGAGTGAAAGCAGAGAAAGTCCAGTCCCCTGGGAGGGACCTGCGGGGGACAGTCCCGAGGCTGGCAGGGAGGGAGAAGCAGGCCAAGAGACACAGTGAGCTGTGAGGGTGGCAGGCTGTGGGACAGCGCCCAGGAAACTCCTGCTTTCTCAGCCCTCAGTGAGCTTTTACAGCAGGGAGAGGAGTGGGTTTGGCTGTAAATGAATGGTGAAGGGATGAATCAGCCCCTGAGCTCCAGTCCAAATTCCCTGTTGCGGTGTGTTGGTAGTTCTGTGGTACCTGTGATTTCTGACACCAGAAGTGTGTCCCTATGACTTATAGCTTGGCACTCCTGGGTGCTGTCTGCATGGCATTTCACAGCGAATCATGAGAACAGCTCTGCGTGAAGGTTGCTGCTGAGGAGTTCTGCCTGCCTGGTGATTAATGGAGAGGCAGGGTGAGCTCACTTTGCTTGCCTGCACAACAAATTGTGCCAGAAAAGTTAAATCACTGCAGCCCTTCTCGGTGGTTTCTGTATATCTCACAAGATGCTTTGGTCACCCCCGAGCAGGAAGAGAGCGAGTGATTCCAGGATAAAGAACATTTGCCTCCCCTTGGTTCCAGTAGAGGCTCTGCAGATGGGTGTTGGTGAGCTCTGCTCTCAGTAAACAGTTAAATCCTCACTGGAGCTGTGCAGAGCTGGGAGGGCAAGCCCACCTCTGGCTCCAGGGCTGCAGTGCTCAAACTGACATGCAAGTGTTTGCACCTGGGTCCTGAGCTGAATTCCTGAGCGTGCTCATCCTGAGGGCCTACAGCAGTATCTGGCTGAGGTGACGGGGAGCTCGGGCCATCACAACAGCTGTGAGTACCCAGAACAAAAATTTGCCAGCAAAGCCCGAGGGCAGGCAGGTTGGAAGATGGCTTTGCTCAACACTGGCATTTTCTTGGTTGCAAGCCCAGGGGGTTATTTACAGCCTCTGCTATTTTCCTTTGGTCTCAGTAACACTCGTGAGGTTGGTGCCTTCGGAGCCAAGGATGGTGCAGGGAACGAGGTCTGCAGAAAGACCAGCAGCAAATGAGAAGGAGAGAAATTAGGAGCAAGCAGTCTGTGATTCCGTGCTGCCAGGACAGCAGGGGATGTGCTCTGAGGAGAGCAGCGTGTTTGGAGGGAAGCTTCGTCTAATCCCACTGATGGCCACGACGGTCTCCCCACTGCCTTTGGTAAGCGTCTGCCCTGTTCCACAGCCCTGCTGAGGTGTGCGGGGAGGGGCAGATCCTCCTCCTCGCGGCTCTGAAGTTACTGGTGGGGGGGCAAAAAGTGATGGTGCAAAGCCTTTCTCGTCCTGCAGGCAGCCCACATGGCTGGGAGTATTTTGGAATGCCGAGGAGCAGACCATTAGCCTTGCGCTCTCCTTTAAGCCTGTAATTGAAGCAGGCCATTTTTGGACTCACTGACAGGCTGAGAGCCAAAACGTATGTCCTTAAAGTAATCAGCTGCAGGATGCGGTACAGAGTCTGCCCTGCGGCTGGATTTTCCCAAGGAAAGCGGATCAGCAGCAGGCAGATCCTCCGAGTTCCCGTTGCTCCTCTGCAGCGCGGAGGCGTTGCGCTGCGCTCTGCCAGCCGTACACGGGTCGCTTCCAGCACCGCCCCTGGTGACCCGGCTGCTGCTTTCCCTCGTACCGCATCGCTCTCCCTCTTTGGGCAGACAAGGTGTGCTACTGGGGCTTATCGCTCGTTTCTTAAATAAACTCTCTCTCAAGCTGAGTCCGTCTGCGTTTGCGAGCGGAGCTGCTGGCGTCCTGGATTGCTGCCTCCGGGATGGAGGAACGCTTACCAGAAAGCTCCCCAGGCTCCGAGTGCAGTAGCAGGAGGATCCCTTACTTCAGCAGATTTTGTGCAGCACCAGGAGCCTTCCCGGATCCCCGCTGCTCTTGGCTGCGTGTCATTTTTTATCGCAGACCTTCGCCGCGCAGCGTCGGGGCGGGAGCCCGTCACTAGGGGTCAGTGCCACATCTCAGTTATGGCTGGAAATAACGCTGCCTCCCAGCGTGCTGCGGAATTGATCCTGGAGGCCTGGCTGCCATCAGGGCGACGGGGGTCCGGGAAACAGATATCCTGGTTTTGGGGGCTGGCGGCTGAGGGCCTGTTCGCTGCCAGGGGCGGCGGCTGTGGCAAGCCTAAGAGCGGGGGGTCACAGCTCCGCGGGGTTCAGTGCCCTCGTCACCATGGGGTCCCTCAGCCTGGAGCCTCCCAGCAGGGGGCTGGCAGTGCCAGGAGCCCTGAGCCCAGCCAGCAGCTCCCTGCAGGCGCCTGGGGTGACGCGGGGAAGGGACAGGGCCACCACGCTCATCCGCTGGCGGAAGCGGCCCTGTGTTATGTTGTTTTTAATAGCTGTGGCTCTGGGGAAAGACCAAGATGGAAAGAAATACTCAACGAGTGTTTATGGTCTAGAATGGAAAGGGAAGAAGAGCTCTGCAGTCCCGGGGGCAGCTGTGAGGTGCGGGGCGAGTCTCACCAGGCTGGAAGAGAGGAATTCCTTCCTACGCACGCGGCGTGTCAGGGAGGTGGAGGGAAGCCAGCAACTGCCGCAGGACTGTGCCTTTCTACAGCGTTCTACAGATGTCTCAGCGCATGTCCAGGGGGAGTGTGGTCACAGCCACCGTTGATTCTATCAGCACCTTTTTCAGCCTTTTAACGCTAAAATGTGTATCTGCTTGAGTAGACCACAGATCTCTGTCTCCCGAGGCGATGCTGGCGAGGTGCACGCTGAGCTGGTGAACGGATAGATTTCCTGAGAGATGCAGTGCTGGCTCCACCACACCCTTCTTTTGATCATGCTTTATTGAAGCGCTGACGGAGGTGGACATCTGCATATCCTTCAGCGCTTTGGAAGCCTTTCAGGGAGTGTTCAAGTGTCAATGGTTGAACAGAAGATAAAGTGATGATACAACAAAAGGGTTCTGTGGTTGGGTTTGAGGGCAAAGCAGTTTTTAGGTCGGTGCCCCACACAGCGTGAAGTGCCATGTGATGGAAGAGCCATCCCTGGCGGTGGGAAGGAGAAGGGTGCTTGCTGCAGGGACCAAGGAACATTTGGGATGAGCACTGTGCTTTCCGTGTTCAAGAGCTTCTGGAGGAACCGTTTTGGAGTCTGCCTGGGCCGCGGCTGTGCCGGGGTGCAGCAGACTGATCACCTGAAAGCCCCGGGTACTGGGCTGCAGGGCTGTGGTCCCCACGGGACATCAGGAAGCAGTCACGTCACTTCTTCCAGGAATTTGGATCTCTGAGCAAACCACAGCTTTTCCCAGCCCTTGGGGCAGAAGGTGAACTTCCCCAGCCAGCAGTTCCCAGCCCACCTCCGTGCCCACGGCCACAGATCTCCTGACAAGCCTCGCTCCGTGGCCAGGCTCCCATGTGGCTGCGCCTTAGGGATACGGCTGTAGGATGGCAGAAGGCGAGGCTGCAGTGGGAGGATGCACACGGGAGGAGATGGGGCATGGGAAGGACACGTGTGCCTGTGGGTGGGCGGCTGCCAGCACTGCCAGGATGTGAGCCAGGACAGGGCCTGGCGGCCTGGCTTGTGTCACTGGTGCTGCAGGGACGGAGCATCTGGAAGGGCTGGGGGAAGGAGGAGGAGGATGGCAGGCCTTCCTGGCACTGACGGAGCTGCAGCTGGGTGAGGGTTACCAGCTGAGGCTCATTTCCTGCTGAGGCTGCCTCGACCCCCCCTGGTGCAGAGAGGCATGAGGCAGGCGGGTGGCTGAACCTCAGCCCTCATTTGGGGACATCCAGTTTTAAAAGGGTGACACGAAGCATCGTGGTACCCTCGGCCGTGATGCCAGTGCCCTTGGCGTTGCTGGAAGGGACAGGAGAAGGGAAGGCCGGAGATGGTAAAGGAGCTGTGCTCATGTGCATCTGGGGAAGAGAGGGAGCAGAGGCAGGATGGAGCGGGGTGGCTGTGGGGCGGGCTGGGTTTCCTTACTGCTGAGGGTGTGTGCCTGGCACTTCCATTGCTAAAAATACAGCTGTGCTCCTGATCGTGGCCAGGGGAGAGCTGTGAGGACTGCAGTTCCTTGCAGGGCAGCTGCCGTGGGTGGCTTCACGTTTGTCCCCTGCTCAGCCTGGATCTGGAGGTCCCCACTGGCTCCTTCCTCCTGGAGCTGGGGATCTGGGTGGAGCCAGGATGAAAAGCCCCCCAAACACCTCCTCTCTCTTTATTTTCCACTTCCAGCAGAGAGATGCCACATCCCAGCATCTCCTTCTGGGGCTACGTCCGTGGCTAAGGTGTCCTGCTCCATCCCCAGGCTGAGTGGTGCGGGTGTCCGTGCAGGAGCCTCACCCCATGGGAGAAGCCAGGGGAAGAGGACACCGTGCTGGAAGAGCAGGAACCAGGACGGGCCATCTCTTGGAGATCCTCCATGGTGCCTCCCCCCAGAGAGCAGGGCCAGCCTGCCTCAGGGGCTCTGCAGGGCTGGGGATGGAGCAGAGGTGGCACGTCCCCTGGCACCACGTCACTGCCCTCATTGTTCATTGTTCCCTCCTGGCTCAGTTGGGACAGGAGGCGATAAGGGAAGAGAGGGCACCTCTCCAGTTCCTGCTCCCCGACAGGTTATTTCCCCACTTGCCCGACCTCTCCTTAGGTAAACTCAGTGCTTCGCCTCCCTTACAGTTTACTTTGCTCTCCTGCGCTCACCCAGCGCAGAAAACAGCCCGGCTCTATTAATAGCCCACAGGGTTGCCAAATCCCTTCTGTATGTTGAAAGAGCGGCTGCAACACCGTGATTCAGCCCTCGGTGGTGAGAAACAGGGCCGTGCTGGAAGGGTCCTCAGCCTGGAGGGCCATGTCCAGCGTGGAGCAGAGGTGGGGACGGGCCTTTGCTCCGTTGGCTGTGGATTTCTTGGCTTGCTTGCAACACAAATAGCTGTATCGCTAAGCGAGGTCTTGTTCCTTGCTGCTGGCAGATGCCCAGGCTCCTGGGCTGGACTCAATGGACTCATTCTGCACGTGAACCCAGAACGGGAAAAACAGGACCCCTGGTAGAGCCGCAGCCAGGTTGCTGCTGCTGCTTGCACGCAGATAGGGATGAAACTCGCCATGTCCCTGTCCCAGCCCTGCTCTGTGAGCAGTCCCGCCAGGAGGAGAGGGGTGGCAGAGCCTCTCTGTGCGGCCAGGGCAGCATCTCCTTGGGCCCCTGTTGAGTTTGTGGTCTTGGGGTCTTGTCTCCAGCAGCTGGACTCATTGTGCATAACCCACGCTGGGGAATGGGAGCTTCAAACGGCTGGGTAACCCCCAAAATGCTCTGGGTGATCCCATGGCCACTCTAGGTGATGTGGGTAGGAGGAGGGGTCTGTGGGGAGAGGTGGGGTCCTGGGCACGGGGTACCGCAGGGATGCGGCTGGAGGATGCTGCGCTGGGGGAGCGGTGAGCAGAGGAGGGAGCCCCAGCGGTGAGCGGGCCGGATGCTAACAGGCAGGCAAATATTTTGAAAGGCAGGTAGTGCCCCAAAATAGCTGCAATGTTTTCAGGAGCAAAGCCAGAACGGTGTCCACGGGCTGGGGCCTCCCAGCCCAGGGGACGGAGGTGGGACAGGGACTTGGCCAGCACCCAGCCGTTCATTACCCTTCCTGTGCCAGTGTGTGGGATCTACAGGGCTCCTTTTGGCTGAGCTTTTTGGAGGCACTCCATCCCCATGGACCCTGCTGGAGGCGAAAAATAGCCTCTCCTGCTTTGTCGGTGCGTGGATGCTGCAATGTGGGTACCAGCTAGGGTTGGCTTCCAGGAAGCAGCGCCCTGAGGTTCAAATTCTGTATTTAATGACAACCAGATGAGGTCCTTGGCTTTACAGTCAGAGGGCTTAAAGGGATTAGCACCCCTCGGAGGCATCCCCACGGCCCTGCCTGGGCATGAGCACAGCGGGGCTGGAGCCAGGACGGCAGCTCTGGCTGCTGGCAGGGCAGCCAGATGTGCGGCTGGCTGGGCAGCCAGATGTGCGGCTGGCAGCCGCCAGCTGTGTGGGCACGGTCACTGACTCACCCCCCTCTCACCAGGCAGCTATTGCATGTGCAGGGCTGGGCAGCCTGCGGGCTCCCTGCGGTACACGAGTCACCGGCCAGGCACAGGGATTTGCAGCCCCCCACCAGCCATCAGCACGCTGGCTGGAAGCTGTGGGAGCTTGGAGGTGTCGGGGAGGGGACAGTCCCCTCCCTGGAGCTGCACTAGGATGTTTCAGTTGAGCCTCAGCACTACCCTTGCCATGCACCCTGCTGGCCCCGTATCTTGTCCCCATGTCCCCAGTCCACCCAGTTATCTGTGTTGCGTAGGGGTGCAAGGGGAAGGGTCTGAGGGTCGCAGCAGATCCCACCGCAGGCATCCAGCTCTGAAATCCTCGGACAAGCTAAGCCAGAGCTGCGTGTTAGCAAGCGGGCACCGGTGGCACCTGGGTCTGTTTCTGTGCCACAATGATGTGCGCAGAGCCCTGCTCCAGTTCCCAAATTTCCACGTTTCCCTCCCGCTAAAAACCCCTCTTCTTTCCCCGAGCCACCGCTGGCTGCCTGGGCAGAGCCCAGTTTCCAAACTGTCGAAACCAAACCCGCTGCCAAGCGTGGGCGCGAGCCCAGATAACACGCGGGGTGCGCGGAGCCGCGGCTCGACCCGCTGGCTCGAATGAAAAGCGCAAGGGATAGGAGCTTGCAGCCCCAAAATGCGCAAAGCCGCGGGGCACCTGGGCTCGCCAAGGTCCCCAGAGGGACCGATCCCAAGGGCTCCGGTCCCCCGCCTCCCTCGGCCCCAGTGCTGTTCCCGTCGGCTCAGGGAGGAGGCAGCAGCGAGGCGCCGGGGGTGCAGCAGCCCTCGACGAGCACCAGGAGGTGGTTCGAGGTCGTTTTCTTCCCTGCACGCCTCAGATTTACCCTGGGGGCTGTTTAACCCCCACTCGGTGCAGGACCCCAGGGGGCATGCACACATCACCCGGACCGTGTGCACCGCAGAGGAGGACAGGACTGGGATGAGGGCTCCGGCTTTGCTTTCTCTCCGCTGCACGATTCCCAGGGAGCAGCAAGGGCTTCCCAACGCAGCCCTGCTCCTGATGGCAAAGCTTCAACTATTCCCTGGCTGGGTGCGTCCGGCGGTGCTGGAGGAGTGGGCCCAGCTGGCTCTTCTCAGCCTTTTCCCCGTGCTCGCGGTCCCAGCAGCAGAGAGCCCCCTGAGCACACCCCACTGCTCCCGCTGGCCCCACCGCTTCCACCTCCCGGTGGCACCGGCAGAGCCTGGGCGGGACGTGGGGTGCGGGGCCACCCACCTGGGGGATGCGGACACCCCTGCCGCGGCTCCTTCTCGTGGTAAGGAATATTTTACCTGGCCCAAAAGGAAGAGTTTGAATTTCCTCCACTCTTGCTGCAGGGTGGTGGTCGCGTCAGATGCGTTTGAGGTGAGCAAACTGGCTGCTGGTGGCCACTGAACGTCTCCACCCCAACGCTGAACACCTCCATCCCGATGCGGCTTGCTCTGGCTTGCCTTGTCCTTGGACATGTTCCCTGAATCCCAGCCAACGTCTGTGGATGGAGGCAGGCGACAGGGCTCGGGACACCTTCAGCGTGTGCCAGCGGGGCCAGCCTCACGTTCCTCCGTCCCGAGTGGCTCCTCAAGTAGATCCGTGTTTTTAAGGACATGAGCAGAAGCCATTTAATCGCAGCCCTCCTGCTCTCCATTTCCTTTGGGCCTCCCTGGCTTTCCATGACTTTTTCTTGAGCAACATCCCTCCAGGATCCTAAGGACAGCTGGAAACTGAGTCACCGGCGGTGAGGACCCCTCGGCTCTGCGGGCCATTGCCTTCTCTTGGTGACCTCCACATTTACCCTTTGCACCCGGTTTTCTGCATGGGTTTCCTGAAAAACGCCCTGCAGGGGTCTTAGAGCCTCTGCAAGGATGAGGACCTCACAGCGACCCCCAGCAAGGGCTCCAGGAGCCCTTGGCAAAACCAGGAACCCGCTGTGAAATCAAGGACCTCCCCCTCCCTGGGGACAGGGACCTGCTGGGAGGACATCTGCAAGGCTGGAGCGCCCAGAGGTGTCCCCTGCGAGGACAGGGAGCCCACAGGGACCTGCAGGGAGGACAGGGTGGGAATGGCTGTGTTAGAAAAATGTCACCCCAGGGTAAAACCAAGAGCACGATGTTCTTCAGCATCCTCGTGGCTCCTGGCAAATCTCTGCCGCCAAATGGCCCCGTCCTGCCCCCACGCCCTCCCGCTGCCAGCGAGGCTCTAGCAAGTCCAAGCTGGGGGAAAATGCAGTCCAACACGATCTCAAAAATGCTCCGAGCACTGCAGTGCAAAGGCAGAGCCCAAAGCAAACACGTCCACGTGAAAAAAAAATCCCTCCTGGCTTAGCGCCTTCTAAAAACACAGAGTGACTTTGGAAAAATGTGAGAAAACATGAGCTGCTCACCCCGCGAGGGAAAAATGGAGAGGAGGAGCAGCGGGATGGAGCTGTGTCCTCATTGATCCTGGCAGGGATGGAGACAGGGTTCCCGGGGCCATTGCGATGCCTGGGAAGGGCTGAGCTGCCTCAAGGAGCGTCTGAGTGATGAATACGCGCTTGAAAACCTCTTACAAAAGGGATGTGCCACACCAGCACGCTTCAGCTCCCTCTCCAAGAGAGATTATTAATTATAAACTGTGCAAATCTTTGTGATGCATACTCATAATTGCAGCGCATCCATCACCGGAGGAAATCATCAGGAGAACCGGGAGCCTCCCGCAGTCCCCTCCGCTCACGGGCTCGAGGCGCGGGGCGGTTGCAGCCGTTGCTGGTGGGAAGCGCAGGCAGGAAAACGCCGTGCACGGGAGGAAGAGCTGCCCCGCCGCCCTGCCCTGTGCAACGGCTCGGCCGCAGAGGGAAGCACCGGGAGGATGCTCGGAGGGGGAAGCGGCCTCTCGAGCAGCCCCGGCTCTCCGTGGGCTGGTTTGGGGGCTGGAACCGGGTGGGCTTTAAGGTCCCTTCCGACCCAAGCC
Source organism: Alectura lathami (assembly GCA_013399715.1). NCBI lineage: Eukaryota > Metazoa > Chordata > Aves > Galliformes > Megapodiidae > Alectura > Alectura lathami. Next base: position 94,573 of record VXAV01000597.1, on the reverse strand, counting down.
ACGCCGGGGTTCTATGGTTCTCCGCATCCTGGGCAGGTCAGGGCTCTGCGTGTTGCTCTCCTGGGGTTTCTGGGTGGGGTTGGCCGCCAGGGCTTCAGAAGGCGAAAGGCGATGAGCAGGGGGCTGATGGCAAAGTCCTACCCCCAGGGAAACCCGCTGGACAGGCAATTCCCCGAAGCCAAAGACGCCGGGAAGCCTTTCCCCCTGCTCCATCCCCATTTGCAGGAGCTTTGTGCTCTCCATCCACCGCACGGACGTGGTCCTGCAGTGGGAGCAGTGGACAGCCCCAGGGGACAGGGGACAGCGACAACAGGGCTGGTGCCAGTGCCAGGGACATGGAAATGCTGGGACCAGAGCAGTTCCCGGCTGGGTTCCAGGTTGCTGCCGGGAGCAGGCAGGGAGGGATCGGGTGCCGGGCGATGCGAGCTCCCTGGGGCTGCCCGAGAGCTGCAAACGAGCCCTTCCCAGCCCCGACTGGATGGAAAAGGTCTTTAGAGGAGGAAGCAGCAGCTGCTCACGCCAAATAAATGTTCTCCCATGTATACACCCACTCGGCACAACAAAGCCCACCACTCAGCGATCTGCGGGGCCAGAGCTCTAGTAGCACAAATGTCTGCGGATAAACACAGGCAGGAGCAAACAGCTCTGGAATGGCTTCGTGTAAACACAGCCAGGGATCTTTTAAACTCTGTTCAAAACTCTGTCTGCGTTGAAATTTCACATCTGTCCCGGCCAACACCATCCCCTCCTGCCCTTCCTGCCCATGGAGAGATAACACCCCGTGCCTGGCGTGCCCTTACTGGGGAGCTCTGGGGACACGGCCTCCTTGTGGTTTGCTCTGCCCCGACTCTGCCAGCCTGTCCGCGCTGCGTGTGCCGTCACCGTGCAGGCGATGGCGAGGCTGGGAGCTTGGTGGAGTGCTGGTGCTGCCGCAGGGACGGGCTGGGTGCGCTCGGAGGTCTTTAATGCCTCTAGGAAGCAGGCAAGGAGGCAGTGGGGCTTGCCGCTCCCATCCCATGCATCCTCGCTGGTCCTGTCCCTTGCCACCATCCTGGACGAGCAAAGAGTGATGGAAAAGAAAAAAA
>VXAV01000597.1:52381-64902 GCA_013399715.1 Alectura lathami | reverse complement strand
CTCCACCCCCCTGCAGTGCCACGGGGACAGCGGGTACTGCTGGTGCGTGGACGAGAGCGGCAGGGAGATCCAGGGCACGCGCTCCGAGCCGGGCAGCCCCCCGCCATGTAAGAGCCCGTGGGACCCCGTGCCCCGAGCACCCCGGCACCCCGATAGGCACGGAGCCGCGGGGCTGCCGTTCTTGGAGCCATCTCTCTCCTCGTCCCCTCCACCATGTGCCCAGGTCTCCCCAGCGTCGCGCCGCCCAGCGTCCGGCCCTCGCCCCGGCCCGACGTGTCCCCGCCGGCCGCAGGGACCTTCCTGCTGTACGCCCAGGGCCAGCAGATCGGCTACCTGCCGCTCAACGGCACGCGGCTGCACAAGGAGGAGGCCAAGACCCTGCTCTCCCTGCATGTAAAGTATCGCTGGTGCTGGTGCTGGGGTCGGGCAGGGGGTGCGGGGCTGCTGGGGGAGGTCGCAGCCCAGCTTGGTGGCAAAGCAGAGGCGCACCAGAACCCCCCAAAAACTTGCCTTTTCCCCTTCGTCTGACTCCTCCTGGAGCGTGTCCATTCTGCATCTCCAGCCAGGCCAGCCCGACGGAGAGAAACTCCCCCTGCACGCTGGGGAAATGAAACTCAGATCGCCGAGTCCTCCCTTCCCCCATCCCGACGGTGACCCTCGGGCTGGCCTTGCTGTTGCAGAAATCCCTCCTGGAGCCCAAGGGTTCCAGGCCCAGCTGGACGTGGGTGTGCGTCTGCAGCAGCTGGCCTGGCAGCCCCGCGGCGGGGGACAGCAGGAGGCTTGCAGCAGGAGCCCAGCGTTGGGTTTTGCCAGGGAAAAAGGGATCCGAGCATCGTTCCCCACCGCCGCACCTCACAGAGCGGGATGAGGGTGCCCCTTGTGGCTCCTGGCCGTGGTCCAGGCAGGATGTCACCCCGTGTCCCTTCCAACCCTGGCAGGGCTCCATCGTGGTGGGGATCGACTACGACTGCCGGGAGAAGACCATCTATTGGACCGACGTGGCCGGCCGGACCATCAGCCGGGCCAGCCTGGAGCCGGGCGCTGAGCCAGAGACCATCATCGCCTCAGGTGCATGCCCACCACCTGCCCAAAGCCACCTCCACGCCGGATTGTCCCCAGCGGGGCTTTGGGGCACCCTGGCTTTGGGGTCACCCTGGCGTTGGGTCGGGGCTCCCGGTGCCGTGACCCAAAGCCAGGAACGGCACGTCCCTGCCGCTGAGCGCCCCGTCCCCTCTCGCAGGGCTCATCAGCCCCGAGGGGCTGGCCGTGGACCACTTGTGCAGAGCCATGTTCTGGACCGACAGCGGCCTGGACAAGATCGAGCGCGCCCGGCTGGACGGCTCCGAGCGGCGGGTGCTGTTCGACACCGACCTCGTCAACCCCCGGGCCATCGCGGTGGACCCCGTCCGAGGGTGAGACCCCGTACCTAGGGCGGTTTGCAGGGTGCTGGGAGGACGGCACTTGCCAAATCTGCAATAGGAGTAACGTGGCGGGGGGGGGAAAGGGAGAGAAGGCTGCTTGCCCCCAGCACGGTGCTCGAGGTGGGACGGGGTAGGAGCGGGGCAACCTGCTGCTCCATCCTGGCGCTGGGAGCAGCTCTGCGCTGCACGCCCCATAGGAAGGACTGGCTCTGTTCACCCCCTCCTTCCTCAATAATTCAGGGTTTGGTTAAACCTGCTGCTTCAGCGTCAGGATTATTTCTAAACGCTTTGAGACACAGCGCTGCGCCCCTGGGGTGCTGCTGCAATACAAAACGTGCTGCTCCGCAGCCTCACCCTCGCCTAGGAGCTACGGTTTGGGTCGCAGACAAGTCCGACGTCATCCTGGTTGTCTTTTAGCGATTTTTCAGCTCAAATGAAGATCTGTTGCAGGCAGCACAAGGGGAAAAAACAGGCTTCCCTCCCGCTAAGAGCCAGTCCTGAAGAAAAGCCAGCGCCCCCCTCCCTGCCCTCACTGTTGCGTGTCCTGTCGTTATCTCCCAAGCAACCTCTACTGGACGGACTGGAACCGCGAGGCACCCAAGATCGAAACCTCCACCGTCACCGGGGCCGACAGGAGGGTGCTGGTGAGCACGGCCATCGGGCTGCCCAACGGCCTGACTTTCGACCCCTTCTCCAAGCTGCTGTGCTGGGCGGACGCAGGTAACCTTCGGCGCGCCCGGGGCGGGGGACACGCGGCACGGGTTGCTTCCTCCCCAACCCCGTAGGCTGAGAAGCTGCTGCTAAACGGGGTCTGCTTGCTTTGTTTGTTGGCGTGGCCTGGTACCCGTCCTGGACAGGAACCAAGAAGCTGGAGTGCACCTTCCCTGACGGAGGGGGCAGGCGCATCGTGCAGGACAACCTCAACTACCCCTTCAGCATCGTCAGCTACGCCGACCACTTCTACCACACCGACTGGAGGCGGTAAGGGCCGGGGGGGACACACGAGCCTGCAGCTCCCGGGGTGCACCCGCCAGCAGCCGGCTTCCAGCACTGCCTGATGAGGGGGGGACTGAGCCACAAGGGGAACACAAACGCTGTCCCCAGGCTGCTCCTGCGCCTGGAGCCTCCCCAGAAGGCTGCCCTGGGTCTCCGGCAGGGTGCTGCTTGGGCACCTCCCTTTGTTTGGAAACAGCTCTGCCTTCCTGGGATGGACAGGAATAGTGGTGGTGTGTGTTCTGACTAGAACTTGGCACAGGGATCTGGATCTAGATTAAGTCAAAGAAAATATTCCGTCCCCAGTCGTTCCCTCTCCCCCACCACAAAGGCAGTGGGGTCATCAGGAACTCGCCTCTGTTCCCGCTCCAGCTGGAAGCTCCCAAGCTCCAGCCTGCACTGGAGCGCTGGCCACACAGGGGTGAGACTCCCAGGGAGAGTCACCACGCAGGGAGTGGGCTGGACGCGGATGGCACGGGGCAGATTCCTTTTGACTCACTCTGCGGGTGTTCAGAGTAGTCTCTGCAGCTGCCTGAAACGCACACAGTGGGGTGGAAGAGGCACACGCGGGTAAGGCACCTCTCTCTTGCCAGCGACGGGGTGATAGCTGTCCATAAGGCAACAGGCTCCTTCACCGACGAGTATCTGCCGGAGCACCGGTCGCACCTCTACGGCATAACGGCGGTGTACCCCTACTGCCCCGGAGGTATGACTCCGCAACACCACCGCCCTCCTCCTGCCTGCTCTGTGGCAGACGAGCTAAAGGTGTCGATTTCTCTCTGCAGCAAGAAAGTAGCAGCTTCAAGAGACGAGAATCTTAGCACCCAAAAGGACTCCAGACCCAGGACACTGTCACTGCACACAGCCAAGGGGGACAGCCCTGAACCACGGCCAACGAGCCGAGCTCCCCTCCTGCAAAAGATTAGCCTGTATTTTTGAAGCTATACCTCAAGTCTTTACTACTGTATTTTTTTTTAAAGTGAAAAATATTGATATTACAAGAAATGGTCCTGTGAATCTTAGGCCATTACTCTAACTCTTGCTTATGCAAGCAAATTTAAAGTGTAGTTTTCTTATTCAAATGTCTTTATTTTATTGGAAGAAGAATAGATTAATTTTTAACAGCCTTGACAATCTGACCGACAGGTCCTTTAATCCAAAAAACAAGCACATGTGGGAAGCTTTGGATGCAGTCCCTTGCTGGGTCTAAGTAATTACAGCCCCAAAGGAGACTGACCAAGTTCAAAGAAGCGTGCAGAACGGTTTTGGGATACGGCAAAGGCACTGGGGTTTCTCCAGAAGGCAATCCTGTATTTTCAACGCTGCCTCAATGCATGTCTTTTAGTATTTATATTAGAAGAAAATGCTAGAATTGGTCTGTTGGTGCTTGGTGGTCCTCCTCCGCGCCCTCACAGACCCACCCAACGCAGACCAATACATGTCCAGAAGCACATTTTAAGTTGTAATGCTTCACTTTTTCTAGGCTACTTCAATAATTGAATAAAATGGTTGGTTTAAGTTTCCCTTTGGATTTAGTTTTTAAATATTTCAGGCGTAGGGTACACTGTGGGGAAGCAGCAAGCAAGCCAGGAGCAAGCTGTTCATGGCAAGACCTCAGCAAAAGAGGAATCTCCAGCGCCGTAACAAAACACTCCCTTCCCAACACAAAGCCAAACGCCACGAGAAAGGAAAGAACAAGTATTAGCCAACACAGAGCTAGATCAGAACAATTTGTTTCTACTTCCCCAACTTCATTTATTTAAAGAAAAATGATAACTCGCTAGAACAGTCAGAATTCAGCTTCCTGTTTTCTCTCAAATCGGTAAAGTAACTGCATGCCAGAGCTGAACAGCACCCAACTGCCCCAGGTGCGCCGGGGCTGGGAGCTGCCAGCCCTTCATCTCCCCACCTTCCCCAGTCTGTGGTCCGTCTTGGGGTCAGCAATGATGGCCTGGACCGCGACGATGGCTTCGTTGATTTTTGTCTGCAGCTCCCGGAGCTCCTCTATGTGCAGCAAGCGCAGGATCTGGGCGGCTTCGTTGAGAACGGCATCTGGGTGAGGTGCACAAAGGGAAGATGCATCAGGTGTTTGCATCTGGCACGAAGGGCCTAAGAACAGCCTGATCTCAGCCAACAACCTGCGCTTGGCTCCCGCCTGCGGCTTTGTGCCTGCAGCACGGGGGAGCTGCGCTCCCTGCACAAGCTGGAGCACAGGGGAGAACCTCGGAGGGCCCCTGCTGGTAGGAGCGGGGTCGTACAAGGCAACAGCCAGATGCATTCCTTCCGCTGCTAGGGCCACCGGGAGCTGGTACTGCAGCAGCGCACCCACGGCCGAGATTTGTGCTTTTGCTTGGGCACAAAAAGCTCGGGAGCGCCCGTAAACCAGCGCGGGGAGCAGTCCTGGCCACCGCAGGCCCCAGGAGCACGGTGCTGTTTTCCCGTCCACGCCACCCAGCTGGCAGCGCCACGCTGACAAGCCAAATATCGCTGCTAGAAACCGGACCAAGAGAGCTGCTTACCTCCGGTGTCAAAACCAAGAATGTGCTTTTCCAAAGCGACAGGCAAGCCCTTCAAAAAGGAGAAACATGTTTCAAACAGTTAGAACTGTCTCACTGCACGCTCAGAAAATAAAACCCAGCGCTATACCAGGTAACTCCGGAGGAGAGGATGCTTCAGGTTTGCTTATACACGCGCATGGGACAACATTGAGGAATCATCGTGCCTTTGTGTCCTGAGACAGCAAACCCAGAGCACCAATAACAACGGCCTCCATCCTTCACAACACGCTTGCCAAGCGAGTCCCACTGCACGCAGGCTGCCCGCAGCCAGCCCTTAAAAGGCTAACGGCTGCACTGCAGGAGAACACCCGGGGCAGCAACATCCCCCCCAGGCACACACTCGAGCCTGCACAAACCAGGCTTTCCCAGTAACTGCCGCCTCTGAGCAGCTGCCAGATGTCAAAGCACTGAGCTGTAAAAATGCTCTGTAATCAAGCGAGTTTCTCAAGCACGGTGCTTGCAGCCTCCATCAACATTCTCCCAAGTGTCTTCTCAAGTGTTGAGCTTAGGAGTAAATCTGAACGTTCCATTTCCAAACCCCTGCCCGAAGAAACAGTGCAAGCTTGAGCTTTATCAGTGGCTATTTAAGCACTGCCCTATTTCCTCTGCCCTCTGCAGCTGTGGGGAGGTCACGCTGCACAGCCGCTGCCCATGTTCCAGCACGCACACAAACTGATTCCAGCAACTCCGTCTGCTCTTACTGTAGAGCCTCTTTCAGCATTTGCCTTGCACAACAAAAATGTTCAAGTTCGGTGCCATCAGTTTCTACAATGACAGGGCTGTAAACCTTCAAAACAGGATTTTNTATATGATCTTAAAAACACATCTGCAGGAGAGTGCAGAGTACTGCTACAACGTAAACAGCCTGTTTGGCCAGAATGCCACCAGGGGCACTTCACACAGATTCTAGCAACTCTAGTGTGTCAGCACACAGAGCAGGTTCCTGCACAGCGTCATTGCCCCCAGAACCCCCGCTGAACCCTGCTGCACGTGCCCCCGCAGCCGCCTCCTGTGGAACTGGAGCTGCTGGCAGCAGAGCTAGATACCCTGGGAGTGGGAGGAAGAGTGCCCAGATTTCAAAGCAAGGGGAGATAAATCCACTCTGTAGTGCTTTTAAAGCTGCACCAGGTGTAGCTCCCCTGGAGCGATCCTGAAGGGCTGCTCCAGTGGTGGCTGTTGTACTCGGTCCCACCCAGGGCACACCCCTCAGGCCTGAGACTGTCAGTACAAACGTGAATCCCACCCAGGCACTGAAGACATCGAGTTGCAAACCATTCAGAACATAATCTAACAAAAAATTGTTCCTCATCTTCAGAGCTTTAGCTTGGCAGCTAGATGTGTCTCATTTTATTTTGTACACTGAAGCTGCAAGCACAGCCCTCACCCGCATCCCTCAGTGCACCTGCCATGATCAGAACACAATCAGAACCCTGCCACCCCGTTCACCACCAGAACACACTCCCAGTGACACCATGGCTCCCGGTGACATCCCAACCTCAGACCCGACCACGCTCTGAGGACCCACTGAACACGAGCGCTGTCATGAGGAAATCCCGTTGCTCACGGCAGCTAGCTCTGCCGAGCTCCGTTTGGATCCCTGCACACCAGCTCTGCAGCTGTGTAAACAACAACAAAAAGCGGCCTTTTATTACAGAAACTAAAATGAACCAAGCAGTCCCAGCTGCTCTCACACTCTCCTGCTCTTTTATATCCTCGGGTATGGAAGTCCAAAGCTCTGGTTTCATGTTCCAAGGCAATGACTGTGCTGCATTCTGAGCACCTGCAACTGCCACTTAGCAAACACCACGAGCAGCGCTATGGGAGTAGATAAAGCACGGGCTGCTCTGAGCAGCTGCCAGAGATGAGGGGACTTGCCCTCCTTTAGCAGGGACGTTCCTAAAGGTGCATCTGCAGGGCAAGAGGCTCCCCTCCCTGGCTGCACTCAGTGCCAGCTAACACCGCAGGCCTAGCACGTTTAAGAATTTGGACAAGCAGACAGCCTGAGCTTTAGTTGTGGGTGTTTCCTTCAGCATTCCTCGTCTGGGGGAAGGCGAGAGGAGCCACGCGGGCAGCATCCCACTCTGAGACACGCACAGGGCTTCAGAGGCAGAACACGCCACACAAGGCACGTTTCGCCTGCTCATGCAGCCAGCACTGCTAATTCCAAGGAAAAGCTGGGGCTTGCATTTCTGGGGGTACCGGGGTCCTGCCGTGCTGAGCAGTTACAGTGATCCTTCGGCATTTACTAAGCACCTGTTTGCACGTGGTGTCACACAGGCACAAACATTTGCACACAGCTGAACAACACAACAACAGAAAAAACCCTTTGCTTACTCCTCTCTGGGTCTTTCAGAATCAGGAGCGCAAATGCAAAGCAAGTTTCCACCACCCCCCTAAACGAAGGGCTGGGCAGGACCTGCCCTGACCGAGGAGGCAGGCAGGGAGCAGCCAGCACCCGTGATACAAACCTCTCTGGACTGGTTGGCCTTGGCGATGGCGTCCTGCGTCAGGCGCTCCTGAACCAGGATGCGGATTGCCTGGGGGGAAAGACCAGAGGCCAGAGTCATTCACCTCCGTCCTGATGCACCTCAGAGCGATTCCAAAGGAGAAGGAGCCAGCACTGTAACCCTGCATAACCACGGCTTTGGGGGAGGCTTCTGGAAAGCTTTCAGACCCTTGCAGCTAGCACCCTACTAGATCCGCTTGGCTGAACACCGTCCCACAGCCCAGGAGATGGGGACGGCACACTCTGCAACGCAGCTTCTTCAGGAGGGAACTCCTGCTCCTGGGATCTCTTGGCAGGTGGCTATCCAAGCAGGTTTTAAGGAGACTGAGAAAAGGAAAGGTTTATTCTAGACACAGGAGCGAGAACAGCCTCAGCTGCTCGTCTGTGGCCACTGGCTCCAGAACACAACACAACAAGGTCAGACCAAGCTATCGGTTACTGATATCTACAGCTGAAAATGCCTCCAAAAATAACTGGAGGAACACCACGCAGGCAGCCTTCCACCAAAAAGCACTTGGTCTGCCCAACACATTCCTCAGGCTTTCCCTGAACGGGACAGAAGCAGGCGTGCTGCTTCACGTCTCCCCTGGTTTTGTTCACAACGAAAGCTGAAGTGATACCACAAAGTTGCCAGGGAGGATTTCTAGATTCTCAAATCTTTCTGAGAGAGTTGGCCTGGACATCAGAAGTGATCTGAGGAGAAGTTCAACAATTCCAGCAGGGAAACCAGACCTCATGAGAGAATTTTGAGTGCCTTTTGCATTGGAAAAAGCATGCAGCTGTGTTACTAGATGCTTTCTGACCAACTTCTCCAATTTAAGTAACAAAAGGGGGACTCCAAACGCTTCCCTGCTTGCTCTGACCAGGGTCAGGCGGACGTCTGTGGCAGGCTGGCATCCTTTTGCCTTTCCTAAGGCAGCCAGAGGGCCCGAGCCTGAACACGGATCGTAATTTCTACGTGTGGGCACTGCAGCAAGCCTCCTTCCTGTGGAGCGGAGCTCAAGAGCTCCACTGACACGTTCTGCTGCCATCCAGCCTTGAAAACCAGCGGTGCTGCTGTTCACGGAGCATGAATCACCACCAAGACCCTGTTCTTAGTGCAATTAAAAGACGGAAAAATCAAGACTCGTGGTTTTGTCTAACTACCTCCAACCAGAAAAAAAAGTGAAATGCAGAAAGAATGTCAAAAATGTAAATACATCCAGACAGAAAACCCCTTCTGCTTTCCCTGAGCTGTTCGCACCGATTAGGTGGATCCAGATAAAGTCTGCTAGCCTTGAGCCAGTCCTGCAAGAGCTGACGGAAATTCTGCTGAAGGGCTGGGATCAGGCTGCAGACCCCACCAGCACCATTCACAGGGCCTCCTCTACCTCAGCCCTCTCCCCACTTCATGGTTTGCTGGGGGTTTGGATGTTGTTGTATTTTTTTTTTTTTTTTTCCCTCCAGAGGTTTGATACCTGAGACCTCCACCCCTCCCTAAGGCTTTGTAAAGGATCCGAGAGGTATTTAGGGAAAGCCAAGGAGGACGACGTGCTGGGGGGAATGGGAAAGGAGCTGATGGGACAACTACAGGGCGTGACCTCCTGAGGAAACACCTGACAAATGCAGCATGCCCGACACGCTTGGTGGCCTTCTGCAGCAGGGTTACAGCACTGGCAGGTCAGGGAAGAGTGAGAGCTGTCACCTGCCTGGACTTGTGCAAAGCACTGGACACTGTCCCACACGGCAGAATGCTCAAATGCACCCGTTACCACCCTACACAAGCTCCAACACCCATGGCATTCGTTTCCCCAAAATAAATGGAACATGGAGTCACAGCTTCTGTCATAAATGGGCACTATTCTCTTGTCTAAAAGTCCCAGGGAGGTGGCATTTAACTGCAGCTTCTCCCTGTGCTGTTCTAAAACACCCTCTGCATCACTCAGCCTCCAGGTTTCCAGGTTTCTCTTTCCATTTCTGAAACTGGAATACAATGCTGTCCTCCAGCCATGTTCCCCCATTTCTGGGGTTTATAGGAACCTCACAGAGCAGTGCCATCGGCTAGCCTACGGCACTTCAAACTCTGAGCAACAGTTCTCAGCTAGCACTGAAACTCCAGGAACTCAGCTGCAATCAAACTGTTTAACAAGGTAATTACTCCTGCACTAATTTCCCTGATTTATAGTGTTCTTATCTGCCTGAAAAGGCATACACAGGATGAATTCCACTGCCTTTGCTCCTAAGAGTCGTGGTTATCAGTAACTGTGTACGACAAGCTATTACACACACACTCGCCACTGGGGTGAAGGGGAAAAAAAGGAAGAAATGAGGTCTGAAAAGAGTGAGGCTCACCTTAAGCATCACCAAGTAGTCATCATGCCGCTGGACTTGAAGCAGATTAGCTAAAGCCATCACTCCAGCCTTGAAATCAGGATTATTCACTGCAAAAAACAAAGAGAACTGCTGGTCTGACGGGCTGCAGAAGACAAAATTAGCTTCCTGATCCCATGCTCTCAGGTTGTCCTCCAGCACGGGCAGGGCCACGGATGCACAGCAGCGAGCACCTACACCAGCACAGCGGCTTAACAGGGGGGAAGGGCTCAGCAGGGTGTGAGGTTAAGCTTAAAAATTAAAGCCAGTCATGAAGCCAGCCTCCTTCAGAAATCTTTGTCACTGTGGGACAGAACTGCGCCTGTTGGGTGAGGGTAGGGCCAGTTCCTGGCTGTCTTTCTGCAGGAGTAATGGGGAAGGTTTGGAGGATTTAGGGCTACTTTTTGCAGCTGATCGAGCCTCCGGGCGTCTCACTCTGCTGGGAAAGGTTCTGCTCCCCTTCTCTTCCCCTGCAGGAAGGGCTCTGCAGCAGCACACATGAAGAGAGCTGGCAGTCACAAGGAGCTGCTTCTCTTTCCTGCAGTAAGACTGCAGACACAAGCAAAGTAACATCCAAAACACTGCCAGCAGCTTGGGGCAGCGTGAAAACATACACATATAAACGCACAACGCCTTAAAGATGGCTTTAAAAGGGTGGAAGTTTCACAGCAGTGTTACAACCTGAATTCCAAAGAGCATCACACAGGCCACAGAACGCGCTCGCAGACGACGCACCCAGCGCTGCGGCACACTCACCATCCAGGTTGATCAGGGGTTCTGCATTTTTTGCTGTATTGTCAGTGTTTTTAGCACCATCAGGGGTCGAGTCTTTATACTTGTCAGCTGTCAAATTAAGAAGCAGATACGATCACCACCAGGGCTAATTAAGAAAATAACTAGTCAGAAGTTTAGAGCCAAACTAGTTTGCGACAGCCACGTTGCTGGGGTGCGGTACACGCCCAGGAGCCACCTCAGCCAGTCTGGGGCTCCAAAACCCCCAGGGGCAGCTGTCCCAACAGCTCCCATCCACCCAGAGCTTACCACGTCGTCCCAGAGCAGCATCAGAGCATGCCCCACGCTTCTGAGCCATCACCCCGTTACTGGGGTTCTCCTTACAGTCCCCCAGAAGGCAGATCTGCACCTTAAGAGCTCTTCTGCTTTTAAGATCGTCAGTCCTACTAAGATTGGCCCTTTGCCTGAGCCAGTGGAGGCTGTTTTACAGGCTGCAGCATTCACATACAACCCACAATGTGTTTTTCAAGCACTTTGAGGAGGGGACCTCTACTGGCTCCTCCATCTGCACAGAACCCCGAGGCAGAACCCTGTACAGCACCCGTGTCCTGCCCTGGGCTGGGAGCTCAGCCCTGCAGCCATTGAAGGTAACGGAGAGCAGTGCTTTGGCTACCGCGTCTGCCACCAGCAATTACATTTGTATCTGCACTCTTGCTGTAAGGAAATTGCTGCTGCCCGTTGAGGTTGAGCCCAATTTTTCACAGCCTTGTCCCAGATCCCAAGGGTTCGGGATCTACTCCCACTGAAACACGGTTTAAGAATGACTTGTTTGAATACACTTGGTATTAAAAAAAAAAAAAAAAAAAAAAAAAAAAAAAAAGCACTTAATAAACAATACATGCTTTTGACATTGCCTTGATCTGACAGATAGCTCCTACCATTAAACAGCCAAACTCCCCTACCGCGGCGAGCCGTCAGAGGCGTGCAGGCGTACCGTTATCCCCGTACTCCAGCCTGACCGCCAGCCCCAGCAGCCAGTCCACCGTCTCCTGTCGCTCCTGCATTTTGAAGGGACAGTTCACATCCTTCATATACTGCGGAGCACAAAGAGGAGCCGAGGAAGAGGCGTCAGTGACTGGAAGGAAACACCCGGAGGAGTCAGCTACAAACACAGAACTGTTTTGCGAGAGCCACCTTCCCACAGCCTGCACGGCCTGGAAGATCCTTGCTGGCTGGAAGCACCAGCACCAACATCTTGCTCAGTCAATTTAGGCAAGAGGTATCAGGACAGAAGCTATTGCAAAAACATGGCTGAGTGAAGTTTGCACACAGAAAGTTCCACCACCTTAGCTTCTGCAGACTGGCTTCGGTTATATGTTTAAATGCCTAGAAATGGGAAAAGTGACAGGACTTATGCTCATCAGCTGCAGAAGCCCCTAGCTGCCACCTGCACGAGACACATCTGTAACTTCGATTTGCGTTTGGAACAACAAAATACCTTTTCAAAGGATTTGGGCCAGTCATCACTGTGTATGTTTCTCAGATTCCCTCGGTCTTCAATCTTGTAGTGTCTGATTTTCTGGTCTTCGAGCCAGACGATAAAATTCCTGAATTCTGTTTCATCTGTGGGGAGAGGAAAACACAGCAAGAATTCACCTCACGGGTAAAACCAAGCCCCTAAGTTGTGAGCCAGTTTGCCCGAACACCGGTGTCCCCGAGCACTCTCACTTTCCCCCATGCTAACACCAGCTATAGGCCAGGATAACCTCGACCACAACTCAGCCCTGAGCCTCCCCCACTCCTCAAGGCACGTCGAGCAGGCTGCAGCCCACAGCCCGCCCTGAGGCTTTCACCAGGAACCTCACCGCAACTGCTACCGAGCAAGGAAGGAAAAAAGAAACGACGACACCAGAAATCCACCCTGCTCCGGGACGAACGGGCCCCAGCCGCAACGAGCCCCCG
>VXAV01000597.1:20225-37571 GCA_013399715.1 Alectura lathami | reverse complement strand
AGGCCCCTCACGCCCCAACACACACCTCTGGGGATGCAGGGTCCCCAGCCAGCACAGCCCCCAGCCCCTCTAAGCTCTTTCCAGCCCCAAATCTCCCACCTGAGCCCTTACTTGTGCCTTCAGCAACTCCTTATTTTATATTTTCTTTTTAAAATACTTAAGCCCAAATGCCCAGATTTTAGGATTAGGATTTCTTAGGGTTTCAGGAGCTGCTTAGTGTTTTTATAAGACCTTTTCCTACCTCCTTCTGCACCCCAAAACAACCTCCAACACCCCAACTGCGGGTTCACAGCTACCCTCTCTCCAGCAGCCAGAGCAAGCCCCAGTTGTGCAGGGGTACAACAACTCCCACTGGTGACACCGTGGGTAAGGCGCCTACCCGTGAGCACCCAGCAAACCTTAGGATGAATTTTGGGATGCCCTTGGCGAGCCCCCCCTTGTTGCAGCTTTATTAAACCCATCACGGGAGCAGCGGGTCCCTTAGCTGGGGCTGGGGGCTGTGCACGGCCTCCCTGGGCACGTGTGTCCTGAAGGGGAGGGGATGGGATGCAGGAAAATGGGGTTTCCCCCCTGTTTCCACAGCAACGCCCGAGGCCTGATTTCAGAGGCACTGCAGGACCGCGGAGCAAGGCTGGGGCTGGACCCCCGGCAGCACCCAGTGGTGCCCCCCAGCACGAGACCCCAACAGCAGTGGGGCGTGGGGTGCTTGACAGCAGCTGGAAGCACCCCCACGCTCGGTGCAGCAGCAAAGTATTTCCAAAAAACAGGCACTGGCACGGAATTTTGCCTCTTTGAAGTGCATTTTGCGCTTGGCTCTGTGCTTTGAACGGTTCACATTCCAAGTGCTTCTAATCTGGATGTTTGATGGGAGATTTTTTTTCAAAAATCAATTTTTCCCAGTGGCTGACTTTTAGTTGTAACCGGTTCCACGCCGACCCACCGGGTTTGGTGTGATACGCGCAGAAATCGCAGTGTCTCCTTCCAGGGAAGCGGCATTTGCGTGCTGCCGCGCGACAGATCTCAAGTCTTCAGCCTCTTGGGCTGCCAAAACCGATGACAGGAGATGCAAAGTCTGGAAGGGAGGCAACTGGAGATGAAACCTGAGCTTTTCTGTGAAAGCTAAATCTTGTGAAATTGTAAATCAGGCAGCTGGGACGCGAGAGCATCCCGAAGGGAGCGCTGGTGCGAGGCTGCCTGCGGACGCACCAGGGTGGAAAGACCCCTCTCCATGGGGCCGTGAAGGAGCAGTGGGGACAAGGTGGGGACAAGCCTTCAGACGTCACCAGATGGAGGGGGTTCATCCAGAAGTGACTTTGGGGTGCTGCCCCCTGCTAAATGCACCTTGAGGGTCAGGAGAGCAGCCCTGGTGCTGGCTGCCTCTGCCCTTGTGATGCAAAGAGGAAAGATTCCACATCTGTTTCTAGGAAAATGTAGGGTTTATGGGCCAGTGATGGAATCTAGAGGCTATACTTAGCAGGAAGCAATGCAGAACCCCCCAAACGTTGCTCACTGCCTCGTGCTCATCCCTCCTGCTTGATGCCATCCGCTACGTGGAAGTGTCCCGTGCCAGCAGCAAGTGGCAATTAGCCATTGAGCACCCACCATGGCCAGCATCCACCCACCCCCCCTCTCTGGGCACATTCCCACCAACAACAAGGACTACTTCTGGGGAAAAAAAAAAAAAAAAAAAAAAAAAGCGTATTTCTGTAACACACAATTATTTTCAGAGCCTACAGAATAAGTGCAGCCTGCACCGTGGCAGCCCTCTGCCGTGGACATCGAGGGTGCCGGCCTGGGGGTGTCCCTGTGCTGGAGGTGCAGAGCGCTGCCTGGACTCAGCCCCGTCCCTGTCCCTGCCCCAGGGCTGCCCCAGGCTCCTGAGGGTGGCAGTGGCCCCAAAGGTCCCAGTGTGGGCACGGGAGGCACTTCTTCAGCTTCTTCACGTCTTCACATCTTCATCATCTTCATACTTCATCTTCACATCCTCATCTTCTGCAGGAGATCAGCAGTTTGCTGCTGATGATGGCCAAATCACCCCCACCCCGAGCAAGGAGCTGGCTCCGAGCTTCCTCCACCACCTCCATCTCGGCAGCTGGGAGGAGGGCAAGGGCATGGAAGAGGCAGAGATGCTGGGATAATGGGGGAAGGGGACGCTGTGGTCATCAGGGTGCCACACCACAGCTTTCCTTGGCCGCAGGAAGGAGGTGCTGGCTAATTATGTTCCCATGAGTTTAATTATTGTTAGCGGTGAGGGAGACGGGTGTGTGGCCCTGGAGGGGAGGAAGAGGCTGCAGCACAAACCCTCTGCCAGGCACTGCAGAACCCACACGTTTCACCCCAAAACACCCACAGAAGGAGCAGGCAAAGGTGAATCCCACCCGAGCATCTGGGTGCAGGGAGTGAGGCCTTGGGAAACCCTCTCAGGGGGTTCTGCCAGTGCCCCAAGGCTGGATCCTGTGCCTCTGGGGAACTGGATGCTTGCCCCAGTGCAGCTCCCAGATACCCCGAGCCCCCTCCCCATGCACAGCCCGCTCCCAGCGGAGGAGGGGGAGAGGAAGATTAAAGGGACAAATAAATGCTGGCTGCTCCCCAGGGCTGGGGACGGGGTCAGGGACCTGCTGGCAGCGCGGTGACACCTGTGAACCTCAGAGCGATGGCGCGTGGGGCGCAGCCAGCCCAAAGCAGCAGGGACGCCCCACCAGCCTCATCTGCTGATGATGGTGGCCCTGCACCCGGGACCCCCACGTCATGGCCCGGCTGCCACCCCCGGGTCCCCGCAGCCGGTGCCACTGCCGCTGCCACAGGATGGCAGCAAATGCCACCGCTTGTCCCAGCTGCCAGCAGCGGGGCAGGGGACAGAGCTGGGGGGGCGACAGGGGACAGGGACCCCCCACCTGCCTTTCCAGGACTGGAGCAGAGCACGATGCAGGTGGCACAAGAGCGACATCCCTGCACGTTTCATCACTTCCTTAAGACCCAGGGCTCCTCAAACTGCCACGAGTCAGGGCGATGCAAACAACGGTCACTTTATTGTCATCTCTCGCCGTACCGCAACAGGCACACAACAAACCTCACTGTGACAAAATCGCCTCGCTCTGGGGTTCTCTATACTTTTACTTGTGTTATTTTTTTATTTCCATTTTTTATTTTTTTTTCCTCTTTTGCAACACAGTCACTCGCTCTCACGCCGTCCTGATAGGAAGATCCTTTCACAGAAAGGACTATTTAGTGTGCGCAGACAGACAGCTCGTTATTGCCGAGGGACCGGCACGAACGTCAGAAGGCCACCGACACCCCGTCCCATCCCGTCCCGACGCGGGCACGTGCAGAACAAACAGCATCTCTGTATCCTGCAGCCACCAGCCCCGGGTCTGCGGGATTTGCCGGCCGCAGCGCGGTGCCGGGCTGCGCCCCCCGGTTAATCTGGGGCGAGCTCCCTCACCGCCGGGCTCGGCCGTGCCGCCAGCATCCCTCTGCACCCTGCTGCTGCGGCTGGGTTCAGGCTGCAGGATAAGGGGGGTCTTGCTGCTCAGCCCCCGCCATCCGATGCCCCCTGAGCAGCACTGAGCTGGTTTCTGCATTTCGTTCCTTTTTGGCAGAGCAGCCGGTGAGGTCCTTGCAGCCTCGCAGGGAAGGAGAAGAGGCCAGCGATGAATTTGGGGGATTTTCCTGCCTGCCCCCTGCACCAAGCCCCTCATCACGCCATAACCCGCACCCCGGGATGCAGCGTCAGAGCCATCCCCCTGCCCGCGACACTTCCAGGGTGCTTTACGAGGTCCCCCGAAGCCACAGCGGGGCAGATCGCCCGGAGCCCTGTGCAGCATCTCCTCCGTGCCTCGGGTGGGTTTCTGAGGTTCCCTGGGGGTCCCCAGCCCCCTGCCCGCCCTGCCGGCGCTTGGCTGTCGCCACCATTTTCCCACAGCTCACAGCGTCACCAGCCCTCGAGACGCGGCGCAGCGCTGGGGACACGGTGCTGGTGACACGCTGACACCCCTAAAACCGTAACGCCGGTTTCCCTGCACCGTGCCAACAGCCCCGCTCTGCTTTTTTTGGTACCAAATCCCCCCTCCCCCCCAACATTTCTTATAAAAATAAGATTGTGCTTATTTATAAAATAACTTTTTTTTTTTTTTTTTTTTTTTTAAGAAAAGTTTCCAGTTAAAAAAAGGGTGGTATATCAAAATATGGCAGAACTTTGGCTGTCGCTCACTAAACTCTAATTAAAAACACCGGCTACGAAGGCATTGTGCTGTGGACGCTCGCATCTCACCCTCCGGTGCCGACGGTCAGCGCTCTGCCTGCTCGGCCGGCTTCCTGGGCGCACCTTCGGGAGCACATCACCACCGCCCTTCGGCGGAACTATTCCAGCCACAGTGGACTTAGAGACGCACGAAACGCCTCGTCAAAGCGCCGGAGCCGAGACTGCGCCGGGGCAGAGCCACGCGCCTGACGCCGTGGCACGCGCGTTCTCCTCGGTCGGAAAGTCATGTTCTCACCTTAGTGCTTCGGAAAACAAATGATTGTCTATATGCTTTGCTAAAGAGAGGCATATCCTTTGTATATCCTTTGTGTAAAAGGTACTTTGGAGCAGAAATAAAGTGAAACTGGGTCTGTAAGATCCAGACATATATAAACATACATACTGTGATATATTTATATATGTGATTTCTATATATTGGGAAGCATTATTGCAAGACTGTTACAGATGACCTATCCTCCTCCTTTTTTTTTTTCCTCTTGGGCGGGATATTTTTGGTTTCTGGTTTCTGTTTCTTTTTTTTTTTTCTTTAAACAAAGCTCTGTGAGGCCCTGAAGCCCCCGGCCCCCCAGCAGGACCGCTTGGGGCTGGGCTCCAGCGCCTTTCTGGAAGGAATTCCTCCCCAGTGCGTGGACGTCCCGGGTGCTTATTGCTTAATTCTCACTTCGATACTGGCCTTTAGGGTATTTACATCTCTTTGGCTTGACTTGGACGCAGCAGCCTGGCACCTTCCTTCCAGCATCCCCTCGACGCAGCCACCGAGGGACAGGGCCTGGGGCGGGGAGAACCCCAAAATCTGACAGAAACCACGTGTCGGCTTCCGCTGGATCCAGCACGCTGTGCTTCTCCGAGGTGAAATTAAACAATTTACGCGCACAAACGGCTTCCAGAGGTGAAAGGACACCGAGGGGTTGATCCCGGCCCCCTCGGCCTGCGGTCGGGGCCTTGCTTCAAGCGCGACCGTCCCCGCGGCCTAGCTCAGCGGGGAGAGCTCGGGTAGGCCGCGGCGGGGGGTGCCGGGGCCTGGAACCCCCTCTCCGGGCAGCAGCCGGTCCCATCCCCGCCGTGCTCAGACAACAAACTCAGGGACTTCATCGTGGGTGAGGTCCAGCGAGAAGTATTTGCTGGTCCGTTTGGCAGGGAAGCCCTCCTGGATGTTGAGGCACTGCCGGGCCAGGCAGCCATTGCAGTAGAGGCCGTCGTCGCCGAGGCCGTGGCCGCAGCCGAAGGTGTAGCTCTGCGCTGTGTCCTGGCACAGGTCCGCCAGCTGCAGGAAGTCCTTCTGGTAGAGCCTGATGTCGTCCAGGCTCAGGCTGTGCCGGTCCGTCGACGTTTTGGGTTTCCTGCAGGCCGTCTGCGCGAGGGGAAGGGAGTCAGGAGAGCGGTGGGACCCCAGCCCCGCCGTGAGCGGGGACAGGGGGACACGGAGCACGCCGGGGGCACCCACCTGGGGTAAGGAGTCCGTGCTCTGACCCCGGAGCTTCACTACTGTCTCCGAGGAGCTGGAGGTGGAGGAGCTGAGCTCCTTTACGATCAGCCCTGCGCAGGGGAGAGGAGGGGGTGAAGGTTGGGTCATGGCCGCTCTCACCCCCTTGCTCTGGGGGTGAAGCATCCTCAAAGGGGTGGCACCCCGCAGGCTCTGTGTCACCCCAAATTTCCAGCAAAATGGCATCTAAAGCCAAAGTTACTCCCAAGGGCTCCAGCTGGGACGCTGCTGCCCTTGTCCCCTGGTGTGCCCGAAGGGCTCCTGCCACCCCCTGCCTGCTGAGCTCATGTGGCTGCCCACGCTCTCCTCTCACGGGGGCTTGCTGCACGGCTTTGTGCTTCATTTCCATTTGCATCACTTAAAAAAAAACAAAAATACATCCGCCTCCACGGAAAACCTGCCCCTTCCCGGGGCTTTCCACCAAGCCGAAGATGCCCCACCTCCAATTCCATCCGCGGGACAAACAGCTTTTCCTGGCATCCCAAAAGGACGCTCAGGCTGACTTCGTTCTGCCCGACACCGCATCATGGCGGGGGAGACGCCGGAGCGGAGGCGAGGTGCGGCGTTACCTGAGTGCCCGTTGAACTTGCGCGACAGCAGCATGTCCTCGGTGATGTACACGCACATGTCAGGGCTCACCTCCAGCGCCAGCTCGCCCGCCCGCTCCAGCTCCCGCGGGTCATCCACCAGCATCTCGATCTCTGCAATGGGAGGGATGGGGAGGGGTCACCCCCACGCCACCCACCCGCCAAGCTCGGTGGCACCCTGCGCACCCCGGGGTCTCTCACCGTCATCCTGGGAATCCTCCTCCAGCCGGTCCTTGCCCCCGCTCTCCACCCCGGAGGTGTGGGAGCTGCCGTGGCTGGTCATGGAGCTGCAGGTCTTCAGCTTGCGGTGGACGCCGGCATCCTCGGGTCCCGTCTCCCGGGGTTTGGGGTCGGCCTCGATGCCGGAGGTGTGGGAGCTGCTGTGGCTGGCGGTGGAGTGCCGGGACAGGCGCTTGTGCCGGATGCTGCCGGCGCTGCTGCCGCTGGCCCGCGAGCGCTTCTCCAGCTGCTCCATGTCCAGGTCCAGCGTGTCGCTGATGTACGACTCGCGGTACTGCTTCTTCTCTGCCGGGATGGGCGCAGAACGTCAGCACGTGGCACCACAGTACCCCTCGGACCCTTGGCACCCAGGGACAATGTCACCCAAAGCCAGCCAGGCGGCACAACGGGAGCCAGCCCCGTCTGGGTGGCATCTGGGGGCTGCAGAAGGTGGGTGAGGAGCTTTGGAGCTGCTGGGCTCTGTGCTGTGTGCTTCCTCCAGAGGAGGAGGAGGAGGGAGAGGAGGAGGAAGACAAGGAAAAAGAAGAGGAGGAGGAGGGAGAGAAAGAAGAGGAAGAGGAGGAGGAAGAGGAGGAAGAAGAAAGGGAGGTGGAATAGGAGGAAGAGGAAGAGAGGAAAGATGAGGAGGAATAGGAGGAGGAGGAACAGGAGGAAGAGGAGCAGGAAGAAAAGGAGGAGGAGGAGGAACAGGAGGAAAAGGAGAAAAAGGAGAAAGAAGCGAAAGAAGAGGAAGAGAAGGAAGAGGAGGACCTTAGGTTTGCACAAGCGCTTTCTGAGATTGGGGAAGGGACAAGGGCACTGGGAAGCACTGCACTGAGGCCCTGACACCCTCAGGGACCACAGCAGGGCCTGCACCCATCCCTCTTCAGTCCAGGGGTCTGCAGGCACCCGCTGCAGCCGGAGGAGGATCTCTGCTTGGGCAGAACCACGGCAGGACCACCATGGGGAGCTGTGGGGCAGCTCCACGCCCAGGCAGGGGCAGCGTTTGGGGAACTCGGGGCCCCGGCACCTACCCTCGTTCTCCTCCAGCCTGCGGACCTGCCGCAGCACGGGCTGCAGGTTCATGTAGAGCCGGTGGCTGCTGCTCAGCAGCTGCAGGAGGTGGCGGGAGCGCAGCGGGCAGCCCGTGTAGTAGATGAGCTTCCTGGCCGAGGGCAGCCCGTCGGGCAGGATCTCAAACTTCTTGCCCTGTGCACGAGACGGGGAACCTCAGCCTTGCCGGAGCAACCCACGGCGAGGCAGCCCCGCTGCGCACGGCTTCGCACTCACCACAAACACCAGTTTGCCCACGTTCGTCCACGGGAAGTCGTAGAGCAGCTGCTTCTCCTCATCTAGGTTCTGCAAACAGACAAAGGCGGCTGAGGACGGCAGCGCGGGCATCCCGCCGGGATGGAGCCGGGGCCACGCTGCGTGGGCACGTACCTGGAAGATCTGAATGCCCCGCGTCGTCAGCCCCAGCGTCAGCGAGGCTTCCACCTCCCTCTTGTCCTGAAAAACGAGATGCTTTTCAATGCGTGACTTGCACCAATCCCAATTTAAGGCTGTTACAAAACGGTCTGAGCTTCTCTGAACCCCACAGAACTAACTGCCTTGTTCCCAGGAGAAAAACCCAGCAGAGATTTCTGAGGGAGGGGACTTCTTCTCTATTTTTTTTCTTTCTTAGGGAGAGTGACTTTATACATGCACTGATAGTGACAGGACTCTAACAGAGGACAGGTTTAGATGAGATATGAGGAAGAAATTCTTCACGACAAGGGCAGTGGGGCCCTGGCCCAGGCTGCCCAGAGCAGCTGTGGGTGCCCCATCCCTGGGGGTGCTCACGGCCAGGCTGGGTGGGCCCTGGGCAGCCTGAGCTGGTGGGGGGCAGACAGCCCCCGGCAGGGGTTGGGGCTGGGGGGGCTTTAGGGTCCCTTCCAGCCCAACCGTGCTGTGATTCCGCAATCCTACGACTCTACGACACAAGGCAGCCCCTGCTCCCACCTTGTACAGCCGGTAGTAGTGCACGGCCACGTCGTCCAGCCGCACGGCCTCCTTGATGTACTTGAGGTGGGCCTCGGAGGCCGTCAGGGCGAACTGGTCCTTGTGCATGTTGGGGACATGCTTGAGGATGTAGTCCCGGCCCCGCTTGGCCACGACCTGGTTGCAGGAAGAGAGAAGCCCGTCGAGGCGATTTCAAGGGAAAAGGAAAATCAGAGCAACGTCTTCTGCTGCAGAGATCTGCAGACCCCCATCTCTGTGGGGCTCAGCTTGTGGTGGCAAAAAGCAAATCAACACAGGGGCCAGCCACTGCTCCTTGCCGGGCTTCCCACTGGGCAGGGACACAACCCCGGGGCCACCGCGCGTATGAAAAACAGAGAAGTGGGCAGATTTAGGGCAAACCCAAGAAATACCAAGTATAAATCAAAGTGGGCAGCACACCCACATCTTTTATTCATCCCTTCTCCGCCTTGTGTAGTAGTTTTATTCATCCTCCCATCGCAGCACCTGGCCGCAGGATGCCCTGAGGGTGGCTCAGCCTTTTGGTGTCAGAGCATCACAGGTGCTGCCCCTCGCTCCACCTCCTTAATGCCCATACTCAGTGCTCTGGTAACACCTGGGCTTCTTTTGGGAGCCCTGCCCAGCCGTGGCCGCTGCCCACAGAGCCCACGGGGACACCTGGGGACGGCTGGGTGACACCGCAACGTCTCGTGGCACGCAGGGATGCCCCATAGCGAGCACCCCACAGCAAACACGGGGAAATCCCCACCATCAGCTGCTTGACCCCAACCCACCCCCGCAGTAATTAACAACCAGGACTGAGCAGGAGACAAGGATGCAGCAGCATCGCCCCTTCTCCTGCTGCAGTCACAGCAGCGGGGACAGAAGCAGGAGACGGCGTGAGCCCCAAAACCTCGCGGCACCCAGCGCGCTTACCCAGGCAGGGAAATAGGCTTCGGGCTCGAAGTACTTCCCGTAGTGCTTGTTGCGCTTGAAGTCGCCCAGGTCGGCTTGCAGGGCGAAGGCGGTGAGCAGGAAATAGGCTTCCTCACGCAGCACGCACTGCGAGTGCAGCACCTGCTTGCGCAGGTGCCAGTAGTAGTAGTACCGCGCCGTGCGGTCGCTGCGGGGACGACAGAATTCGGGACGCTGGAGGGACCCCGGCAGCAGGGCAGCACCACTGCCACCCCGCTATGCACGGCCATCGAGTCCCCAGTGTGTCCCAGGGAGGTTTTAGACCCTGAAATCATTATTATTATTTTTCTCTGACAGCTCTCTCCCGGCCACAGGCACACGAGTGATAAAATCCTAAATCTGGCATCCCCAGCCCCAAAAGTGGCTTCTTCACCACCAGATGGGACCCCACTGGGCCCTAAGCGGAGGTTTGCAGGGATGGGTCCCTTGGCACCCAAGTGGATAGGGACAGGCATAGCAAAAAGGGTGGGCTTTGGGTGCTGGAAAGAAAACATGCTACTTCACATTGCTTTGGCAAAAATCTGGTTTTCTGGGAATATTTCGGCAACGCTGCGCCCCGGCCCCGCACCTGATCAGCCGGCCGTTCTCCACGTAGTACTGCACTCGGAAGTGGATGATCATGGGGGGGCCGAACTGGTCGATCCCCTGGAACACAGAACACAGTCAGGGCTTCGGCGGAGACCCCGGTGCCACGCTGCAGCCTCCGGTCCCCGCAATGCGCCAGGCTCCCGGTGCCCCCAGCACAAGGCTGGTCCCCAGCACCGCATCGCATTTTTCCCCAAATCTGCTTTATCTCGAAAAACGAAGGGGACTTGGATTTACAAAAGGGAAAGGTTGGGTCTGAGAGCCCCAGTGGGTCTGCAGCTGCCTTCCCCATGCTGCTGTCCCTCATCCGCCCCTCCCCATGCCTCACCCATCCCAGCAGCAGCTTCGGAGGACAAAAGAAACTGGGGGAAAGCTGAAATTCTGCTGAAACATCAGGAAACAAGGGAGGAAAAAAATCACGGGGCCCAAAATTCAGGTGGAGGACACATCCCCACTGGGCACACGGTGGCACTGGGGTGACGGCCTCCAAGCACCGCCGGGGTTTGCACGCTCGCCCCCCGCGCTGCCCGAACCGGCTCTCGCCCCCCGCGCCCCGCCGCTGCGCAGGGACAGTGACCTGCGCCGGGGACAGAGGTGGCCTTACTGCTGTCATCTCTCCATGCAACACCTCACCGCTGACCTTGCTGGCCTCCTTCTTCCACTCCTTGGGGCAGTACTTGTAGAGTTTCTGGGCCAGGTCCATGTAGACATGCTCATTGTCTGGGAGGGAGGGGACAGGGTGAGCACGGCGGAGCGTCCCCGATGTCACCGCGCCGAGCCAGGGCCGGAGGGCGAGCCCCAGACTTACTCTGGATGACGCTGAGCCCGAAGAGGTGGCAGTCCTTCAGCCTCAGGAGGTCACACACCTGCACGAGCAGCTCGTGGCACAGGATCTTCACCTGAGGAAGCACACGCGTGTCCCGCTGCAAGCGCGCTGCGCGGCACCGACACCCTGCCCGTGTCCCCAGGCAGGACCAGCATGGTCACCAGGCGGGGTCCGGGTCTTGTTTTTCCACGGGGACACAATGTAGGCCCCCAAAAGCAGGCTGAAAGACAGCAGGGGCTGGGACATGCACACAGCTGGGGTAGGTGCACAGACTTTGCTGCTTTTGGGGCAGAAAACAGAATATTGGGTAGCGCAGAATAAATAAAATAAAGCAAAGCGTGGGGATGTCACGTGCGGCACCCATCAAAAATCACAGCACAGCGAGCAGCAGATTGGATCAAGAAGCTGGAGAGAGCGCAAAGTGCTGATGCTGGGGAAAACCCAGGTGGGTTTCTCCAACAAGGAGAGGGCAGGGGGCTCAAAATTCAAAGCAGAAGCGAAAAGGGCCCCCGAGCTTACGTTGATGATGATGTTGAGGGAGTCGTCGTTGGGGAGGAAGATGCACACGCTGCGGCGGTCCTGCATGACTCGGTTGTTGTGGAAGGGCAGCTTGTTCATCGTGGGCACGGCCGGGCTCGGGGCCGGGGCGGCAGCGGGCACCTCAGTGGCGGGACGGGGTGGCCTCGGTCCCCGCGGGTGCCATCCCTGCGGGACAGGAGCGCTGAGCCCCGCACCGGGACCGCGTCCCCTTCCACCCACGGCCCTCACGCCTCCTGGGACAGCACTGTCCCCTGCCGGAGCGTGCCCCACCAAGGTTTGGGCAGCCCTTTTGGGCTGAGCCAGCGGTTTTATTCTCCCGGCTCAATTTCAGAAAAACCTCAGAAAAGGCTTTCCTGGCGTCATAAAACAATAACACAAAGTCTCCACGCTGGGAACAAGGCAGCCTCTTCCCACAGGGGCAGACGTGCTGCCAGCAGCAGAAGTCCAGCTGCAGGACCCGCATCCCTCCTGGCGCGTCACACAAAGCCACCAAGCACGGGGTGAAGAGCCCGGCCCCTGCACCCTGCTCTCCTCAAGCACTCCTCACGCCACCGCCCTCCATGGCATCGTGGCCTCGCCTTGCACCCATGCGCTGCACCCACACCCTGCGCCTGCGCATCACGACCGTGCCCAGGCACCCAGACACGATTAATCTCGACTCGGAGCATGCACAGCGGCCAGGCTCGTTTCAAGGTTCAGTCAAACTCACAGCGGGGAACGCAACGGGGCTGAAGGTGTTTGGCGAGCGTGCCCGCCCCGGCCGGGTGCCTGGCTGCAGGGCTGGGTGGGACGCAGCAGCCGGGGCGGGGAGGGCACCGTGCCCTGGGGTTGGGTGTGCACGGTGCCAGCACCCTCCGCACCCCGCTGCCGCCCAAAGGTGCCCTGCAGCCCTCGCGGCACCTCCCTGCTGCAGCCAGTGCACGGAACAGCCCCGCATGGGAAAAATCCATGCATTTGTAGAGGAAAGGGCTCCAGCTCCTTCTGCGTCGGGCACAGAGGAGCTTCAGGAGCAGCCCAGCTGCAGGAGCCCTTCTTGCACCGGGAGCTGCTGCAGCCCCTGCCGGCGCCGCGTGCGCCCCTTCCAGGAATCCCCTTCCACAACGCCACCTTTGCTCCCGCAGCCTCCAGCTCTGTGCTGCTGCCCCAGCTGCCTCCCCAACACCGAAAGGCTTAAAAAAGGAAAAAAACCCACGAGGTGCAGTTGTTGGCTCACTGGGGAGCCGGGGGCAAACTCCATCCCCCTGCGGTCGATATTAAAATTCCCAGCAAACTGGTATTTTTCTCCCCATGTGCTCAAACAAGCGCTGACACGAGCCCCGAACACGCATGGCTCCGGGCTGGGAGCGGCCAGGAAGGACTGCAGCGAGGGAGAGCTCCTTGGATCCTGTGATTTGTGAGCTGCTCCCCAGCAAACCTTCCCCACGCGCAATTTTGCAAAGTGTCCTGGCAGCAAAGCAAAATCCACGCGGGACCGAGGGCTCAGGCACAGTGCAGCTGAACGGGCACGTCGGTGCCTCCCCTGCTAAAGGGAGCTGCTGGGCAAAAAGCACCCAGCCTCCACGGGAAGGCATGGCCGGCACCAATCTGCTCCCCTTCACGGAGGAAAGCAGGGAGGAGGCTCCTGCTGCCCCTGCCGACCCCGCACGGTGTTTGTCCGGGGCAGGTCCTGCAAGTGCGGCGAGACCGGGCTGCTCGGCACGTGCAGCATCTCCCCGCAGCGCGCGCGCTTGGATTCAGAGGACGCACGCTTTCAGCTCCGAGGACGCCCTGGGCGGGTGGCAGCGGTGGCTGTCACCGAGCACCGCCCCGCTGTCACCTGCTGCTGGCGGGTGGCACTTGTCACCGGTGAGCCCCTCCTGCTGCCACCGAAGCAGAAGGGGCACGGCGCGATGCTCATCCCAAAAGCGCATCCCCCAACGCATCACCCCGGTCCCTGCAGCCCTGCCACATTTCCGCCCTGCTAATTTGCGTGTTTTCTCACCAATTCCGTCCTCTCAGCCCTCTCACCCTGCCGCCGGTCCCCAGCTTTTGTTTCAGCGCTGCCGGGCCACAATAGCGGCGAATTACGGGATTAGGCGAGGGCGATCGGCGCGGGGAGAGGAAAAGCAGAACAAAGTGCAGGGCTGGATGGGAAGATGAATTCACGGGGCAGGAATTTCTTGTTTTGAAGAGTTTAGAGTCGGTTCTGCCCCACATCACAGGGCGCAGGTATGCGCAAGCTGTTATTACAAGTTTGAAGGCCGTCGCTTAACGCAGCTTCCCCGAACCCAGAAGCCAGATTAATTCACGCCCGCGGTCGCCCCGTAATTAGAATCGTCTCCAGCCCTCCATGAACTCAACAGTTTCCTCGTAACGAACAGAGGCAGATGAAAGGGACCTTCAGTGGGAAAGAGGACGGGGTTATAAATACTGCATTACTTCACCCACCACAAAGCCGGTGGGGCGCTGGGGCCAGCCCCCCAGCCAGCGCTGCCCCCAAAGGACGGCGGGGCCCCCGCGGGCACCGCCTTGCAGTGGGCGCTGGGGCCGTTGGGGTCAGCAGCACCGTCCCCGTTGTGCTGGAGCTGGGACGTGCCCACGGGACACGGCGCTGGGGCACCGGGAAGCTCGACAGGGCCGTGGCAGCTCAGGAAGTTCCGACCCCCATCCATCCTCCTGCTGCGCAGAAAGCAGGATCCGGCCTGGAAGCTGTGAGTTCCCCGCCCCTGCGTTACCCCCTCCTGCGGCTCACAAAGCCGCCAGCTTCGGGCTCGGGGCATAAAGCACAAAAAATCCCAGCCTGGGCGATGGGTGTGCTCGGAAGCTGGATTTCAGCCGGCTCCCCCCAGCCTGGCAGAGGCTCCAGCAGACAGCCCCTGCTTTCTCCCTCCCCTTTTTCCTTTCCTGTCTCTGAATCGGCCCCTTCCACGTTATTCGCTTCTGGAAAACTTCACCGTGAGCCGCTGGGATGGCAGCAATATCTGAAGACAGCTCCTGGGTGCTCCCGGTGCAGGTCGGGGGGCTCCATCCGCACCCGGCAGCGCGTTATCCGTCAGGATAAGGGATGTGGATGGGGCTACAAGCACGCACCCTGCCCTGCTGCATGCCAGCCCTGCTCAGGTCGGGGGGCTGGAATAGAGGAGATGCCCCCACGCAGCGCGGGATTCCCAACAAACCTCCCCGGTTTTGCCCCCGTGCAGCACACGTCTCGCGGGGAAAGCAGATCTCCACCCTGAAGGATAAAACCAGGCTGTCTGGGCTTGGTTTTTTCTTGGGAGATTCCAATCCAGGCCGTCCCCATCGGAACCCAAAAACGCATGGCCGGCCGCTGGGGGCTGCAGGAAGGAGGCCGGGCCGGAGGCTGGCTGCAGACGGCTGGAAGCAGTCAGCCCCGCGGCAGCGCCGGGAGGAGGAGGCGTGCTGGCAGCGGCCGCGGGTGACCCGAGGCAGGGAACAGAGGGGCTTTGTGCACCCCGTGGGGGCTTCGTCCCCACCCGTCCCCCCACGCCTTCCGGGGGCTCCGTGAGATGGCCCCCGGCCCCGACAGCACCAAGGCAGGAGCTCCCCATGCCCAGGTCCCAGGACGGCAGCTCCCAAGGATGCCCGAGGGAAGCAGCAGTGCCTTCGCCTCCCACAGGTTGCCAGCACACGCTAACAGCAGTATCTGTAAACCCGCCGGGTTTTGGCCCCGGATTTGGCTGTGGGATCTGCTCTCCGGCCGCAGGGCAGCCATAAGGAGCAGTGTCATAAAGAGCCCTCTCCCAGTGGTGAAGGTCCTCCCAAAAACAAAGCCCCGTTGCAGCCTCCCGCCTGCATGATGCCTCAGCCCTGGGCAAACTCAGCTTTCCCTGGAAAAGCGCCTTCAGGAAGGCTCGGAAGACTTTTGTGCAGAAGCCCCTTTTGGGAGCCCCATCCCGTGGCTGTGCTCTGGGCAGAGCTGAGCTGCCACAAACCACCCGGGGCTCCGCGTCCGAAGCGGTCCCGCATCGGGCACCGCACCACCAAACCCTCAGCTGCGCTTGGTGCAGCCCCAGGACAAGGCGATTTCCTAGGGGAAGGAGGGTGGGCTTCAAAACCGCACGTGGGGAAGGGCTGCCCTGCCCCGGGCCCAAAGCCCTGGCTGCGGGAGCGGGTTGGTGGCTGCAAAACCCACAGCGGGATGTGCCGGAACGAGCTCCATCTTGCGCTGAGAGGCACACGACGATGGCCTGAACGTTGAGAGCCCCGTCTGAAGCTCGCAGCACCTTTGCCTCCAGCTCCGGACCGGGACAAACGCCACCAAAGTCACTTTGTGGAGCGCTCCTTGGGCACCCCACAGCTGGTCTCCGTGCCCCACGCTGCTCCGCGCAGCCCCAAAAGCACCGGCGGGGCCGTGCTCGCCCTTCCCCAGCAGGCACAGGCAGAGCTCGCTGTGTCTGAAACATCACAGGCCTGCTTTTCCGAGAGGAAAAAAAAGCATAAAACTAAATTAACAACCAGGCAGATATTTTAACCACAACCATAATTTGTATATTCCATCTGGAGTCCACAGCGCTGCTTTTTTTCTTCTTTCTTTTTTTTTTTTTTTTAGCAGGAGGGAGCTGACATCATCTTAATTTGAAATTCGCATTTATTTTTACATCTGGTCTGAATTAATCTTTCTCAGTGTACTGACTTTCATGTAATGGAATAATTGCTTACAGACTCGGGGTTTAAAGAGCCTGCATAAACCCGAGTTTAAAAAAAGAACCCTTTCAGAAAACGACAGAAAAAAGCCAGCACCTATACCCAAATCCCAGCGTGCCTTTGGGACGCAGAGTTTAAACAAAACAACACCGCTTTCAAGCAACGGAGACCAAATCAGTCCACGCTCCTCCTAAGAATCGCGGAGTGCGAGCGAGCCTGGTGGAAAAACACCGCCACAACCCGGAGCAGGAAAGCTCCGCGCGCAATCAGCGCGACGCTGCAACGCCTCGGGAGGAGCAGAGTTTGGCTTCGAGCGCAAAACACCCCCACGGCCAGAGAACGCATCAGCCACGAGCAGGGAAAAGCTGATTCTGAACCGCAAGATGACAGCGAGCGCCGTCCCGCCCGCTGCCACCACCGCGTCCCCACGGCCGAGCCACCGCCCCGCAGCAGAGGTCCTGCGGTGGTGGCAGCCAAGGGCGAGGGCACCCATGGGTGGATGGCATCCAGAGGCAGGAGGATGTGCGGAGAGGAGGACCCATCAGTGAGGGTACCCGTCTGTGGGTGGCAGATCCCGTGGGCAACCCACAGGCAAGAGGAGTCACGGGTGAGGGGACTGGTTGGTGGTGGGACCCACGGGGGAGAGAGCACACGGGCAAGTGCAAACCGTGGGTGACGGGACCCATGGGTGAACGCAGCCCACAGGCGATGGGACCCATGGGTGAACGCAACCCACAGGCGATGGGACCCATGGGTGAACGCAACCCACGGACAAGAGGACTCCCAGACAAGAGAACATATGAGAGAGGGGAGCCACGAGTGAGAGGTCCCACAGGCAAGTGCAGCCTGTGGGTGATGGGACCCGTGGGCGAACGCAAACTGTGAACAAGAGAACGCATGGACAAGAGGATCCATGGGTGATGGGACCCACGGGTGAGTGCAAACTGAAGACACTGAGACCCGTGGGTGAATGCAACCCACGGATGTTGGGCGAGTGCAGCCCACGGGTGATCCCAACCCACGGCCAAGAAGACTCACGGACACGAGGTGAGGGACCCGCTGGTGAGGGGACCCACGGACAAGCACGGTCCACGAATGAGCGTGACCCCCAGGCAGGGGGGACCCACGGACAGGGGACCTACAGGCGAGGGGAACGCACGAGCTGGGGGTCCCACGAGCGAGGGGTCCCGGGGGCGCGGAGGGGGCTGGGGGCGGGGGTTTGGCGGAG
>VXAV01000597.1:3742-18250 GCA_013399715.1 Alectura lathami | reverse complement strand
GTGTCTCAGGAAAAAAAAAAAAAAGAAAGAAAGAAAGAAAAAAAAAACAGGCTTGTGGTTATGAGCACAACTATTCTCATAAAGCATACAGCGTTTTTTCACGCTGGCTGTATTTATGTGGAGAGGATGGGAAGGAGCAGCTGTTCGCTGTGATCCCACGTTATCGCCGCTCGAGTGTCTTCTGCCTCAGTCCCAGCATTGCTGCTGGCAGGGATCGCTGCACGGACGTGCAGGCTCTTATCTCATACATATTTTCCCTATGATTTTGCCAATGGGATAAAAGAAAATCAGAAGTAAAGCAGCAGAGTAACAACCAAACTCGCCCTGCCCTCAGCACCCAGCGCCTGGCGGAGGCCGAGGCTCCGTGCGGGGCTCGTTCCTCGCGCAGCGCTCAGCATCACCCCCGCGTGCTGCAAACCAGCCCCCCGCGGTCCCACGCGGGTCGTTGTAGGGTGTCCCTCAGAAATTCCCCCTCCAGGCAGGACAAAGACAGCGAGAGGGGGAGGCTCCCTTGGCTGCGGGATGGTTTCTCGGCCCTTAAAGGGGAGAAAATAAATAATGAGCGCCGCAGAGCCGCAACAGCCGCGCAGTGCCGTGAACTCCGGAGAGGAGCTGGACCTTGCTGGGTCTTTTGCATTTCACGGGGGATTCCCGAGGAAACTCGTCCTCTGTCCCTCCAGAGCCAGGAGGACGTGTGTCCCCGTCCTGCATGGGACAGCCTGCAGCGTCAGTGCCAGGGACGTCCTCATTGTCCTCTTCGCAGAGATGGAATCAAGCCTCCGCCTGTGCTCGGTTTGCGATTGAATGCCTGGGTGCCAACGGTGCCCTTGGCACCCCCGCGGGGTTTTTGTCCCGGTGCTGCCTCAATTCCTTGGGACGCGACGAGTGTCCCCCAGCACCACCCACCCCACTGCGTCCCAGGGCATCGCCATGCACCTCCGTGCGCCCCAGTTCATCCCAGTGCCTCCCAGTGCATCCCAGCGTCCTGGGGAGAGTTACAATTGGTGAGTGACCCCCGGTACCATCCCAGTGCACCCAAGGGCATCCCAGCATCCCAGCCGGTCCCCGCCAGGCAGGAGCCAGCCCTGGGTGACACTCAGCCCCCAGCTGCACCGGGGTCTGCGGGGTGCCCCCGGGAGCACCCTCGGCGATACGGGGCCGGCACGGGGTCGGCAGGACCCTCCTGAAGCCGACCTCGAGCGCATGCCGTGCAGCGAGCGGAACACAAGGGGTGTCCCCAGGCGGGATGGCTGGTGGCAGGCGGCCACGCGCTGGGGCAGGAATGCCAGAAATGCAGAACCACCCACGGCCCCGCTGCTGCGGGACCCGGCCGGGCGCCGAGCGGGGCTCTCTCGGAGCAGGGCTCCGGACCCCAGACCTCCCTCTCCGTGTACCCCGATGCCTCTTTTTCCTGGGAAGTAGGTACAGATGAGAAGTAAAATAAAGCATTTTTGCATGGGGCTGGAAAAAGGATATCCACCCTGAGTGCACCAAGTGCTGGAAATACCAAGAGAATGGGAGGGTGAATCCCTGCGCTGGCACGCTGCGCTCTGCTGATCCCCCCCAGCATTTACAGCTGCCTAGCACCAAGGTCCTCTTTTTCTGGGGCTCTACACAGGGCTCTACAGCCTCTTTTTGGGGGCTCTGGAACTGTTTTTGTTAAATCCAAGAGCTGGCAGGGCTGCTTGCAGCCTGCTGGAGCAGCTGGAAGGCCATGGAAACGTGCTGTAATGCAGGAAAGGCAGCGGCTGGCAGGCAGGAAGGATCACAGAGCGGGGAATATTTTTAGCCAGCCCATGCGCCTGCTCGCTGCTTCCCTCCCAGCACTCGCGGCCACACGGATGGTCCCGGTCCCATCTGGAGGAGGGACAGAGGTCCCTGGGGCTGTTCCAAAATGTGGGGAACCCCAGCGGGGCTGCGCCGTTGGCCCAGCTTCAGCCTCAGCCCTACGAGACATCAGAGAATCCACAGCACTGCAGGGCAAAGGAGGGCAGGGGGGAAATAAGGTCTGCGAATCTGCCGAAAAATAATAGGAATTAACACAATTTGGGGCTTGCATTTGGGTGCATCTCAGCTCCCTGCTCTGCTCTGCCCACGTGTGTGCTTTCAGTCGCAGCCCCTGGCCAGCGGGTTTTAATTATGGACTCACATGACAGCGAAGTTCTCCCTCCCTCGCTCACATCTGGAGGGCAAACTGCAGGAACGGGGCTAAAAAGTGAGAAATCGGGGGCCAGGAACCAGCCTCACACCCACCCTGCTGCAGCTGGAGTGCGGAAATAGGACGCAAAAGGCCCTGACCTCCCCGCGGTTGCAGCCGGAGCAGGCAGGAGCCAGGGGAGCAGGACTCTGGCCCCGTGCTCTGTGCACACAGGCAGGGCTGCAGCAGGGGACAGCCCCGTCTGGTCCCCAGCGGGGTCACCGGCACGGCGGCCGCTCCGTCCCAAAGCCGCCCCGTGGGGTGCTTGGGTGCCTCGGGAGAGGTCCCGGCCGGCTTTGTGCAATCGCTGCTGGCGGCAGCTGCCCACAGCGTGCTTTAAATGCCTGACAAAACGCGACGGGGCCGTTGGAGATCGGCGAATCTTGGCTGACGGTAACCCAGAGGGCTCCCGGGAGCTGGCTGATCCCATGCAGCTGGGAGGTCCCTGGCTGGCCACGTGTGGCACTTGCCAGCTCGCACACGGATCCCAAATAATAGAACAAAGGAAAAAATCACGCTTCAGTGGTGAGTCAGACACCGGCACAGCTCCAGGCCGAAGTAACCGACCTCAGCTTTTGGCACATTGTCCTTCTGCTCCCCTAAAACCCGCGAGCCCCAGCGCTGCAAGGTGGGCAGGCACCAGCCCCCGCGCCCTAGCCCCGAAACTCACTGCAAAATTCCGTCCCTAAAATCACAGCTGGTGTGCCTGGGAGGTGACTGGTGGGGCCGGAGGACGGGGGGCCAGGGGGTGCAGGGGACGAGCAGATGTTTTCCACTCTGGATGCTGCAGGACCTGTGGGTGTCCGAGAGGGCAGGACCGGACCCAGTGCCGACAAACCCTCTCCAGGACAGGATTTCTTTGCTTTCAGACCCCTGGGAAACTCCTTCCCCAGGCTCTCCAGTTCAGACCACCGAGTTCATCCGCAAATACCCAAAAGAAGAGAAAATGCCCCATCTTCTCCCAGCACTTTGCACCACCTCGCCCCGTCCCAGCAATGCCCCCCTGGCCTACAGCACCACAAAGCAGCTGGGCAGCGGTTTGGGGGACCCCGCGCCCCTGTCCTTCACTCCTTGCCATGCCCCATCATGCTCCAGGGATGCTCTGGGACCCGAAGCAGAGCCTGGCATTGCTCTCACATGCTCACATTGTCCCAGCACCCTAAACCCAGGGAGGTTTTGGGGTGGCTGCACACAGCTGGGTCCGCATCGTAGGAGGAGCCCGCGCCGTGCTGCTGGCCCGAGCGCCCTGCGCTTTGCCGAACCAGGCTGTTTATGAGCTACGGGAGCACAATAAAGCAGAAGCAGCTGTGGCTACTGCCTCCTTTATGGGATTTTCTTCCCCTTGCTCCTCTGAAATTTTATGATCCAGATATAGAGACTTAGAAGAGAGCGCTGACACCCTTTATTGCGGCGGCACGAGATACGTGCATTCCCAGGGCAAGAGCCACTTCTGGGGTGTTGCCTTTGGTGGCCTCCAGTCTCATTTTCACGACATACTGATCTAGCTGTTCAGCATCCAGGCTGGAAGTGTTCACGCACGATGCCCCGTTCCTATGGACTTTTTCTGGGGATAAGAAAGTGCCTTGAAGCCCGTGACGGTGCCGGCGGCGGGGGAGAAATCCCAGGTGTTCCTCAGCCGGCGCCGCTCGTGTTTGCACTTCCCCGTGCCAAAGGGGATTGCGCCCAAGGCCTCACCCAGCTGGAGGTGTAGGGGTGAAGGATGCCAGGCTGGCAGGAGGAAGGGCACGGCCACACTCACCGAACCCGCTGCAGGCCCGGGTTGCTTTGTCAGCAACTGCTCTGTTCAGCGCCAGTGCGTTTTTGCCCTCACCACCACCCCCTGTGCAAACGCAGCCCCCAGACCCCCCCCCGGCCAGCGGTGCCCACTCATCCCAGCACTTGGCACAAGACACTGCCAAGGACAGCGGGGCGGCTCTGATCAGGTCCCCAAAGCAACCACCTCGTTAGCTGCGCTTTCCCTTCCAGAGCACCCTCCGCGGGTGCTCGCAGCCGGGAGGGAGCGGCCCTCTCCCGCCGTCGTCCCCGTTTCACACGGACCCAGATGCGACGCATCCATCTGCCGGCGGGTTTTGAGCTCTCCGGGGGCATCGGGTGCTGCTGCAGAAGTGTGACTGCACAGCGGGGATCCTAGTAGGAGCCCGCTGAATTTAGGTGGAGAAATAATGCCCAAAATACACTCTCCGAGTGTAAGTCCCTATTTTTGAGGTAGAATCAGGTCAGTTTCCGAGGCGGAAAAGGCTTTTTGCATTTCTCCACCACCACTCAGCAGACAATCCTCCCTGCAGAGCAGGACCGGGTGCTTTACTCACCTTCCCTGTTTATGTTTGTGATGGGGCAGGACCTTAAGCTGCTGCGTTAAAAATACAATTAAAAATTTGCATCGGGCCTCACACCCAGCCTAAGCCGATACCGCGCCTCCTCCTGCCCGTGTCCATTGGGCACCGCAATTACCCCGGCTGCCCTGCAGCAGGGATTGCTCAAAGCTCTCCTGCCGGCGCGTGTTTGTGCTGCTCCTCGCCGACCCAAACTAGGTCACCCGCTGCCGAGACATGGAGCCACCCTGGGGCATCCCATCTCCGTGGGAAGAGCTGGGGTCCGCGCGGCTCAGCGGGACCAGCAGCAGCCATCCCGGCGGTCCCCGTCCCAGTGGCACTCAGCCCACCCTGGTGGTACTCGTCCTGTTGGTAGCCATCCCAGAGATCCTCACTCCAGTCACCCACATCCCAGCATCCATCCTGGTAGTGCCCACCCCAGCGGTACCCGCCCTGTTGGTCCCCTCCCAGCACCCACCCCGCAGGTCCCCATCCCAGCGGTTCCCATCCCAGCAGCGTGGGAAGCCTCCTGCAGCAACTCCTGGGCCGGCCAGGCGGGGTGAGCGTGCAGGAGATGTTTAATTACACGGTGCTGGGTGTTTTTCCAGTCGCAGAGGGCTGGCTGCGTTCGCGCTACCCGAGCTGGATGGTTTTAGTCCTGTTTGACAACTAATTGGCAATTAATATCTTGGCATCATGCAGACGGGTTACAAATCCTCATAGATCTGTTTTTTAATGCCTTTGCATTTGCTTCTAAGCACGGTGACGCTCTCAGAGTTGGGTTATTGCTCCCTTTTGCTACAGGCTGGAAAAAATGGGTGTTTGAGGATGCAAAAGCAGCGTGCGCTGACTGCACAGTGCTGCCCAGGGCTCGGGGAGCACTCTCACAGGGGGGAAACTATTTGGGAAAAGGCAAAGGCACTTTTTCCCTGCCTCTGCCCAAGTGTTTTTCCTAGCACGGAACAGGCGCTCCGAGGAGGAGCACGTCAGCAACACTTTCCTTCCCAGAGTATGCATGAACTCCTTACAAAAATATCCGTGCTCCTTTGATAAATCATTTGCATTGGAGGTAATTAAACTTTAATCAGCAAAGCTGAAGAAATTTAATTTTTTTTTCCACCAGAGATGAGATAGAGGCGGACCCGGTCACCGATCAGACAGAGACGCACCTTTAGGGAAATGGCACCAGGCTGTGCCCGCTCCTCGGTCTGGACACGACACCCACGGGGCAGGGCCCGCACAGAGGCAGCCCCCATTGCTCTGCTTTCCACCTGCAAGGACCGCACCCCAGAACGAAGCTGTCCCCACGCAGAGACGTGGAGGTAAACATCTGCCCAGGCGGGTGTTTCTCCCTCCCTCGTGTAGCACAGTGGGGAAGAATGAAGGGCGGGGGGGACCAGCAGGAAAGTTCATGCATTTTCCCAGTGAAATGATCCTGGTTAGATCGTGGGGATAAAAATTACCTGCTTGTTCCTGTCTGCTTCCTTATGCCTCAGTTACAAGCTGGAAGCATCCTCCCCACCCAAGCAGGGAAACCGAGGCACAGGTAACCTGCTTATTAGCTGAGCCAGATCTGCCAGGAGCAGGCAGCATCTTTCCCTTCCCTTCCCTTCCCCACCCAACCTGATTATTTTTTAGCAGCCTTTGAGCTAAACCCCAGGTTTTAGGGAGGACAAGGCTGGCCGATGAGTGGGACCCAGCACGTGGGTGACCGCGCTGCTAAGCCACTTCCCTGGGGATAAAACCTCCCGAAAGGGGAGTGTGGAAATGGAGCAAAACCAGCCCTGAGGACAAGCTGTTTGCAAAGCACCCCTCCCCTCTCCTGCAGTCCTTGCTGCACGTTCTTCCCTGCTCATAACTCAGGGGAACACCGAAAACCAGCCCGTGCCCCCTGCCCGGGGGCTCTCGCACACCCGTGGGCTCTCGCACACCCGCAGCTGCTGACTCAAGGCAGGGAGGGAGCACATATTTTCACCTCGGAATTGGCTAATTGCAGAGACAGTGGGAAATTCCCCTTCTGCAGAGCCAAAGCCTCCGCGGTGGTGGGAGGAGAGGAAAGCTTGCCGTCAGCACGAGGATCCCAACCACCAAGCCCGGGTCCAGCAGCTTTCCACCGCGCTCGGCCCCACGAGGGTGCCCAAAAGGATGTTTTTTCCACCCAATTTTTTCCACCCTGCTTGCATCATCCCGACGGAGCAAGGACACAGCTCCGCAGGGCGCGGGGGAAGCGCCAGGAGAGGACAGCTTGTGTCCATGGGCACTCTGGGGGGGCTGCACCCCCCAAGCCCTGCTCCCCACAGTCCCGAATGCCCAGTCTTGGGGACAAGAGCGCACCCACGCCCACGGAAGCCCCGAAGCAGGATGCTGACCTTGCTGCACCGCTCCACATCTGCCCCACAAGAGGCCCTGGCGATGCAACGAGCACATCCCACCCCAAAACCTCCCCGTTTGGGGTCGGGGCGCGCCGTGCTGCCCGGCATGTCGCTGCACGCCGGCGCGGAGGCAGCGCTTCCCCCGGCTTCACCTCGTTCCTGCCCGATGACGGGGTGCGATTGCTTCACCGAGAGGCTCTGGACGGAGCAGCTGCCGGTGCCCCTCGGAGCCCAGCCCCGCTCCTGATGCTCGGGGGCACAGCACCCAGCGCAACCTTGGGGTGCGTGGGTGCTGCCATGCAAGCACGCAGCAGGGAAAGGGCCCCGGGTTTTGCTTGTTGCAAGGGTGTCCCCCGAGGCTGGGGAGCAGCCGGCATCACCTCTCTGCGTCCCCACTTCCATGCCAGCGCTGGAGGGGCTGAGAGGAGCCAGTGGCCTCGGGGACACGACAGGGCGTCCCCAGCGTCCCTCCTGCAGAATGCCAACGCCAGCAGGCAACTCCGTACCCCCTTGATGCTGGGGTACCCCGAGGTGGGTATGCAGGGATACGTGGATACGCACGGGGACAGCACCGGAGCCGTCCCAGCTGCTGTGACACCCCGAACCAGCCTGCACTTCCCAGCAATAACCGCGTCCATGCCACCACGCGCGTGCCATCCCTGCTGTCCCTCTGCTTCAAAAACAACCGGGTGAGGACACGGGGCCCTCACGGCCCAGCCACGCGTGGCACAGCGCTCGCTGCGCGCCCAGCCCAGCTCGCCTGCTCCGAAGCTGCCGGCGTTGGGCTCAGCCCCGCGCTGCCGTTCTGTTGGGAGCAGTCCCACCTCCTGCACAGGTATGAAGAGAAAGTTTTCCATTCCCTTTATTTTTTTTCCCCCATCCCCAGAGGCTTTGGCACTGATTTGTTTTCCACTTGCTTAATTTGTTCTTGCTCTCTCTTTTTTTTTTTTTTTTAATATTTTCATCCAATGCATTACTGAAGTCTTTCGCCTCTTACAAAACCCAGGCTCCGTGCCAGCACATACTTCTGATAATTCATCCATTATTAAATGAAATTAAAAATATAATAAAAAAAAAAAAAAAAAAAAAAAAAAAAAAAAAAAAAAAAAAAACAGCATCCAGGAGACGCCGTGTGCAGCTCGGCTGGGATCTCCTCTGGCTCCAGAAGGCTCTCCCCAGGGAAATACCCCCTGCTCCCCACGCCAAGCGCTTGCCCCGCTCCCCAGGCTGCAGACCCGCCGCGGGTGCTGGGGTGCAGGGCTCCTGCGATGCTCCTGGGGACACCCAGGGCTGGGGACGCCCAGGGCCGGGGACACCCGACTGGCTGAGCTGGTCCTCCGCAGAGATCTGGTGGAGAGGGAGGGGCACGGCAATTACACCCTCCTCACCTTAATAACCCTCGCTGCGTCCCTGAGTGCCTATTTACATCGTTTTCGTAACAGTAGTAATTAAAGCCTCTCCGCTCGGGTCTAAACAACAGCAGACCCTCCTGTGATTAACAGCAGAGATGGAAACGAACCTGATCTTCGGGGTGGGAGAGCCTCAAAACCCTCCCTACAAAATGGCCGAGCAGGGAGCCCAGCAGGATTTGGGGCTGCACGCCCGTGTTCTGCCAGGGAGCGCATGGGGTCCACGGGCTGCATGTGTGTCCATGGGATGGAAACCTGCCTGGGGCGAAGCTCTGCGTCGCCTGCCCCTTCTAACCCCAGTTTTTAAGACGTTTCCACCTCCATGGGCTGCTCCCACCCAAAGGGAGCAAACGGGGCTGGGGGCTGCGGGCACCCCTCAGCCAGCTCGGGGGCAGCACGTGCCCTCCTCTCACTTTGGAGAAGCTATCAAACGAATTTGAGAAAATGAATTATTCACCAAGGCTGCTAGTTAAGCTGATTTCCTCTGTGAGGGCATGGAAGGAAGCGAGCTGGAGAAGCTCTTAATTGTTTAAAAAGAGATATCCCACGGGGGTGGGCTCTGAGGGCCAGGGGGAGCGCGTGGGGATGAGACACTTTGGGAGCACGGATGGTGGCCTCGGAGCTGGCATGGCAAAGCCCATCATGTGCTCAGCGTGGGTCCCTGCTGACAACACCGGGCTGCTCCAGGTGCTAGAGAGAAGGAAAACCGGGAGCAACCTGAGGGCTGCGGGGCGGCAGCAAGCCGTGGGACACGCGGAGCACGTCCCCAGCCAGCCTGGAGGAGCACAAGTGTGGGAGCACGGGGTACAGCCAGGGAAGGAGCTCTGGGGCTGCTTCTGCCCGAAACGAATTCCACCACAAAAAGGCAGAAAGAGCGGCCAAGCAGAGCGACGCGTTTTGGCGTGGAGCATCCCGACCCCTGGGGCTCCAGCAGGTGGGCAGTTTGCCCCCGCACCACGCGGGGGGTTTGCACGGGTTTGGTTCCGTGCCAGCCCCAGAGCGCTCCCAAACTCCATCCTGAGGCTGGACCCAGGGCTTGAGAGCCCTGTGCTGAAGCCCGTGCGGAAGCAGCAGCTCCCATATCCCCTGCACTTGCTTTCCAGGAGCCCCGCATCCCCAAGCTGCCCTCGTCCTGTCCCTTTTCCCCTGCAGTGCGGCACTGGCTGCCAGGGCCGGGTCTGCACGCTGGGCTGCCCCGTATCCGCGGCCAGAAGGAAGCCCAGGCGTCAGCCCCCCACGGCGGGCTGGTCTGGGCGATGCAGAGGTGACGCCAGCCAAAACCACCCCAGCCAGGGCTGCTGTAAGGAACAAAGCAGCCCGGTGGCTGGCAGTGGGACCCCACAGCCCACCCGCCCGACGGCACCCCACGAGCTGCATGGGGCAGGACGAAGGGCACCCACCCCACCGCGCCCCTGCCTCCGCTGGGGCTGCAGAACCCCATCCCCAGGGCAAACCCTTCCCTTCCCACAGGGGCTGACGGAGAAGAATGCTTCGGGAGCCCCCATCGCCGCACAGTGAGCAGAGTGATTTAAAAATAAGCAGCTTTGTCTCCAAGACATCTCGACGAGAACAGCTCTGTGTTGGCAGGACAAGAGGGCACCCCACTGCCCCCAGTCCTTAGGGCCACCCGAAGGAGCACGGGGAACCCGGTCCCACGGAGGGGACCCAGGCGTCAGGGGCGGGAGCGGAGCTGACGGAGCACAAGATGGACGGTGCTCGCGGGCGGCCCCTGCTTTTCCCTCCCCGGGTGTCACACCCTCCCAGCCAAAGAACATCTCCCCGAGAGCTGGGGGATCTGGAGATGGCTCCATCCCCCCAGACCCTCTGCACCTGTCCCTGCTGCCCCTGCATGGCCCCTGTGCCCTGGGTGCCTCAAGGGGACGCAGGGAAGGGACATGCGGCCAACACTCGGCCAACCATGTCCTCACCAGGAGAAGGCAAAACTCGAGAACCCCGCGATCGCCCCGAGATCCTCCATGGGAAGCGTTCACAGCCACAAGCACTTCAGGGTATTAGAATCATACAATCATGCAATCATGCAATCATGGAATCATGGAATCGTGGAATCGTGGAATTGTAGAATCGTGGAGTCATTTTGGTTGGAACAGACCTCTCAGACCGTCAAGTCCAACCACTAAAGGGTCAAAGCCACGGCCCTTTGTGCTAAGACGGCCCCCCAGGACCACCTCGCCCTCGGCACCCCCTTTCCCTTCCCTGCTGTTACAACCACACGCGGCCTCTCCTACCTGCAGCTGGGCACACCTACGCGTCGGGCTCCTCCAGCAGCTCCATGGCGAGCTCGGGGCTACCTCAGCAGGGCTGGAAGACAAAACCACCGCGAGGAGAGCTCAGTGTCCCCGCAGGGGCACGACGGCTCAGGGCGGGCTCAGGCGGCGAGACCCCATCCCGTTGCAGGACGGCGGGACCGCGCCGGGCTCTCCACCTCCTCCTGGGAACCGCGCTCTGCTCGCAGGGACCTACCCTTTTTTGACCGGCGTCCAACTCCCGAGTGCGTGTTCTTACCTGCTCGGCGGAGGACGGGGGAAGGCTGGAGCACCCTTCCGAGCAGCACATGGGTCCTGGCAAGGCGTGGATCTTTCCTCCAGCCGTGCTTCGGCCAAGCGAGGGTTGTGGACAAGGGGTGGCACCAAGTCGTGGCAGTCTGGAGGGAAGGGGCCGGCGGCACGAAGGCTGCGTGCGGCCGGTGTCCGCGCGGATGGGCCGGTTGGTTAACACTGGAGCTCTGATCAACAGGTACATTGATGTCAAGCTGGGACTTGTCTCCTCGGAGAGGAAAGGGAACAGCAGAGATTACTCAGCGATGCAGGAATGTGGTTTGTTTAATGTGAGCAATCAGCACAGGAGAGTAAAATAATGACAGATGTGCAATCACATTTCCTGAGTCTAAAACCATGAGATAGAGAATTTAAACACCACTTTTCCCAAGATCAAGAAGAGGAGCCGTTTGGCTGGGAACTCATTTGGTTACTAATTTCCTCAGCATTAACTCATGTTTCCCAAATCTCTTGACACACTTTGCCCAAGTGCTCTAAGGACGGGGCTGCTCCCCGGAGCTTTGAAGAGAGGGCAAGCAGGGCGAGAAGATGCTTTGGAAACATGGGAACGCCGGCTGGCCAGGCTGGCCCGGATCAGCGATTCCTGAGCATTGCTTAATTGGTTTATTTTCATGAAAGATGGCGAGATAAGTTTCACATGGCTCTTCACTGAGGGAGAGGCGAGTGGTGGGAGGCGGAAATCAGGATCACAGTTAGACCAACCCTCCCAGGGTGGATGGGGGCACAGGAGGAGCCATTTCCCCAGGAAAAGCCTGGGCGCTGTGGAAGGGATTGGGGTCATCTGCTTTGTTTTGTTTCAATTGTCTGAAGATCAAAAGTGGGAAAAGCACCAAACTAAGTGGGAAAGGTGCCGCTGAGCGCGGGAGCCAGCTGTGGAGGGACCTGTTCTGCGGCCGTTCTGGATGTAGGCAGCGGGTGGATTTCCCCTGGCCGAACTACCAGCCCTCTCTCTGCTTCCCCTCCATGGCTTGGCTTGTGGGGCCAGGTCCTCTCACCAGGACTTCTCAGGTGGGCTCAGATTGCTGCAGAAGCGGTGCTGGAGCCAAGAAGCCCCCAGCGTACCCCCTCCGCCTGCCCCAGCGCTGCAGAGCAGAGGCCTCCGAAGCCTTGGCGAGGCGTTGGCCATGGAGGAGAAGCCCAAGGTGCTGGGGAGAACACCACCAACACCGGCCTTAGGTTGGGTGCATTTTCCAACTCCAGGTGCGGGGTGGGCTGGGGGCAGAGCGGAGCAGCGAGGACCCTCCCCCCCTTGGCCTCGGGCCCTCCAAATGCAGCTTCATCTTGGGGATGCCCACCCCTCCCCATGGAGCTGATCTCCAGGAACCACCACAGCCTGCAAGAAGCTCGTGGACGTTCCTCCAGCCGGCCCGGAGGACCCCGTCCACGCCACCCACGCTGCAGCTGAGCCCAGGCACCGCTCACCCCACGCCCGGGGCACAGCCCGGATCCGGGCGCGTCCTGCAGCCCCCCGGCTGCCACCTCGTCGCCGCCGGCTTCATCAGGAGCCACCCAGGGGGGGATTTGGATGTCGGCTGTGAGACGGGCTGAATCACACCCCGCGAGCCGGCCCTCACTGCAAAGGGAGTCTAGACAGCGGGGAGACATCTCCTCCCGGAGATACCTGCACCGGGCTCCCCACATCAAAGGCCCCTCTGTATTGCACTGAGGCTGTAATTAACCTCCCTGGGGCACGAGGCTGAGGGTTTCTCCCAGCGCTGGCTCGTCTCCCACCATGGCTCCATCCTAGGAGGCTCTCGTGGCTGCTGCAGGGGGTCCTCATCG
The DNA here is from genome assembly GCA_013399715.1 of Alectura lathami. Taxonomy (NCBI): domain Eukaryota; kingdom Metazoa; phylum Chordata; class Aves; order Galliformes; family Megapodiidae; genus Alectura; species Alectura lathami. The sequence continues at coordinate 5,581 of VXAV01000597.1, read as the reverse complement.
TGCCCGCCTTGTGCTGGCCCTGCTCTGCAAACCAGGAGCCATCCTTCCTCTGCTGCAGCTCACGCTCTGCCTCCAGCTTCTCGGCTCTCCTGCACGCAGCAAGGACAGCCTGCAGTGGGGATGGAGGTGGAGATGTGTCAGGAGTTCCTTATGACCCATTTTGGTGCTAATTTGCCCCAAAATTCAAGGGGAAGCATGCTGTGAAGGGCTGTCCTGTTGGACAGGGGGAAGCCGGAGGCCTGGAAATCCTTGCAAATGCTGCAGCTCACATGCAAAAGGGCAGGTTGCAATTTTGACTTCAGAGAAAGCTCAGGAAAGCAGCCACCTAATTACCCGGAGGAACCTGCTGGGTGTCACCCCTTGCTGCAAAGCACACCCAGCTCTCATCCTCAGCCATGCAAAAAGCCCAGGAAACGCAGCGCCGGGGCAGGACCCACAGCCCTGCAGGTGGGAGGCGCTGGAGAATGTTTTCCCCTTTCAGCAGGGTTTTGTGCCGGGGGATCAACTCACGGAGCCAGCTGGTGACCGCAAACAGAAAGAAAATCGGCACAGGCAAGAGGTGTGTAAGCCCAGGTGGGCAGGGAGAGAGGGGCCAGCTGCTGGCTCCTGCACCCGGGGCCACCTGTGATGTGGCCCTAATAACAGCAGGAGCTCAGTTCTCAGCTTCCACCGAAACCAAGCTCTGTGGAGCACCAATAAGCCAGCATCAATGGGTTAAAAGTGGGCGAGGGGAGCCCAGAAAGCTGCTGCCACCCAGCAGCCCCAGCGAAGCAGGGTGCTGCTGCTGGAGTTTTGCACCATGGAAAGGCCTGAAGTCTTCTCACCTGCAATCCGGGCTTTGCTGCAAAGCCACTGTGGCATCCCCCGTGCAAGCACTGAGCACCCGAACCAGCTGGGGGATTTTTGCAGGGGGCTTAAAAATAACTGACATGTAAAGAAAATGATGCGTTAGGGTGGGGATTGCTCCTTCTTCCAGCTGACCTCCAAGTCCTGCTGTCCCTGTGCAGCCCTGAGGGCTTCGTGTCCATCTTCTCTTCCCACCACGCAGCTCGCTGGATGGCCTTGGATTTTATTTTCCTTTTTTCCAGGAGATCAGTTTCCAGTTTGCTGGTCTTTTTTTCTCACCCCACCTCACAGAGGGGCCAGGGAGTTGGCCCCCTTGCTCCCACGGCTTCTGGAGGTCTGCTGCTCAGAGAGCAACAGGGTTTGGAGCGGAGGCAGGAGGAGTTACCCAGCCTCAGCGCCCTGAGCAGTGCCAGCACAACAGCTCAGTGCAGGAACCCGAGCTGCGGTGGATTTGCAGATATTTATTTTCCTAACAGATCGCATTTGGCTAACAGATCCTGTGTTGCTCCACAGCACGAGCTAACGAATCTTCCCTGCAGTTCCACCAGCGCCGTGCTCGATGGCCAGCTCGCAGGCATCCCTCATTAAACCCGTTTTGCCTTCCTCATGCAGCCCTGGGAGTCAGCCAGCGCGGCAGGAGGCGTTCCCCGGCTGCTGCCCCGCGACGGGGGACAGCGGGCACGCAGCAGGCCGCCGGCCCCCCGCAGCCTGGTGGGTCCTCTCCACCCCTTCTCGCACGGCACGGGGTTGGAAGGGGCCCCACGGCGAGCAGCGGACGGGGGACCCTTGCACACAGCATCGCTGCAGGGTTGCTGGGGCATCTCTCTCCTACCCGCACGACGTGGAAGCATTTTGTCCTCTCCCCCTCTGGGAGCGATGGGATGATGCCTCCTCCTGACACATTGCAAAAAAGCAACCCCTGGCTCACTGGGACCACCGTCCCCTCGTCCCCCTTCCTCCACCCGCCCCCCGCCCCCCCCCAGCACACCCCTG
>VXAV01000596.1:319288-449721 GCA_013399715.1 Alectura lathami | reverse complement strand
CCCCCCCCCTGCTTTCCTCCTTGCAAGAGGCATGGGAGTGATTAAAGGCATTAAAGTTCCAAAAGTATTTGGAGATCCTCAGGTGGAAGCTCTGAGGTTCTGAACAATTTACCATTTTAATTGTCAGATTTCCTTTACCCAGTCAGCACAGAAGGATTTAAAAGGAATTGTTGAACAAAAGCAGTTTTGGGATGCAGGGCTAAAAATGCAATAAATTTTCAGTAGCAACAAATAGTTTGGCGTTTGCCCTGGGGTGTGAGCAGATGTGGCTGCACAGAAACCACTGGAGCTACACCTGCTTTGGGTGGGATTTGGGCTTGGAAAGCTGTCACTCGTGAAATAAGCTGCTCGTTTTCGAGTTACAAATGCGAGTGGCCCAGTGCTGGGGCTTGAGGGCCTGCAAATTTCCCATCCAGGTCTTATGGGACTTTTTGTCTGGAGTGCAGCTGCTGGAGGAAGGTGAGATGGAGGGGGCAGTGTCGGGGTGCACAGGAGCCCGCTCCCCACACCTCACCCAGCCCTGGTCCCTCTCCATGGGAAGCATTCACCACTTGGGGGACCCTGCCCAAAATTTCCAGAGGTGGCTCTGTAAAGAAGAGGGCACCTTATTCATGAAGGTCTTTCTCAGGGTTTGGTTCTGCCTCCAGCTCAGCTCCGATCATCCCGCACAAGACGTCCCGCAGTGGTCACCCAGGATGCTGCTGTGAGTGTTTGCCATGTTCAGAACATTAATCCTCGCAGCAGAGAGATTAGGGACCTAACGGGGTTGCTGCCTTGCAGGAGTCTTACCCTGGGGCTTTCCTGTAAATTTAAACCTTAATGGCTAATACCATTAATTTCCAATTTCCAGAATAAAATATTTAAGAGCTATCAGCAGCACAGTGGCCTGATGGCAGTACTCCTAGGCGTGACTCTACTGGATGGGGCTTCCTCTGAGGGTGACGGGCGTGAACGCTCTTTTTGCTGCTTTATTCAATAATTGAACTGATTAAATAATTTTCAGGCCCTGGTGGAGGGAGCTGCCTCCAAGGGACGCCGGCTCACGGTGACCCACTCATCATGAGGTGATGGAAGCTTTTAGCAGAAGTGTCCCATGCTGAGCAAGGGAGACACTGGAATGTGTAGCAATTTTTTATTTTTTATTTTTATTTTTTAAGATTGGTCCAAAATAAGACTTGTGTTTAGTTGGAAGAGTTGGAAGGGTCTGCTGCTGCCCTGGGTTGCTGAAGGAGTAACCGTGCTCCTGCAAAGCTCCTCGCACAGCCCAGCCAGTGACCACGGTGCAGGAGGGGAAGTCCCACTGAAATTCCCCTCCCTTCCCCGCGGGTTTCTGTGATTTTTGGCATGAGTGCATTGCCATAGAGTGCCTGGAAATTTTCATTATAGGTGAGCAAAATTTCAACTCATTTGTCTACCAAATTAGAGCGAGGCAGGGGATGAACAGCAATAAAATTCCTTTTTGTTGAAACAGACCCGTTATTGCTCATTTGGAGAAAAAGAAAAGCCTCTCATGTTTGCATGTGTTTTGATTTTGATGCTGTTCGAGCCTGGTCCCTTCCTTTCTGAAGTCTTTGGGATATTTGTACTTGATTCCTGTGATTCCAGTGGGAGGGGAATCTGTTGGCAGAATTTGGTTTAACACCGTGGGGATTGCTGTTTATTTGGCGGAGGGGGGAGAGCAAGCGTTGCTTTTTTCTTTAACTATTTTTATTGTTGTTCTAAAGGAAAATTTGCTGCTTATTATCTCGCATGCTTTTATCTGGTGCTGAGTCATGGAAGTGAGAGAATGTGTAGGCGTCTTAGCATAAGAGAGAGTAATTCTGTCATTTACATTTACAGACAGTTATGCTTTCCAGAAAACTTTTTTTTTTTTTTTTTCCTGTGGGTTGCAAAAGTGATTAATTTGCTGCTGAAACTGTCAAAAGAGGTTTTCTGTTTAAGAATTTTTTGAAAGAGAGAAAAATCTGTTTCTACTTATAGGAAATAATAAGGTAGACGTTGAAATAAGAAATCATACTGAAAGAACAGACAAGAAAATGTTCCCTTTCCTAATGATATTTTTCCTTTTTTCTTTTTATGTGTCTATCAGGCTATGTATGTGTCTGTCTCATGGAAGAATTGTGTGGACTTTGACTGATACAAAATTAAATATAGTAGAGTTACGACTGAGTACAGCATTATCAATTCCAGCTGTTAAAAAAATCATAGGATCAGTTTAAAATGTTTTCTCCTTAAAAACAAGACCAACAACAAAAAACAACTGATTTCAGTTTCTTCTTAGTTTTTCACCTGGCTGTTCAGCCTTTAACATGTTTTAAGGTTTTTCTGCAGTCCTGAAAGCTGCTTTTTTATTTTAATTATTTCCAAAATCCTCAATTAAATATTTCTGTGCTGTATTAGTAGTAGAAACTACTTCTTTTCGTTTCCTTCCTCCTTTTTGTCTTTTTCTTTTTTTCTTACTTTTTTTTCCATTTCCATCTTTTCCATTTTCCAAAGAAATGCTGGCAGGTTTTTCTTTTATTATTAAGAAAAGAATTAGTTACAGCTGAGGGAACACCTTTGCTCCTTAGGCTGTATCCTCCGTGGTGAAAACTGTAGTTTTGTTGGGAGGTTGAAGAGCTTTTACCAGCTCCTACCAAAGTGGTATAAACCACTGAAATCAACAGGATGATCTGTATTTATTTTGTTGTTGTTGTTGTACCCATTCCTAAGGACAAACTGGACAATGTGAAATATTTGCCCTAGAAATTTGTATAACGAGGCAGTGAAGTTTTGGAATGATCTTCCAGCAGGGGTAGGGGAGAGGGTGCAAAAACTTGAGCTACTTTCAGGTTATGAAGAGTATGATGTAGCACACGGGAGGCAGAGGGATTCCTTTCCAGTGTTCTGTTTCTAAACCCGTAGGACAGAGACAAGTCTGTAAAGACTGTCTAGCAAACTGCTGCCTGAAAAGAAATTGGGGGAAGTGGGCAAAAAAATGTGTAATGTTTGTTAAATTCTACTGGGCACTCTGTGCATCGCACCTTCACTAGACATTTTCAGGTGCTGGAGGCCTGCTTTGCCTCATGTTGAAACTGGACTTAGTGGGGCCGTTGGTGAGGTCTCAACAGGCAGAGGACTGCTCGGAGATGGCTCCAGGCTCACGCTGGGGAGCTGGAGGTGGGGACACGTTGTGACAGGGGCTTGGCTGGTGGCAGGCTGCCTCTGCCAGGCAAAGGCCTTGCTTGGGTTTGGCTGGTTGTTCTGGCTGCTACTCTGTGCTCGCTTAGGGCAAGGCAGCTAATGGCCAGCAGGATGCCCTGCTGCAAGCTTCTGCTCTCACAGGTAGCCTTGGTAGATTCTTACAGCTGACCTCTTCCCCCTTCCCAACCACAACAGCTTCAGCTGTGATCCTTTGGCCTTCAGCAGAAAATGCTGTGTGCTGTGTAAGTTGGAATATTGATTTGTACTTCGCACGCTCCATGAGGCTGTGAAAATCACATTTTTCCCCTTTAGCGTGGCTTATGCCTAGTTTTTGGGAAAAAGATGAGCTTCAGGCCCCATGAGGTTTCGTGTTCGGGGTGAATGGGTGCTGAGTTTAGGTCTTTTCACTTTAAAGCCACACGCTGCAGCTGGACTTCTAAATTAAAGGTGGAAGGAATTAACCTGGCTTAAGTTAAGCTTTGACAATTCCGTTGAGAGACTGGTGACTCATTCAGTGAATTCAGAGAGTCCACAAGGGCCAGAATGATGCTTCTGAAAGCTCATAGAGTATCACTGCTTTGTGTTTTAACAATTGGGTCCTGCAGTGAATTCTTGTGGGTTGTTATGGAAAAGAGATTTATCGATGCTTGCTCCGTGCATAGTTTTTTTTTCTTAAAAAACAAATTTGTCATGAACCTCAGAAAAGATGCAACGCCAGCTAGAAGTGAAGATAATCTCACTGTGAATTCTGACCCAGACCTGAGTTCTCCCCATTCCCTTGAGTTGAGATCTGGAGCTTCATTTGCCCTGTGACAAACAAGAACCAAAGCCATAAAACTCCGCTTTGGATCCAAAATTCCTTGCAGTTTTTGGGCGTCCACTGCCGAGTTTTGGATAGCACTGAGCCCTTGTTAGAACATTGTCAAAGCCAAGCTGCTCAGAAGGACTAAATTAATCCTCCCTAGTCCCCAAGTTTTTAGCATTTAGCACTCCTGCCCTAGGGCTAGAAAGTCACTGCTTCAAATTCTGAAGTTAAAAATGTCACAGTCAGTTAGGCTATAAATCCCAGTAGCCATCAGTATGCATTTATACATCTACCACAAGGGGAGAAGCGAGGAGTGTGGGAGGATTCTGGTTGTTCTGAATTGCCAGCTTGCTCCCAGGTGCTGCTACCAAAGAGGCTGCAGCAGGGTCTGACACGGGCTCTGTTTAGCCTGGATTAGAAATATCATTTGCTTTCATTCAGGTTGCAGCAGTATGACTTGCCAGGACCTCCCTACATGTTCATTTTTAAGCAAAGCTAGCCAATTATTACCTGGAGGATGTTATGGCTGTATGAATTGTTACAGTTTGAGTAGAAACCTCCGATGTACTCCCAGCACAGAGAAGAACCCTCCGGATTCACAGGCAGGCCAAATCCTCGTCTGCCACAGCCAGCGGATTGAAGTAAATCGACTGGAGTCAACAGACTTGCTTGAGCTGGCACCAGTGACACTGAGATCAGAATCTGGCTTCATATAATGCACTTTTTAAAAATGTAGCTTGGGCAGAACGAGGTATTAGAGAATGTTCTGGTTCTTAGCTGTGACTGTGATAACCTTAACCCAATCAGCAGTCTTGGAGCAAATGTCTTGAGATGTTATTTTGATCCAAGAGCAGTGTGAGGAAAATTATAAATCATAACTTAATACGGCTCAGTAGGTCATCAAGTTTAACAACCTTTTTTTCCCTTTTTTTTTTTTTTTCCTTAAAACTACTAAGCTAAGAGGAGTGTGGCATACAGGAAAGCATGGTATGGGATTAAGTTGCTTCAGAAATCATTGTCATTTTTGGAGCAAGCATGTAGCCTATTCAACAACATGAGTTGTTAAAAAACACAGCTCTTGTGTTCTGGTGAAGAATGAAGAGGAGATGTTTTTGTTCTCTTTTTTTAGTGTGTGTGATTTTTTTTTTTAATACTAAAAATTACAATGGCTATTTGTGGCTTTGTTTCCTCGAGACATATTTGGTAAAACTGGATTGGTTTATAATGCCATTTGCAACAGAACCAAGCCTACCGAGGCAATGGATTTAACACTGCTTTACATGGGCTTTTTTGAGTGATATTGTTGTGATATTAAGGATGGAAAATGCCAGTCTTAAATTTTTGCTCTACGTTTTTGTCAGTGTGTCTTTTAAGTAGATACTGTATTACCCATATGTTTAATATTATTTTATGTTCTCTATGGAGAGAAGAAAATAGTGGGGAAACTGATTATTCTGAGTTAGCACCTTAATTTAAAAATACCATCTCCAGCTTTCTGTATTGCTTTTCACTTGAGTACTGCCCTGTTTCAGATGGCATTTTTCTTGTGCTATAAATGAACACTCTCTCTTTCGCTTTCCTGTCTTGTTACAGTGTTGCCCTGGTGTTTTGACTGGACTCCTTGCAGTGGGTAGATTCCATGTATCTTGGAGTATGCATTTATATACATACAGAATAATTTAAAAAGCCACAGCAGGTGAAAGAAAACCTTTCCAATCATATATATTTCTCAACATGGTGCTTGGAGTCTGCGCTGTTGTGGAAAGGCTAAGGTATTTCGGGCGGCGGTGATAACCCAGGCAGACGGATAAATGAGGGAACGTTCCACTCCACTTCCCAGAAGGAGCCATCTGGGAAAACAGTTAAATTTGACCTGTTGTTGGAGCTCGTCAGCCTTTTGGAAAGGTGTACGTTGGACCTAATAGGAAAATAACCTCTCTGTCATATCTGCCTGTCTTTTACAGTGGTTTTCTTTTTTCGCTTGAGCTGTTATTTTTTTGGTGAGGCTGTATGGTTTTTCTCTGCTGCTAACCACTCAAGTTACTAGCTTGAATCACTTTGTATCCCACTAAAAATACTGGCGGATGATGGTGGGTTCTGGACCTCAAATGAACCATAAGAAAGCAGATGTTGTATGAACATGGAATTGTTCAGGGATGCTTCTGCTCCTCTGTACTACTATTCGCACAGGCTTTAAAATGTGGGGAAGAAAAGAATAAAAACACATGGTTTTCACAGGAAATAGAAACAATACTAACATTTGAAAATGTTTATGCCCTGTGGTAGGATAATTTTTTAAATCTGGTTTAATAGACTTTTGGAATTTGAAAAGATAAATAGGTCATAAATGCAGGCAATGCAACAATAAAATGCAATCGTAAACAAACAAGTAACACAAAGTAAACCAAGCAGACTCTGAGTGCATATGTATTTCGTATTGTTTTATGTGTGCACATGCACACTCTTTTAATATCCTCTAGAATTAATAAAGGAAGAAAGCTTGCACACTCTATAAACACGCTAAAACTCCTTTGCAATTCAGTAGGAAATGAGAACCTTTTATAGAGTTTTTGGACTGTTCTTTAAATCTGTTGTTCAGCACACAACAGAAAATGCTAACTTTTCCATCTAGTTGTAGGCTTCTCCGGAAGATTTTCTGAATACGTGTATTTCATTCTGTCACTCACAGCTGCACATCCCTTCCCTTCAGTCATGCATCTTCCATTAAGACTTTTTAATCCATTTTTAATACTCATGATGCACATCCATGGATAGCTGCATAATCTGTGTAACCCTCCAACCTGCCCATATTTATCATACACATGAGCTTCTTTTCCATTACAAGTAGCAAGTTATAAAAGGAAGAAAAAACGTTTGTAAGTCTGTGGATGGTGTAATTACGATACTTTAAGCTTCACTAGCTTAGTAATAGCAGAAGTCATGAAAATACTTTGCTCACTCAAAGTTCTTATTTATAGGGGGGTGGGGGCTTTCCCCATTGTCAGTCAGCACAGCAGTTTGCCTAAGTAAAGCAAGGAGACTCGTTCAATCCGTTGGAAGGGCCCAGATTGCTTCGTGGCAATGCTTTGGACGGTCCTGAATTGACAAGCCTTAGAGAAGGTGCTGCTTCAGGAGCCTGGTTTCTCTACTCCATGCACTTGTGTTCCCAGGGTGCCACTCTCTTTGTGGCTTTCTGTTCCAGGATTGCATCCAGTAGTTCTATATCTTTGCGTGGTTTATGGCTGAGTTAATGCGGCACGGACTCAGCCAGCGCAGGGTGCTGCCATCACAAGTTCCTGAGGTCAGGGTTGGCACAAATCTGTCGTTCTAGTCACGAGAGTGGGAAATTACAGCAACATCCTGGGATTAATTCAGAAAACATCTAGCTTCTCGCACAGACATCTTCTGTAGCTTCTTGGCAAGGATATTTCTCATGCTGATATCATATGTCCTTGTGGATGAAGTGGCTACTGCCGTTGAACTGATCTTAAGTAGGAGAATAGGAACTGCTTAAATAGGAGAGTTTTAATCCTAACTAGCCCTTTCAATGAATTAAACTCAAATGGTGGCCCTTGACTGTCTACCAGAGCTAGAAGTATTTAGGTCAATGGTTTGCACATCTTTTAAAGCTAGTCCTTTTCATAAATACCAGATGATCACTCATCAGAAAGGGAAAAACAAATAAAAAAGCTCTTAGTAGTTATCATAGTGATAGTAGTGGAGTAAACAAAAAAGTAAATATAAAACTGAGAGAGACAAGTGAAATTCTTCCCTGGCATAACATTTCTATTTTGGAGACCAAACTTTTCAGATGTGTTCAGGCTCTGTGGAATTAATGGGGTGTTGGAAAGTGGAAACCCAGCTTGCCTAGAAAACTTGACACCCATACTGAAAGCTGAACCAAGGTGTTTGTCTATAACTGCACACATCGGTTGTGAAAGGTTTTTTTTCCATGATATAATATTGGAGGTCAACTTGTTATCACCTTTTCTTTTGTGCACCCTCTTCTCCCTTGTGTTTCAAGTTGGGCCGTCACAAGGAGGACAAAAGAGGTTGTGAGCAGAAACATTAACAACTATGTTATCCTTGGTAGCAGCTGAAAAACAGATCAAAGCTCAGAAGCAGTTGTGTTCTTGTAACACTTCATGGCATCTGTAAGGTATTCTCTTCATTTGAGAACCAGAAATGAACACTTTATTAGATTTCTCCTCTTTTTCTTTTGGTATAATGCCGAGGAGCAATCTGTTTGAATACCTTGATAGCTTCTGGTGATCAAGCCAACAAGCTGAATCCCATAGAAACACTGCTGGGAAGTGGAAGTTCTGGAAGTGTGGCTGCTGGTAACGCACGGCCTATGCCTCTGTGATGCTCACATGGCAGCTGTGTACTGGAAATGAGAGAGTGATGAAACTGTAAAGAAAAGCTTCATCTGATTATAAACGTATTTTGGCTGAGGATTTTATGGTTTTGGACCAGACTTCAAAATTTTGGATGAGAGTCTAAGGGCATTTTGACACCTAAAGAAATCTGTGCTAGCAACTGAGCCATGTGCATCACATTTCATCAATGCAAAGGGGACCAACGTGTCCCCTGTGTGCTCAGTGTACTATATGGATGTTATAAAGAAGGCCAGAAAAAACTGTGTATAGAAAATGCACTGGATGTGCTGAATGGGGGCAGTACATCTGCCCACGATCTCTGGACATTCAGCAACCCAGCTGGAGCTCTACTAGAACACCAAGCATCTGCAGATCCCAAATAGAAGGCCAGATTTCTCTTTTTCACACAGATGTTATTTTAGACAGAAAAAGAGGATATGTTGAGGGGAACCTGGCCATACATTATCACTAGCAAAGCAGCTTGTTCAAATACTGAATTTGAAGTTGGCAGGTGTTAGATGTGTCTGCACATCAGGAAACCCCATAAAATGCTTGTTCACGTTTTCAGGTACCTAAAGGCCCAGGTTTCAAAGCAGAGTGTTTGGTGTTCCCCTGGGGCTTTCCTTTACAAACTGAGGGGGAGCGGGGAGGTGCTGCCTCAGGCAGGAGTGAGGCAGCTGCCTGGGTAAGGCAGCAGCTCAGTTCCAGTGGGAACTCCTGTTTGGCGCATAGGTGGGAAAGTGCAGCCCACCCACGTCTCCTCTTTGTGTGCCGACAGCACCTTCGCAGCCCAGCCCCTTGGTCCTGCAGGCATGGCAGGGTCCTGGCTCATCAGCTGAGCTGCTGGCACTTGGAAACATCCCTGGTACAAGGCAGCAGTAGCTGAGCTTGAGTGGCAGTGTGCTTAGTGCAGGGCATCTGTGCTTCTAACAGCCACGTCAAAATTACCTGCTTATTGTGGAATTCGTCTCGGAACTTTTGCTGTCTAAACATTCAGTGACTTGTCTTGGCTGTTTTTGTGCTTCTTTTACAGTCAGTGGAGAGAAGTAGATTCCCCCAGTGGATGATTCATCTCCCCTGTTTTAGGCTTCAATATTAGAAAGGGATAAATGACCCCGTGGAGATGCATTTCTCTGCTGATGTCAGAGAGAGCATTAAGCACCTCAGCTAGCTGAAGTTAATGCCAATCCGCAGCGTCAGGAGAAGCCAAGTTGATTTTTTACGCTTCACTGCCTTTGCTACCCAGGTCTCCAACAGCCACCACTACTAAGCCACACTTAGAGGATTTCAGCTGGTCCTGGTGCGTGCCTGAGCTGGCCCCATGTTTCGGTCCCGCTTGTGCTCATGGACCATGCAGAGGAGCAGCTGAGTTAGGGAGAGAGGTCCTGCACAGGCGCTGGTAACCGGCAGCCTCCTGGGAACGCTGCATCCTGCGTTCAGCCTGCCAGCAGCTGCCAGGTTTCTGCCTTTCGAGGAGGAAGGGTTGTTTCATTCCTCTCCTGGAGGAAATTGTGGCTGAAATGCTTGAAAAAGGCAGCCCCAGCTTAGAGCACTAGTGGTTCCCAACCTGTGCTCTGCAAACCCTGGGGGTCCGTGGATCACTCCTAAGGTAACTAAGAAGAATTCTGTGAAAGGTAACTTAAAAAAACCATATTTATTGTCAGTAGCTTAACTCTCTCTGCAAAGGAGCTTGTCTCTCCTGAAAAAGATTTGGGGGCTGCAGAGCATAAAGGTTGAGAACCACTGAGCTGGAGTAATGTATCTTTATATGTGATAATTTGACAGCTAAAGGGCTAGAGCTATTTGACTGTACCTTTATGAAAAATGCCTGGAGAATTGAATAGAATGTGATAAACTTTGTATGGGCATTTTTGATCCAGTCTGTGAAACTGAATAACTGAAGGTATTCCATAGAAAATGCTCTACAAATACACAAAATTAAAAGAGAATCAAGCCCTTTTCATAAGGCCTCCAGCTGATCATATAGAATCATGCTCCTGCTGTAGACTGTGGTTACTTTGTACTCTTTTTAAGATTTAACCCTGGCAAATGGTTTAGAATTATAGACTAACTTCAGTAGAACAACGTTTCATTTCTAGTACCTACTTAATTACTTTTTCGTTATAGGTGTACACTGACTTTAATGTAAGATCTATGTAAATAATTTCCACAGAATGAAGAATCGCACAGATACACTCAATGTTGGGTTTCCCCACCAGGGTAGCTTTGAGTCCAGATATCCAACTCTGACAGTTGGACCCCTGAGAAATGCAGGGATTTGTGACAATGGCACAGACTTCTCCTGTGTTGGTTGGTACAAGAAGCTCCTGCAAATGTTTATAAACTTTCACTGCATTTAAGTAGACAGAGCAGGAGTTACCAGGCGAAGTGATTCCCCTCACAGTTGCACATGGTAACTATTTAGGAGAAGTGTTTGGGGGTTTTTTCCTCCCACATTTGTTGAGTTCTGCTTGATTTTGTCGGTATTAGTTCACCTTTATTTGAACTGCTGGATAATTCATTTGTAGAAGAGGCAGTACATTTAGGTACTTCCATCTGTGTTTAAACAAGGCTCTTGTGCTTTCCCCATTAAAAAAAAAAAAAGAGATTTTGTATTATAATGCTTGTGGTAGCTGAGGTTCTGAATTTAACTCCTTCCTACTCTAGTTTCTCTTAACAACTCTGTTCTATCAGCACCTGGGGTTTCTAGTTTACTCTCTCTTTGCAAATATGAATTTGCAAGAAGGGGTTGATGGTAAGTAGCGTGGTTCTAATTTGCACTTGCGAAGTGTGTCAGACAGTTTCATCTAGTGCATGGCGAGCAGAGGAAAGCCTGTCTTCCCTTGAAAACAGCCCTCAGAGGATGTCGGAGAGCGTGTTTGGCTGCGATAGTCACTTGCAAATGCAGTACGGTTTTGAAATGAGCTGTCCAGGAGCTGCTGGAGGAAGGGACGCCTGAACTCCTGTGAAGCTGCTCTATCTCTTTGTCCGTCTCCTTTTCCTTTCTCCTGTTTCTACTTGTGTTCATGTTTCTGGGCTGTCACTTCGATGTAGTTTTGGTTGAGTCTACTTCATTGTGCTAATGTTCTGTGGACTCATTTGGATGAAACGTGTGTGACAGTCATTTGTTTCGCTGGGACCATGCCCAGCGATATAGGTAGTCCTTTCCAGCTCTCTGTTCATCATTCCCTCTCCATCTACCCAGCATCTTTACAGCCTCATCAATCGCTCCTATCCTCCTGGTACCTAACAGACATCTGTTGAAATCACTCTTCCTCATGGTTTCTGAGTGCCGTTTTCTCATTCTTCTGCAGATGCCTGTCCTCAGAGCAGGAATCTTGTCCATAGGTGCATTTATAAAGTCTTCTCTTACTCCATTAATGATCTAGAGGTTTAAGCCTGGGTGATATTTGAGTTGTGGCTGGGTATACAGAAGACTGGACTGTAGCCACCCTTTTGTCCCAAGCAAAAGGGCAGAGGATTTATGGTGATACCTCACCTGTGCCCTTGCTCTAGAGTTACAGCCAATGTTCGTCTTTGTGTCCCCATAAATCATCAGTGCTCCAGTAGTGTTAAATTCCCCCCAACCTGTCCCATATCTCCACTACACCACGTTAACTAGCGTTACACCATCCTCCTCCCCCTCAAGCCCAGCTTTCATCACACACTTGCCCAGCACCCTCGGAGGAATTCAGAATGAGTCACGCAGGGTGCCTCTGGGGACTCCTACTGATGCAAACTTCCTCCTCCTCAAGGCAGGCTGTGGTTTGAATGCCACAATGCAGCCGGCACTTGTGAGCTCAAGCCTTTGCTGTGAAGGTGATGGCAGGGCTGGGTCTCTGCCCCAGGCACCCCAGCTTGCTGCCTTCCTTCATTTGGGTGGGAGGGAGACTCAGCACGTCCTCTTTGTGGTGTTGGATGTGGGAGCTGCTCAGGTCCTTTCAGAGCGCCAGTCAGCAGGCAGTGAGGGTTGTGTTGGAGGAAGATGTTATCATTCATAAGGTGTATTCCAGTCCTAGCAGGAGACTGGCACCAGCACATGAAATGTGTTACATGGATGCTTATATGTAAGAATAAAATCTGGTTGTTGTGGTGGAACAGACTTCCTTTAGAAGAGCTTTACTGGCAGTCTGTCATCATCTGCTTCTAGAGTCTGCGTTCGGAAACATATGATCTGATGAACAGGGTCATTTGTATTGCTTTGTTTTGGGCTTTCCTGCTCCCCACTGATGTGCCAATGTCATTAAAACATTATCTACGTTCTCCCCATTCACACTGGAAACAAAAATGCTTTTCTGGTGGTAATTACACACTGCTGCATTGTGGACCTTTCATCCCATTACAGTAAGTGGACAAACTACTGTCATTTACAAGAATGGAATAGGTGAGGAAATGGGAAAGTTTCTAGCACTCCTGGACATAAATGCCAAGCTGGCATGGGAGAAAAATTCCAACAAGAAGTAAATTTTCGTGCTAGCACTGAAGTTGTGCTCTGAAGCAGGGGGAGAGGAATGCCTGCTCCTCACCAGGTGTTTCAGAAACAGAAGGAGCAGGCAATATTAATGGAGGGCTACAGACCCTTAGCCTGTCTCTGCCCTTGCTGTTCAGCTGAGACACACTTCAGCTCTCCATTCTTCCTGGTTTCAAAATCTCTTCAGTCTGTCTATATACTGCCTTGTCACGGATCTGTTTGTAAGGTCAGGGTTTGAATATAGTGAGATGTTTTTCCTCCATCAGAAGTTTGCTGCCTTGTTTTTCCCCACCTCTGCATACATCCATTTTACATCTCTAAAGCCAGCTTGATGCTCTTGTTTGCCTGTTGCTGTGCTCATTCCTTGTGGGAGGTTTGCCCTGAAGGTGTGACTGCAGGAGTAAGTTCTTTACCGTCAGCAAAAATGCCTTTGCACCTGTCACCAGGGAAGAGCTACCAGTTGTGTTCTAGAGCTTCCTTATTCCTTTGGTAGACCCGTTTGTGCATTGTGGATGAGATGAGTGGCTTGCTCTTATTTCCCTTCATGGGTGGTGGCTGCCACATGGTGGTGGTGGGTCTGTCTTTCTCTCAGCTTAATATGGATGGTGATTTGGTACCCTTGGAAGCTCAGGGAGTTAGGTGGTTGAAGGTTCTCTCCAGACACTGGCCTGGGTTGGCTTGGCAGCAATTTCTTGCCGCCACCTGCTGACCAGGCAGAGCATTTCTCTGATGGTGCCCCTGGTGAACCCCACCACACTGTCCCCTGCCCAGCAGGTCCAGCAAGAAGGCGATGAGGCAGTACGTGCAGGCTAGGGCACCTGCATAGAGCAGGAGTGCCTGGGGACAAACAGAAGGCTGACCATTTAAGGAGAAGGCGTGTGTGCCTTGGCTTGGACGTAGCCATTGGTGAGAACTGGCTTTTCTATCTTTGGTCTCCCATGAACTTGAGGTTCATTGAGGGGATCATTAGTGAGACTGAGCCCAGCGCAGGAAGTTTGGGTGTGACATAACCGTCATGCTAAGGGCAGCAGCAAAGGGAATGCTGTCAAACTGCTCGTGTTACCTTTAATGCTGCTCTGTATAGGAAGGCGGGGAATTCAAGCACCCTTTTAGAATAAAAGAAAATAAGGAAAGGCCAGGAATTTTACCTAAACCTGAGCTCCAGAAATTGAAGTTTGTTCTTCTTTGATTTAGTGAGAAGGCTTAATGGTGATTTTCAGATTCTTTGGAAACTGTTTCATATTGTTAGGTTTTTAACAAAGCTGTCTTTTCACACTGATTTTTTGGGATATGTGAATTAAATAAAAATTTTAACTAAGAAAGACAAACAAGTACGTTAGACAGAAAGACATAAGATGCCTGTTAGGACAGTGTCACTGTGCTACATCTTCATTTGGTCTCCAAGCCCCAGGAAGTGGCGGTGCTTGCTGTGATCCACTTGCCCGGGTGCTGGTGCAGGGTTACATGGGAGCTGACTTCTGAAGCCCTCAGGAATCTTGGCCTGCTTTCTGCCCTTTTATGTGCCGCGTGTCACATTTCGCTGGGGTCACTCCAGACTTGCAGTGCTTGGGAGCAGAGCCAGGGGCAAGGACACTTCTGTGTTTTGCTTTGCTCCAAGCAAAGCTTTCAGGCCATCCCATTTTGCTGCCTTCTGTGTTGTCAAAGGCAGTCCTGTATCAGGGGCAGTTCTCTCTGGGGACACAGGGAGTTTCATGTCTCCTTAGAGACTTTAATCACATTTTCCTTCTTTTTCCGGGTGCCCTTGTTTTTACAGGAACATATGAGTTTCCCCACTAATTACTCTCCATCAAATCCTCTTTTCCCTTGCATTTATTACTTTTGAGTTTGTTTTGAGGTGGAGGGAGAAACCCCAAGGTGAGAGGAAATACCGTGCCTGGCAGTTCTGCTCAGCTGCAGCAGCACTGTCCCTGTTCTGTCAGAGCAGGAAAAGGTTGCTATTACCATTTTATAATGTGTAGTCTCAGGTACATTCCTGCTTTCCTAAGCAGTTTGAGTTGCTGTGCAGATGTTACTGTAAAACTCCATTCCCTCTTAACCCTTCCACACTTGACCTGATGCCCAAGTGGCCTGTCCTGCTAACTCTGCGGCTCTGTCTCTTTGCTCCTAGGGCTCCGGGACCACCAGCAGCTCCGCTGCCACCGCCCCGTCCGTGTCCACCCCCGTCACTGGCCACAAGCGGATGATCATTCCCAACCAGCCTCCCCTCACTGCCACCAAGAAGTCCACCGCCAAGGCCCCTGGCCAGCCGGCGCCCATCCCGGTCACTCCCATCGGCACCCTGAAGCCGCAGCCGGTACCGGCCTCCTACGCCACAGCCTCCACGCCCAGCCGCCCGACCTTCAACGTGCAGGTGAGGACGGCACAGCCCAGCCCTCACTACCAACCGCCCGGCCCGCAGCCCGCGCACTATGGCAGCCTGGGGCCCGGCCAGCCCTACGCAGCCCCACCGGCCCGCCCGCCCGGCGCCCAACACTATGGCACACCACAGCCCCGCGGGCCCGACTACGGCTACGCCCCACCGCCCGCCCGGCCCTCGGAGCCCAGCTATGGCTATGCACCTCAGCAGGGCCGCTACCAGGACCCATACTACAGCGGGTACGGAGGGAGGAACGGCTCTGAAGCGCCCTACATGCCGCAGAGCACCTGGAAGGTGGAGCCGGCGTATCCCACCAGTAACACCGTGGGCCAGGCTCCTCCTGGGCTGTACCAGCCGCCCGGCACGAAGAAGACCTACATCACCGACCCAGTGCTGGCCCCACAGCCGCTGCAGCAGAAGGTAGGAGACACCAGCACTCACTGGTCTCTGTGGGGAAGTGTGCAGGGCCCAGTACCCTTCCTCAAAGGTGACATGTAGGATTAAATGGCTCTGCCTGTGCATCCCAAGCAGCAGAGCGGATGCAGCTTGAGCTCTGTTCCTATGGGGTTGGGGCTGGGAGCACGTTAGTTCAGGCAGCGGGGGCTCAGTGTCTCGCCTCCTCTGCCCCTTGTCTCTGTGCACCAGACCAGGAGGCCAGACAAGATTTTGAGACCCTGCTAGTTGGCTTTTCCATTGTGTAACTTTGGAGTCAGTGAGCTGACAAGTGTGTAAGCCACATCTTTGACAATGGGAAGAAAAACAAGAGGAATACAGAAAGTAGTCTCCCTCCATGTGGCTTCCTAAAAGCTGGGAACAGGGTGCTCTCATCTGATTTGCAAATAGGCTTCTGAGGGCTAACAACTTGCGTCAGCCTCGAAGGGCGTGGCGGCCCCACGCGCAGGGGCTCGGTGCTGTTGCAGGAGCTCGCCCTGCAGGGCGGGAGGCAGCTGCGTCCCTGAGACGTGCCCCCACACGATGCACTTGTTAGCAGTACGTCTGTGTGGCGTTAGGGCACTTGGA
The DNA here is from genome assembly GCA_013399715.1 of Alectura lathami. Classification (NCBI taxonomy): domain Eukaryota; kingdom Metazoa; phylum Chordata; class Aves; order Galliformes; family Megapodiidae; genus Alectura; species Alectura lathami. Next base: position 433,486 of record VXAV01000596.1, on the reverse strand, counting down.
GCCTTCCTCCCAGACTCTCCCAGGACCAAGCAAGAGGCCGGCTGTCAGCGCCTCCTCTGGGTGCTCGTGGACATCTTTGGTTCACCAGAGAAATCGTTCCTCTTCTTACACAGCTAGGAGGCCACTGGTTTTGATTGTGGTTCAGAGCGATTCCGGAGGTTGACCTCTTGTGTGTTGCTGTTTAAAAATCGCTTATTACTGAAACCACATGGAAATGAGTTCCCACACAGTGCCGCGGGCTCTCTGATTTTCCACTCAGGTAGCAGTATGGCGAGTGGCATCCAGCCACTTAAACCTGTGTCTGGGCCTCATAAAGCGAAGCTGGTTTGAAACAGAAGGTTGAACTGCTTGGTTTCTCTGCCCAGATTTCAACCCTGGCTGGCCCTTGTCACTTCTGTTGGTGGCCATCTCAAACGTGGCTCTGGGGACTTCAGCACTGTGTGATCCTTGTACATGACGGGGTTAGGCTCCCTTGAGGGGCGAGGGCACCAAGCGCAGGCAGGGAGGCGGTGAACCCATCGCTGGCCAGGGCCACTTGGCTCTGCCCAGCGCAGCCCTGCTCTCCCGCCTGTGGCTGCTCACAGGAAAAGGGTAAAAGCTTCTGACGCATAAGAAAAAGTCTGTCCTCTTGGCATTTCCTTCACTAGAAGTGCTGTTTTTCCCTGCATTATGAATTTTCTGACAGTGGGAACTTTTGAAGGCAAGGGTGTTTCTCGAGTAGTATAAAGAGGGCAATAAATGAAAAACTCCTTGAAATACTATCTACCAGCAGCTAATATACCACTTTTTTTTTTTCTTCTCTTTTCTTTTATCCCTTTCCTTACCAAGAAGCTAGGACTGGGGAGAAAAGCAATAAACTCAGCTCTGCAGGTGCCTGGTACAGAGCTTAGGTTGGAAAGTATTGAAAGGTAGAAAATTTGCACATAGCCTTAACTGGTGTAAATTGGTGTGCTTCCAGTGGAGTCACTGAGGAAATGCTGAGGTAGAGCAGAGACATATTTAGACTTTTATAGATACCAGTAGGCTTATATATATAAAAAATTAAAAACTTTAGTTCAGTCAGCATCTCTATGGAAACGCAAATCATCTTGAACCACAAACAGCACAAGCCTGGTGGTCTCATTTGCATTACAAAGCTGGAGGGACAATTTAATTTAGTTCAAGTCTGGGATTTCATGTATGCATATATATATATATATATTTACATATATGTTTGTGTGTGTGCACGTGGCATTTGCAAATACACATATAGAAATATTTTAGATTTGTCTATCTCTATAAAAATAATTTCACTTCTTCTGCAAAACAGACTATGATCGGCATGGTGATAAATCCCTCCTGAACTTACATGCCCTTCTAGCCTGCTAAATATCTGCAATATTGCCCATTTCACCTTTGAACTTACAATGGTTCTCTAACATACTCGTGGCAAACTCTGATTGATTGCAGCTTCATAAAATATACAGTTTAACTGGTGAAGAATTGAAGATGATCTTGCAGTCTAACAAGGCATGCTCAGGCATAAAACACCGTGAGCTTTGCCAATGAAGCAGTATTGCCCGTTTTTACCGAACGCTGTTCTCTTCCTTTGCAGTCTCATTCATAAAATCAACTTTTGGAATAATTTTATTTAAAGCAAAAAAATGGAAGGCTGTGTTAGTGCCAGATTTGTGATAGGGAGAGTTTTCGGTGTAATTCTGCTTGTTTCTCACAATGGAACATGTTTTCATATACAAAACTGGCTTCTGCGTTTTGTTGTGTTTTGCCTTTTCAAGGTTGGTTTGAGGTCTTTCAGTTAAGGAGAATGATTTCAGGAGACAAGGTAAGAAGCAGGCATTAATACGTATCACTTAAAATGCAAGAATACCCTTAGATATTTTTGTTCTTGCGATGGAATCATCATAAGATACAGAATAATTTCTAAATGTATTCAGAAAAAATGCATTCTTAATTTTGAACACATTTTTTTGTGGAAAATATTAAGGACATCTTAACAAATCCTTCTCCATTAGAAATTCATGGTCCTTAATTCTAATGCATACTGTAATCTGTCACTGTGAGAGCTGAAATTTTTTATTCAATTCGTTTAGTTTTTTTAATGAGTAAAAAAAAAAAAAGGTTTATATTTTGCATTCTGGCTAGGAAAAGAGAGGTTGACAGTATTGTGGCTTTGTGTTTTTCGCTGTGTACTAATGATGTTGAAGTCACAGCTGATCCAAAATAAATCTGGATTGGTATGGGAGCAGCAAATAATCTGTACGAGTTCTTAAAGCCCGCTGAGAACAATGAGTTTTACTCACACACAGCTCTGGTGCATTCTGTCCTTGGGCCAGTTATGGAAGTGAGAGTTGTGCATGTGAAACCTCTGTGCATTTTAGTCTTTTGTAGCACTCCATTTAGCATGCCCAAGTCCAAGTTAGGAAATGAACTCATGAAATGCGTGTCCTCGTTTAAACCTCCATGTGTTTCAAGGGCATTCCTGGCCAAAAATCCCAGTAACTTTCTCTTCTGGGTCGTCAGTAGTGGGGATCTCTGCGTGAGGAAACACTCTGTGGGTGCCGACCTTGTTAACATCCATTGCTCCGTCTGGCTCGTTCATGCAGTCCTACAAAGGCTCAGTCCCCTGTGGCCCTAACCTTTGCTAGTTATGTCTAATGACAGGAGTGATGGGCACATGGGGCCTCAGACAAAATGTTCACCCTTGATAGTGGATATTTTGGCACTTGAGGATCGTTTTCCTGCACTCAGATTTTATGATTTTTATGATTTTAGCAGGGGACAGAACATCTTCAAACCTTTGTTTTCAGCACGTTTCCTGGTGTGTTTGCAGGGTAGCTGCTGTAAACACCCAGGAGGGCTCTCCTTAGATCCTGTGTCCCGTGGATTCTCCTTCGTATTTCTGAATCTGAGGAACTACATTCCTCCCGAATGTACCAGCACATTTTCGGCATCCAGACTGGGTTCAACTCAAAGCACGTGAGACAGCTGGTGGTTTTGGTCCAGAATGGTGGAAATCTTAATGAAAACACTGATCTCTTGAGAGCAATCTGCTGGTCTGGGGAGGGCAAAAGTGTCTTGTAGCTCTGATTTAGTACAGCATCGAAATCCATTCTCTTTTACTGCAGATTTGCTGGAAGGAGTAAGGGAGCAGTGTCCCTTTGGTGTCTGTGTCTGTTCAGTGCCTGCTCACATGGCATGAGTGCGTGAGGTCCCTTCCATGCTTGGCCTATGCTGGCCACGAGGCCTGTTGTCCCCACTTACATGTTTATAGGCGTCAGTGCGTGTGGAGCAGGACAGCCACTTCACACAGCCTTTCAGCCCTGTGCACCATTCTAGATGAGCACCGTGGAAATTAAATGGAGAGACTGGGAGGTAAAATTAACGAGGCAGCTTATGCTTTTGGTGTGTTTAGGTGGTGGTGGCCACTCATGATTAGCAGACCTTGACCACTGCATCCTTTCTGCACCGCTGGAGGTAGTGTTTCTTTGCTGCTTGCTGCAACCAGCGTTGACACGGTCTCGTGAAACTTGCAGTACCCAAAAGAGGTCTGTGACAGCTTGCTGTGTTCTCATTTTGCACAGCTTTTGTCAGTTTTTCCACTGATTTAATACCTGCGAAGAAGACGTTTGCTTGGAAGTTTCATCTTTGCCTCAGAAACATCTGCTCACCAGTGTCCTTTGCTATGACTGATGCACTTCTCTTGCACTGGTTTAATAATTTTTGCAGTTTGTCATCACTCACATAAAATAGGTACCTCCGGCACTTGTGCTTGAACTGAGACTAATGCTCTTGCTGTTTGCTGTTAATCTCGTGGCTAGGAATTTTTTGTTCTTTGCAGATCAGTAAACGCAATCTGCCAGATTTTCTCCTGCTGTCACAGGGGTATAGTCTTTCTTTGCTTTGTTTTTAGCTTGTGCAGAAAGGCACGCAGCTTAGTGTACACCACCTGCCTCTTCCCAAGTGTCTTCTCCCCCAAAATCCCATATCTGCACCCTAGTCAAAACTCACACATTGAAAATTTCCACTGGATGGAATTCAGAGCTAGTGTAAAATGATGGTTTGAGTTGGTTTTCTGTCACTGCTAGATAGTAATTGCCCATAGTTTTACAATGCTAAAATAAAACAAAGCCAAATAAAATTAAAAAGTTATATGAAATATTGTAGTGTGGAACTAAATGGATTAAAAAAGAAAGATAATATAAAGTATAAAGAAAGAAAATATAAAGATAATATTAAAAAAGAAAGATAATATAAAGTGAAATAAAAGGTGAAATTCCAAAATCCAGGATTGAATTTACGATTTCAATGTGACATTTCAAAATTTCCAGATGAATATGCAGTTCTACTCTGAGAATAGCAACAAATGTCAAAATGTTGACATTCCTCATAAAACAGTATTTCTGAGTTCTAACCAGCACTAGCTGTATATCAGCTGCTGACTCTGTCATTGCTTCTGGGTGGATTAAATTAAATGCTGTTGCTTCTTTTAAAACGAGGAGGAAGGGAAGAAGGCAGTGGTGTCTAACACTGAGTGGAGAAGCTCAGGACTTGTTGGCTCTCTGGCATTGAGAATGGTATTTTCCTCTCAAAGATAATACAATTCTCTGCATCAGAGTCTTTGTGCATTTCTTTAGAATTTTCAGATGCAAAGGTGTTGGCAAGAGTTGCAAAGAGCTGATTTCCTAACAGCTTGCTTATCCTTACTTCAGGAATCTTGTAGTCTCTCTTACACCCTAAACTTTTGAATGAACCCAATTCTCACCTTAAGATGTGTTTAGCATTCTTGTTTCAGAACTTTACAGGTAGTTCTTTGTATTACATTTTTATTATTTAAGCACTCTTTTTATTAGCAGGACCAGAGGACACAGAAATTCATCAGGTTTATCTCTTAGGAATCATAGAGAAACACCAAGTTGCCAAAGAGTTACCTTGAAGTTAAAGATAACAGGGATCCTGTAGTTAGAGAAGTGAGTCAGGTCAGCATATGCTGAGAAACCAACTTAAATTTACAGCTTCAGGATACAAGTTTTTCAGTTTTAGCCTTGATTCGGCTGCATTGGGTGAGTAATAAAGGAGGAATAATTGAGAAAGAGGCTTTTGACATAATACGTGGATGTTCTTTCTTGCTCAGTCTTAAAGTAAGCTGAGGACAATGCCTCCATAGATGATAAGGAATGACGCAACCATGAAGTTGATTAAGGGCTCTGTACCTGCTCTGTTTAACTCTTGATAACCAAGTGTCTACCTTGACAGATGCAGTCAGGTTGTGCTTCAGTCTAACGGGTAAGGATTTTTTATCTGTGGCCATAAAATATAGTCAGCAGCTATTTACCTGTGGGTGAGAAGAAATAAGTGATCGGGAGGCTGTCTGGTTTTCTGGCAGTGGTAATTGCCTGAGCCCTGGGGCCATCTGAGCTTGGGTCTCTGGTGGGCAGCACAATCGGAAGCTGATGAGACAACAGGTGGGCTTGATATCAGTTTACATTTTTCAATTCGAAAAGCAGCACCCATAAAAGTGAGTGCCACTTAATTAATTCACAGGCATACTCTGACTGTTGTGTGTGATGTTGCTTCTGATTACTGGGGGAGCTGATTCTTTCTGTGTTAAAACACATTCATGTCCAACAACATTGTAATTCTTCTGAAGCCAAGGTGCTGAAGCACGTGGTGAAGTTGTTCTCCTATCAAATAATCTCTGTGTTATTGTCAAGTTGATTGCTAGGACATGGATGAGCAAGGAAACATGCCCAAGCCTAGGCACTAAACCAGTAGGAGAGCTGGGGAGAGACAGTAGACAGGGAGTGTGTCAGTGTTGCTGGATAGCTGTTCTCCTTGAGGCAAAAGGGCTCTGGCTGCCCTGTTGGTGTGGAACTCAGGGCTTACGACCTGACAGCAGTACCAGTGTTTTGACAAGAAATTGAGTTCACAGTGCTGCTTTGGCTAGTGGGGTGTTTTGGTTATGTCATTTGGAATGGATTGGCCCATGCCTGGGTGATTTTCCCACTGAGCTCTGTGCAACATATTTGTGGTCTTAATCCAGTTCTTAGTGGAATGTGCACACGTATCGTAGCAATGGTTTGTTACCAAAGCACCAGGTTTGAGCAGGGAGCTGTGCACAGTGTGAAAGATTGGCACGGTTGGCATGGTTGTCCGCAACTAGACTCTTGAGCCAGGTACTGCTACGAGCAGGCAAGGTGGGAAATGGTCATGGTGCCTAGGGAGAAGTGCAAGTCATGTAGGATTCCACTTAAAACAGATGCTCAGTTACAAAGGGTAGAAAATAGCCTATACTAGATGCTGATACAGTATTTATTCCTCCAAGAGTAATGGGAAGAAATAATTGATAATATATGTTTACTTTTACATAAATATTCTGATATTGAACTTGTTTAGGCACCCACATAATGGGCTTCCTGCTAAGATTTACATTTGGATAACTAAGAAAAAGTGCAATATATTAAGTGAAACAGCAGCCATTGGGAAAAAAAAATAGTGGGAAAAAAAAAGAAGAGGAGGTTTCCTATCACCAACTGAAAGAACTCCTGCAAGGCAAACAGAATTTGCAATTATGCTGACAGTTTTGTTCTTAAATGAAAATAATGGTGAATTATAAAGTTGTAAAATTGTTTTCACAATAATATTTTGCTTTTATAACTCATAGTATTTCACTTAGTAGCTGCCTGGCTCCAGTGCAAGTTACATAATGTAATGTTATGAATACGGTGCCTCAACTTTTTGTCTAGGGAATTAATTTAAGGGCTCTAAACTTTCCAATCACATTTTTCCTTTGTTCCAAACACAGCGTATTCTCTCTGCTTGAAAAAATACCAGACAAACTCTGACTTACTTGTAGCAGAATAGTATTCATATTCCTCTTTATCCACACTAATAGAGCAGTGACTTAGGTTTACATGGAACCTCAAAACAGTCCAGAGTGAAATGTGCTGTGTGAAGTCAGCTGCATGAAACAAATTAGAAGAGCGGAGCTGCTGTGTGTTAGCTGATCAATCTNCAGTGACTTAGGTTTACATGGAACCTCAAAACAGTCCAGAGTGAAATGTGCTGTGTGAAGTCAGCTGCATGAAACAAATTAGAAGAGCGGAGCTGCTGTGTGTTAGCTGATCAATCTAGCATTAGCAAGGATTTTCCACTCTGTGGTTTAGCACCAGCACAGACAGATAAATTATTCCTGTCAGTATCATTCATCCCCCCCCGCCTCCCCAGTAAAGCTTTTTCTAAGCAAACAAAATTTCCTCAAATGAATTGGCGGCAGTAACTTAAACTGACGTGTTAGGATTACTTTAGTCATCAGTCAAATGGAACCACACCTGGGCTATAATAGAGCAGATTTGATATAAGTGTGTTCATCCCGTTCATTCCTTGTTAGAGTGTATTTTAGAACACCTGAAGGATGCCTTTTCTGAGGGGTTTCCTCTGGCATTGTGCTTACTCATTAAGTGAATCACCTCCTTTTCTGTTATTGCTGTGAGAGACTGAAGTGAAAACTCATGGCTTTTTCAGGGGAAAAATCACATAAATGACCAGGGAAGCTCCTGCTGTGTGTTTGTCACTGACGGATTCCATCTAGGCTGTCACCAGGAAGCCTGGGGGGTGATTTTCCATCCTTGGTCAGACTACAGAAGAAATCTTTTGTGGAGAAGTGCCCTGTGACATCTATACTCTTGCAAAGCCAAGTGTCATGACTGTCTTGTAGACTTTAAGTCTCAGGTCACTGCTGTGGTCCCCTGGTCTGATGATCAGCATCGGAGAGGTGTCTTGCACCTCCTTCTCCAGCTTATATTAGCGGAAGGCTCTTCTGTTTCCTTTCTGCCGTCAAAGCACTTTCTCCTGTTAAGCAACACTTACTTGTGACCTCTCTTCCCCTAGGCTGCATCCCAAGAGCATGCTTTAGAAACACGTCAGTTCTTGCACTGCCTCATTGGAATACTGCAGATAAAACTTTCTCCTGAACCTGTTTCCTTAACTGCATTTACCCTAGTTTAGATTTTTCATATGACTTTGACGTGTTTCCACATCATTTTCCATAAGGGTGCTTGTCCCCCAAGGTTTAAGCCTTAAACTGTGCCTTTTGCCATTGTTGGATTTTCAGATCAGTGAGCAAGTGGTGGGTGATTCTATCCAGTAGATTTTAAGTACAAGAAAACAACGCAGTTAGATTGCAGGCAATTGTGGCCGTGCAGGTAGCAGAGGGTGGTGGAAATGCGTGTGCTTGTGTTTGTATCTTTGTCAGATGGCTCACCAACAGTATGTCCAAATCTAGTTTGCAAATCTGAATTCAGCTTCCCACCTACCTTTCTTTACCCTTTCACCTGCAGGTCACTTTCTGGTGAATAAGTACAGCACAGCATTTAAAACTGTTTGTTTAATTAAAAGAAGTTCAGCATAAATTTAAACAGTACAAAGATAAGACAGGTAAAAGGATAAAGACAACTGGAAGCTCAGTTCCATGCGACTTGCTTTTGAATAAACAACATTATATTCCACAGTCAGTTATCCAAAAAGTACAATGTGTTCTGCTGCCAAAAAAAGGTTGTCAGATAGAAGTGGTTAGTCAAAAGGACACATGCACTGGAGTGAACATTAGTCTATTGTACTCGGTATGATATTATACAAACAGGGCTGGTTTGTTGCTGGCATATTTTTTGTTTTAATTTTTGACCACAGACAAGATTATGCAGCTTTTTAATATTATTTCATAAACATCTAATTGCAGGCTTCAGCAAGAGGTGCAGTCATTGCTAGGGAAATCAAATAAGGTATGCTCTGTGCAGCCCAATAATAAGGCTTCCAATACAAAAGTGGAAAAACAAGTCATTAGTTACAACCATTGAACGGAAGAGGTCTAATGGGAGCCACAGGATAAACATTCCATTTTATTATGTCTTCGTTATATGTTTTGCAAGACTCTGTGGTTATAAATTAAAATTGCTTTTTGCAGCAGTGGCTGTAAAAAGTTCAAAATCTGTGAATATACCTGTTATTTTTATTTATATCACAGCAGGCTGCTAGCAAAATTAACTTTTTTTCTTCCTGTTTGTTAGTTAAAAGTTAGAGAATGCATACAAATGCATATCTGAAGGCAGCAGTCAAAAATGCCATCCCTTTTTTTTTTTTTTTTTTTTTTGAAATCATGATGCTATCAATTTAAAGTGAGGGGGAAAAGAGGAGGAAAGCAGGCATCTCAGATAAAATGAACTTTTTCAGCATTACACAAGCTGGTTGTGTCTGGTGTTCGTTTATAAATTTGAATTAATGCTAGTGAAAATGTCCAGACCGTGTACAGACAGATGAGACGGGGTGCATGCTTGAGACCATGTCGCTGACAATGCAGAAAGCTTCCCAGTGCTCCTCTGCAGTTCAGCTGGCAGTCCTGAAGACCCTGAGTACCAGCAGAAATATCAGTGGCAGGGCAGGGTTTTCCCATGCTGTCTGCTGCCTTCTGAGCAGGCAGGAGACGTGCTGCTGCGTGAGGGAATGTGTTCAGCCTCTGAATCTCAACTCTTTTTTGAACCTTCCAGCAAAACAATTAATTTGTTTGGTTTTTTAATTCAGCTTTTGGAACTCACTGCCTCAAGGTGACAGGCTGAGCAAGAGATTTGTGGAATGGAGGTTTGTGGTCTTTGGAAACATCTGTTTCTCCTTTTAAAAAGGATACAGAGGATACCCAGCCATAAACCCTGTTCAACCCTTCTGCTTCCGCTTAGGGGTTAATCATTAACTGTGGACCACAGACAGCTGCTTCTCCTGAGGACGGGCTGTCCCGTACCTGTACAGGAGATCAGTGGCTTTCACCTTGAAGATCTTGAGTGTCAGCAAATTACTTCTGAGCTGCGCTTCCCGATCTATGAAAGCCTGTTGTCAGAAGCTTGATTCATTATGTGGGGGCCTGCACTTCCAAGGGAGAAAAAAAAATAATCGTATGCAAATTAAGAGGAAGAAAACCACTGCCCTGGGGAGTTTCTTACTCTTCCACATTAGCATTCCCCATGGGCTGCAGGGGAAGCAAGCCGAGGTGGTCTCACTTGGGCTGGGAATTCCTGCTGTGGAGGGGGACAGGGTTCATGAGCATCCTTCTCCAGGGACTGCACAAAAAGTGCTGCCAGGCAGGGACCTCGGCTCTTCGCTGGGATGGATCAGATCAAAGAATAAAGGATACATGTTTCTGAGCCTGCATAGTCCTTCTCCTGCTGCTCCCTGGTTATCGCCATTATCATTTTGCTAGTATTGCTTAATAATTGTTCTAAATATGAGATAATGCCAGGAAATCAACACCACGGGACCTAATTGTTTTTCTGACAACTGGAAATTTGAAAAAAAAAAAAAAATGTGTTTAGTGCTGAGGGACCTGCTTTAGAGTAGAAACCTGAATTTTTCTACACAAGCTGAGTTCCTGCAAACTTTGCCTCCCACTGTGCTGACAATTTCTGAGAAATTATTTTATTTCCCATTTTAGATGTTGGACAATGACTCAGTATGCCCTGGAAATACTATCATTCTAGCAATTTTCTCATGTGGTAGCTCGGCTTAATGTCAGAGAAATGGGTAGTTACGAGTCCAGACACTGTAACGTCGGACTTGGGTTCTAAAAATACATGTTTGGTTAACTTTTAGTTGTCAACAACTTTTCTACTGCCACACACGCTAGAAAGTGGAGTAAGTGGCCCAGTGCGATTCCAGGCACACTCTATGGTCAATAGAAGTATCTACAGAAAACTAGGTGTGTTGGTAAAGCAGAGAAATGCTGGGGCCACTGTGAATGGAGTATACCCTGCTGTATAGAAGTTTGGGAGCAGAAGAGTAAACAGTTCACTAAGAGCAAATGAGCAAATGTGGGTCTAGATAGGCCTTACTAGTGTGCCTGAATTCTCAAATGTCTCGTTCTGGCTTTAGGCTAGATAGTTCAAAAATTTTGCCTCTTAGTTTCCTCTGTAAAACAGGTATAATGTTTGCCTCCTGTATCACAGTGGGGGTTTTGAGACTTGATTGTCTGCAAAGTAGTTTTAAAGTCTATAAATGCAAAATGTTATTCCTGTTTTCTTTGTGAAAGGCAATTGAAATCATGTGCAGAGCCTCTCACAGCAGGCACAGTGATTATTTGCAATGAAGGATATTTTTGCACCTTTATATGGAAACTAAGAAAAGACCTCTCTTAAATCTGCAGCTATTCATCATTAAAAACAGTTAAATTTTAGTATTGATGTAGTTTTTTATGCTTCCAGAGCCCTCTTACGAATCTTAACTAAATTCTTCACAGAGCCTCTGAAAGGCATACAGCAATATCCCACTTCTACAGTCATTTCCCCAGGCTCACAGAGGGAGAAAGTAACTCATCTGGGCTCACATGGGCAGCAGCCACGCGGTTTTCTCCTCCACCGGTCTGTGTCCTGACGCAGTGTCAGAGGGACAGCGAGGTACCTGTGCTGAGGAGATAAAAGGGTTGCCTCAGAGGTGGGGAATGACTTAATTATCCAAGCCATAGAGCTTTAGGTATGAGTTAGCTCCTGGATCATGAGATATATGCATGCTAGCCTTGAGGAGCTGTCTAGCATTCTGACCTTGTTTGGATCTGAGGACTTTGGTGGAATTTAGGATGAGTATGGCTCTCTCCCTCATCAGCTGGGTATGTGCTGAGAGCATAAAGAGACAGTGCCATGGCACAGTGCCTGTTTTGTTTTGTTGCCAGGCAGGAGAAAAGGCCAGCGAGATCAGGCACGACTACCAGCATCCTGGGCTTTTCTATTACTGACACATCTGCATGTCTTATGGTAAACCAGGTGCAAGGAATGTGGGAAGTGAATAGGAGGACAAATGTTGTTGCCTCGGTGTTCGGAATTGTTCAGCCACTATCCATTGGTGTTCGATCTCCAATGGCTCATCTGAGGTTTGATGGCCATGTTATACCCCATTCAGTTTTAGAGGTCTGTAAAACAAAACACATTTGTGAAAGGAGCTGTTTTGCATCTGGAATCAAGCTATCTCTGTACATTACTTCCAGCTGTTGGGAATTTATGAGATAAGAAACCAAGAAGAGAAACCTAGAAACATGCAAAAAAAACCTTAGCAAATGTAACACTGTATATTGAAAGCCCATATACGTTGCATATATGGAGGGCTGTTTTAGCAGTGAGTTTATCTATCTTATGAAAGCGCTTGGAGGCACAGTGTAGGGTACCGTTTAGTGATGTGTATATTGGGCCACGGTGATGTCAATATAGTTGTATTCACTTTGGAGCAACTATGTTGATTTAATAAAAGCTGGGAGTATAGATCAGAGGTCACATCGTCTGAGGTTCTCAAGCAACAACTAGGAGACTGAGTGCATCACAGGGTAGCCTCTTTCTTTGGTTGCACCCTGCCTGCCTAAAACAGGTACATATTGAACCTGATACTGGTGTTACAGTGACTTTACATTTCCCATCAGGGGAATTGATACCTTACTCACACTGTACACAGGAGCTTTTGGACAGTTTTACGCTTAACACTTCTTGAGACTTTCTTTTGTGAGAATGGAGAAAACATTGGTTACATTAGAAATTCTGAGTAAACTGAGATTTTACTTCCTATATAATAAAGTATCCATTTGTGAGTTAATACAAAACACCATGAAGAGGGGTGCAGTAACAGAGCATCAGGGGTAAATGGCACCCCACAGTGGGTATCCATCCATTTCTGGGGACGTTTGCTGTTCCTGTCAGAGTGGGATGTGGCTGACTGGAGCTGGTTGTGCACAGACACCGCCAGCAATGTGCAGCTGGTCGGAAAGGACGGTGGGCAGTGTAGGTAGGTGGGTGTCAGAACAGGTGTGCTGTGAGCATGCATCCTCACAGACACAAAACAGAAATAATATTGAAAACTCGGGCCATCTTTACAGGTAGGTATCTCTCTAAGCTTTCTTTCTAAGCCCACTGTTCCTGATTTTTCCCAGAAGAATTTCTCTGTATCTGACATCTGTTTTTTCCCCTTTTCTCTTAATCTCTGCCCAAAGGCAGCTGTTCACTTCTCCTCAGTGATGAATCTGTACAAGGTCTGTGTATGAGGCCCAATATACAAGGTCCAGAGTATTGTGATGACAGTGAGCAAGGCAGCTTCGCTCAGCTTTTGCTGATGGGAGATTATTGCTAATGGTTTCATATCTGCTCGTGTCTGCCTCAGCTGTTGTGCAGATGCCTTTCTTCCCCAGCACTGATTTTCACTTGAATTGCAGGAGTACGTGATTCCTTGGCAGAGGTGCGCAGCTCTCCTCAGACCTGTGTGACTGCCACTTGATAGATTTAGATTGGCAAAAGCCCAAGAGATTTGAGTGCTGGGAAGACTGTGAGGATTCATAACTCAGGAGACTACGGAGTGAATATAGAAACCTACCTGACAAAAGGAAGCAGCCTGGCAACTGCCTGAAGTATTTTGAGCCTGGGTTTTGCTGTGGGGTGTTAAACATGCATGTAGGCATATGTCAGTGCGGTAATGCACTTGTAGAGCTCTCCCCATGTTCTCAGGGTTGGCTGTTCACCTGTGATCACTCGTGATTTCTGCTTCTATGCAGTGAGTTCAGACTGCTGTACAGCTGAGGACTGCAGCTTGCAGCCTTCAGCTGAACATGGGCAATGAGAAGTGTCCAACCAACACGTGGGTTAGTTCAAATGGCTTAGTGTCAGTCTCTGGCATGCTGACCAGAGAACTTGCCAGCACGGTTTGACAGCTTGGACCATGTATTCTCTTTGTCTCCCTTTGGAGTTACTATGGATGAACTGACCCATACTGACCTCCCATTAAAGCCTTCTTGCCGCAGACAAGAGTGATACAGATGGCTTGTTCTTCCTTCATAGTGATTCTGGTGGGATCTCTGTATCTGTGCTCAAAGGAAGGAAGGCAGGAGAGTTCTGTCTCCAAGCTGTGAAGAACTGGGAGTAAGAATGCCTCTGAATAGCTGAAGAGCTGGCAGTTTTCGTGCAGATGGGGAAATCAGACCTTGCTTGGGTTAATTAACATGCCTAGGTCCAAAGAGTGGGTTGGTGTTCAAGTGGGGAAGTGAAGCCAGGGGTTTCACACGCAGCGGTCTGTGCTTCCTTTTAAAAGGAGAAGTTGTGAAGGCACCTGTCAGGTCTGGGTGTTGTCGTGTGGGGCCGTCCAAACCAACAGATCCAAGTTTCAGTGAGCCTTTTGGTTTTCCTTTGTGTCCCTGATGTGCTAGATTGTCAGAGAGACTCTGAGGGAGAAGGGCATGTCTGCATGTCGTCCTGGGAACTGCAGGGCACCCAGAGTAGGGCTGGACAAGAAGCTGCATTTTCAGTGTCTTTCGGGTGATGCTGCAGAATGACGTTTGCCTCTGGCGGGGATGCGCAGGCACGGGGCAGTAAGCAAAGCAAACACTATGGCTATGTGTGTTTGCACACCAGAGCACAGCAGCGCTGTCTGCTCGTTTCAGAACGCAAGGGGAAGGGCATTGATTAAGGTCATCAGCCTTCCTTAGCAAAATGTAACTGATTGTATTGTTTACTGGGGTACAGCAACTTCTGCGCACTCTTAGCCCAAAGACTAGGGCAGCCTGGCAGCTGAGCAAGCCCCACATTGCTGCTGTGGACAGCACTGGAAGGGTGAACCTCCAGCAGGGCTTTGAGCGTAGCTCGAGGCATACAATCGCTCTCTCTTCTCTGCCTCTTGCCACCACCACACAGATACATGTTGTTCATGAATGTTCTTTCCTCCTCAGTCTGCATCTCTCTCTCTTGCGTCTCTTAACATAGAAAAAATAACTTGTTCTTCAGCTAAAAACATTCAGCTCCTCACAGGGTTGACCTTCAGCATTTCCCTTCCTTGCCATTCATGTTTAAGCAACATGGCGAGGTGACAGGCCGGGGCCAGGGCCAGGCCTCTGTCATGTTTGATGCTCTGTTGACCCAGAAGAGTCCTGGTTATTTCTTGCGGCAGTGAATCCCAGCACTTTATTGCTGTTTCCTTTCCTGTTTCCTCTTTAATACCAACAGTCTTTGCTTTTTTGTGTGTGTGTTTTTTTCTCCCCAAGTCAACAGACTGTTAGACTCTCCAGTGCCTGCGGTCCCCTGTGTTATGGAAGGCCATCGCATGTCTCTGCAGACATTTGGCTTGCTTTATCTGGGTTATTTGGAAATCTGCTGGAGCCACGTGCACAGGCAGGCTGGTGTCTCTAGAGACCTGCTGATCTTCCCATCAGTGTGTGAGGTGTTTAGGTCTCAGTCTTTCCTTTTTGAGTGTCTAAGAAGCTACCGGCTTTCCTGAGCACTTTTGTCCGCTTGTTCTGGGACACTGGCACTTGCGCAGCTGGGGCAGTTAATGTGTGCGTATTTACTTTATTGTTTGCTCTTGTCACACCAGTTCTCCTCTAATTACACTGCCCTGGATGGGAGCCAGCAGGAGGAGGACAAAATGTACTGCACAACGTGAGATGGCACAGAGAGGTTTCACTCGTGCGAGGGAGGAGTTCATTCTGCCCTTTAAGCAAATGTTTAATATTCACAGGAATGTCCAAAGGGCTCTCCTGGCTCTTAATGAGCTGGGGCCTGGCTGTGAACAGTTGCAAATAGCTGCTTGTAGCCTTGCATGTGAGGCCCTGCATGGTACGAGCACGTGGCTGTTCTCAGATAGGTCTTCCCTCCATACGATGGTGTCCTGGGTGCCAAATCACCTTTGCACCAAGAAGCACTTACTGAGCCCACCAAAAGCTCTCTGACCGACTGAGACAAATCCACCTTAGAAAATTGAACTAATGCAATGTGATGACTCAGAAACGTCAAGGGATTTTTTTTTTGTTTGTTTGTTCTGAACCGCAAATGATCCTGTTTGAGGTTTACCTAGGGTCAAGCTACAAACTATAGAGCCAGATTTTGACTGTGCTCATGTTTGGGGCTCAGCTCATTATAAGGAGGGCCAGTCCTAAACTGGGATCATAATCAGATGTGAATCTCACCTCTGAGCCAAGAACTGATCCGTGGCTTCTATAGTTCTGTACTTTCTGTAAAGTACATATTAATATTCAGTGTAACACTGCTGCATTGCTGGTAAACAAGCAATTCCCAAAAGTAAACAGCAATAAAATAGGAAAGCTTTGAACACAATTTAGCTCATCAAAGTTTCCGTTAATTTTTTCAATGATTATCTTTTTCAATGTTATCATAATCTTTTTGTTGGTGGTGTTTGACTCTGTACGGATTTCTCCTAATGTGAGCTGTATGCTGGGTTTTATCAATGTTGTGTGTCAGTTGCACGTTTTTACATGCAACTGATTTGGAGAGAAATCCTGTTCATGCATGCAAATAAAATAAGGTTTGTGTAGTAGGTACAAATTGGATTTGTTTTCATCCTTTGCCTTAGTATGAGTGTAGTATTCATGTGGGGATCAGTGGTGCGCATTTCAGGTGCAAAACCAGTTTGCTGGTCTTCCTAAAGTCAGTGACAGTAGCTGTAAAGTAGCTGACAATCCCAGGGAGCAGTGCAGGCGGATTTTTTGGGGCATGTTACATCTCAGGCTGGGGAATGCAACTTTTGCTTTTTGTATCTTCACATATGATCTTGCCAAAATTTCTAGCGTGCTCATAGCTCAGTCTTCGTTACTGCTTTGCTTTTTTTTGACTTGTGATCATCTCAGCTTCATTAATAACAACTAACCCCTTTCATCACTCTGTCTCTGTTTATTTAGACCTTGACCTTTTGAGTGTTTGCACTAACAGTTTCTCTTTGTGATATGTTCAACTGCTGAAAACAAGTTCCAAGAAAGGGAATGTTATTTTTCTCTTCCATACGTGCAGCATTCAGAAGATGTGCCCATGCACCTGCTTTTCAAAGGAGTACACCCAGCTGCTCTTGCCTGTTCTGGGATGCCCAGAGTTTAGGAGATGGTGCCCGGTAATGAATGTTAACAATTGTAATTTGGTCTGGAAGGTAACATTAGGATGTATTGGCAGCAGTGTTCACAAGGGGGTCAAGTACTTTGTTTTGCATCTCCTTTGAAAAATGTACTCTCAGGGATGCATGATTAGACACAGTTTATCCAGAACTGGCTACATACATGAACTGCATTTTGTAACATTTGCAAGGCTGGCTATGATCGAGATTCTGCAGAACCTGCAACATTTAGAAGAATAAGAGCAATATTGTCTTCTTATTACCTTATAGCACCTAAAATGCAAATAAAAGGCAGAGAGATCTTGCCTGTACATTTCTAGTTTTATGTCATCCTTGGCTATAGTCAGAAAAAAAAAAAAAAAAAAAAAAAAAAAAAAAAAAAAAAAAAAAAAAAAAAAAAGATGGATAAATTAACAGGACAGTAAGTTCTTGCTTCAGCAGTGATTCTAGAGGTGAATATGTTGCCCTCTGAACCATTGATGCAAGTTCCTATTTGAAGAAAAGAAGGCAAAAGGTTTTAGCAGGAAAAAGCAAAAACTCTGGCCAAAGCAGAAGAGCAAGCACCTGCCTGGCTGAAAAAACACAGAAGCCCTGTTGTCCCCAGAGCAAACCAAAGCTGGAGAATGAAAGACACAGAGGGGGCAGGCTGTTAAGGATTCGTGTCTACCAGAAACAAAAGAAGCTTTGAAACGGTCATTACGTAGCACAGCATTTCAGGTAGCCCAGTGTTAGGAACTAGGGTAGAGTGACTCTGGAGGGTTTTGACAGAGCTCTAGCATGCGACTCCTCTGCTAAGAGTGTGAGAAACAAGAAACCACAGGGAAATGCCTGCAAACCCCTTTGTCAAAGCTCTGAGAAACCTTCCAGTCTTTGCCTTTTCCAAACTGGTTATGTCAACCTGAGCTGTTGCTATTCCTGAGTCTCTTACGATACATAACACAGCACATGCTCAAGCTGTGGAGTTGCTGTTTAATTAAGCACTGTTCCCTATTGCCTGCAAGCTGTTTTTTGCAGGCACGAGACTTGCACTTTGGTTTGGGTACCAGACCCCAGCCCTGGACTTCGGAGACTGAAACATTTTTAAGCATGGGGCAATCTTTCTGCTACTTCTGCGCCTCATTTAGCAACCTTGTTAAAGTTACTAAGACTGATCAAATGAAAGCCATGGTTAGATTCCACCTCTTCGGCCCCAAGAAAAGCCATGAGAAGTTAGACTTTGCGGTATGCGGTGTCACCATTTGGCTGCACTGTCACCTGCGCTGCTGTAACCACACGGTGCAGGAAACAGCAGTGCAATAAAAAGAGAAAACTTGCTGCTCCCATCACAGTCATTTCAGGCTCTAAGCCTGGTCTGGCCATGTCTTCTGGTGCGTAACAACTTTCACTGGCTGTGGGTTCTGGCACCCGCCTTGCACTCAGGTTTCTCACCATTCAACCTGTTGATTAAGAGCCACATTTTATTGAAGTCCTGTAGGATTCGCAGCTGGCCAGAGAGTTCAAGCCGCAGCACATCAGCGCTGTGCCTGTCAAGGCCCTGTGATCCATCCATGAGAGCCAGGAACCTCCCGGTGCCACCTGTCCCAAGGCTTGAACCTAGGCATGGCTGGGCTGTCCCCCAGCCCGTAACTCAGGCTGGTGCTGCTGCCTGCTTCCCAGCGCCTCTGTCGTAGCCTGTGAGGTTGTTGTTCATTGTCTTCCTTCCCCTTAAGTCATTGTTTCTGAGACCATGCAAAGCATACCGTCTTTCTCTGGACTTGGGTAGGTTAGCTTTGGCTTGGCTCACTGCATGTATTGCAACGTTTTCCTTCCTGGTTCTCTGTTTCCACCTCCAGAATCAAAGAATCATAGAATGGTTTGGGTTGGGAGGGACCGTAAAGATCATCTAGTTCCACCCCACCTGCCATGGGCAGGGACACCTCCCACAATCCATGATTCCCAGAATCCATGATTCCCTCATCTGTCTGCAGCTTCAGTCACTTTGCTGTGCTCCTCACCCTTCTTTTTGACACCACCTCTGCGCAGATTGCTGGGTGAGCCTAGTCATGGCTGTCACAGTCTGGCCCTTGGATGTTCGGCTTCACCTTCAGCCCCCCCAGCCTGCTTTTTGGCGACAGTGAGAACTCTCTGCTCTCTCCGTGCTGTTATGTGCTGACAGTTGTGCCTATAGGGTCTGGGGCAAAGCCAAGCATACGAAGCAGAAAGAGTCATACTGAATGGATTTTCTTGGGCTTTGGGTCGTGTTCTTGGGGCATGCTGAAGCATTTAGCACCCAACGTGCCCCTATGGACCTAAAGACAAAATTTTAACATTCTGGTAACTGCCCTGACTCTACTCCATCAAAGGACAGCTCTAAAATGCAGCATCCAAGCCAGGCACCCTCTGTCCTACTTGCCTTGTGGTGGCCTTACAAGAACAGTGCTTTGCAGCGACGTTAACCCAGCTCTGTGTGTGTGTGACCTTCGTTGGAGATGGGTCATCATTTCCTGTATGTCCTGTCCTGCAGCAGTAGGGAGTGTGGAACAAATGGGCCAACAGTTACAGGGGAAGTGGGGGGCTGTGTGGAAAGAGGTGGGGAGAGGGAATAGGGAAACTCCCTGGTGACAGTGGAATATAGCTAATAGGTCCCTGCAGCTGTCTGCTTTTCTGGCTATGCTTTCTGTGTTGATTTCCAGCGTGGAGAGCTGCAGGAGAAGCCAAAAGTCTTTCCTGCTGGCATAGAGGAGCAATTCGGGCGTTTGTCTGCCAAAAACATACATTCTTGAGAGAAGAGCCAGATGCCTCAGTTCATTGAATGTTAGAAATGTAAAGGCCATGAGGGACTTAGACTATCTCACCCTGCTCCCGTCAGTGAACCCGGTCTAGGGATATCCCAGGAGCAGCTCTGCTCCTGGCAAAGGCCACTGTGGTCGGGAAGAGCATGTTGCTTCTGGATATCCGCTGGGCTCCCGTCTGCTGTTGGTGCGGTGCCATGAGGGAGCCAGAGATGTCCTGGCACGCTCTTGTCCAGCCAGCTCTGTCAAGGTGTTTGCGCCATGCCAGGATTGATATCAAAAGAGATTCAGGCCTGCGCGGGGCACTGAGCTACGAGGCTGTCAGGAATAGATTTGGGAGGTTTTGAGATGTGGGCTGCTTTGTCTCCTCTGTTCTCAAAAAGAAGGAAATCTGCAGTTTGGTTGCCAAATGGTGAATTTCTTTCTGTGATAGAAAATCAGGGCCTTGAACCTTGGTTTTGAAAGCACAAGTTGCAAGCAGATCTTTCTCATTAGAAATAACTGTGAAGTTTGAGAGTGATACTGCAGCAGTGACACAGCTGTAAAATGTTGTAATCTCTCTTCTCTTTTTTCCTTTCCTTTGAGGGCAATTTTTTCTCTCTGGCACCCTGCATTAGATGTATACATCTATATTTAGGCTACCAAGCCCGAGGTATGCTTTTCCATAGCACAATGCATTTGACTGCAGAAGGGGCTGTGGGGACACAGCAGCTCTGAAAAGCTGCCCTCTGATTTAGTGTTTACAGATGCATTTCAGAGCTTGACTTCACGGATGTGAATTTTGAAAATGTTTGACCTAAAGTTATTTTCCCATCTCGTTTTATTGTGGGCTGTTATCTGGTCGTTACTGCAGCAGGTCACCACAGTATCCCTGAGCAGTGGCCATCAATAAGTGTCAATTTCTAGCAAATGAATTCAGCAGCTTGCCAATATATATATATATTTTATGATGGCTATTTAAAGATGACAAAAATCATAAATCTTCCAGGCTTGTCGTTGAGAGTTTATATTGTGTTTGCTGATGAAACAACTTCACAGCTCAGCTGAAGAGGAACCGTAGGTTTGAGGAAGCAAAAGACTTTTGATAGTGTGCAGCAGTCCAAGAAATTGAAGATAAAAAGCAACTTGCTGGCATTTTGTCCATACTTCTTCCAAGTCAGAGAGCTTCCCTTTGCGCCCCCAACAGAGCCTGCGCCATTTCCACCTCCTAGAGCAAGGGGATGCTTAGCCCTGGGGACTAGAGGGAGGGAAGTAAGGCTTGGAGGGCAGGAGTGAGCACAACCTCCCTGAGCACAGCAGCTATTCTTCCTCCTGGAGCACACTCCCCCTCTTCACATCCTGCAGTGGCAAGTTCCATTGCAATACTGTTGGTTTACAATTGCAAATTTTACATGCTGAGGAAAGTTTGAATCTTGTGGACATTTTGATAATGGCCAATAAAATCTCCATAAATCTGGTGAATTCCCTGGTTTCCGTTTGCATTCCCATCCTTTCTGCAAGCCAGTGGCTCTCATTGGCACTTACTTATTCTGCAGGCAGCAAACTGACTAGCACAGTTTATGGAGTAATTGCAGCATTATGCAACAAGTGGGAAGCTTTATGGCTCTGGGTAGAAGGGAGATATAATTGTAACAACTAATACAACTGTTCTAGCAACTGCCATAACGCCAGTTTGGTTCATAAAACTCCAAATTGGTTTGAAAACAAAGTGTCTAGAAAGTATGCTTCAGGAATTAACCTCTGTTTAGCAGACAAGAATGTTTTTTAGCTGTTTTTAGCTTCTGAATTTATTTTAGGTGTCATTCTCTTTTTCTTGAAAAGCTGGGATTTGCTGATCCACCAAGAACAGACAGATGTTTCTGAAAATTGTGGTCTGGTATTTCTGTGGTAGTGTATTTATCAGTCAAAATAAAAGTAAAATATAATGTTACTATCTTTGTTATAACAATAGTTAAGCATCTTGTGTATTCATTTAGTGGAACATTCACTCTTGTATTTCTCCAAAAAAACCACCCAGTCTCCAGGGATAAAATCAGACCATTGGATAAATCCAGTACTAGACGGTGCTAGCCTCTGAAGAGAAAATACAATTTGAAAACCTGGCCCTTGGCTAAACTCCCGTTGACTTTGAATGAGGTAAAACTTCACCTGTGATGTAGTAAGCACCATTTTTTTCCCCTCAAGTGAAACTTAGTCAGGTCAAAGGCCCTTGAAGTGTCCTTATATCTTTCATTCTTCCTGCGAATTACATTCTCATACTCAACCACAGCTCTTATAAAACGTGCATGCACTTGTTCCAAAAATGATCAGCACAGAATTGTATTAAGTCTCAATATAAACCACGCAGCCATTCTTTTCTTTTTCCTTTACTGTCTCAGTGGATCACAGCTCCAGAAGCTGGGTGCTCTTGTCCTGAGATGAGTTCAGACGCAAAGGACCAAGATATAATTTCCTGCAACTGTACTGGGCACTAAGACAAGCGACTCGATCTTCTAGATGCTGTTCTCAGAGCATTTCCTTCTAGCTTCATTGAATTGTTTCAGCTTCATGATTTAGATGTGTATGAGTGTGTGTATATCTAGAGGTTATGTATATTTGTATGTTGTATGTGTCATGTGTACTATATATTGGGACTATATTCTTGAAAAATCTGAGTCTTGTTCTCCAGCCATTCCTGCTGGTACCCAAAGCAGAGGCTGGAAAGGGAATGTTACCAGGACTGAAACTGAGGGAGGGAAAATGGGATGTATCAAACATGCCCAGGTGGAAGAGACAATACAAGTTTAATGAAAAGAATTTTCAGAGATTGACCTCCTCTCTATCTGACCTAAGCCCTTCCTAGGTCCTGCAAGTGTTTTCTTTTCCACCAGTTCCCCAGCTGAGTTTATTTTAAACTACCAAACAAACCTATAAAGCCTCTTCTGTGGAACTGCTAGAGGATCTCAGACAACTAGTTCCCACATCGGAGTGCACTGACACTTGGCCTAAGACAGCAATAGCAGGTTGCTGTCCTGCATGCGGAGCAGCACACAGCATAGCACAGTGCAGACTTCTGGTGTGTGCTGGCTACCAGCCATGCTGATGATAATGTCTTCTGCAAATATCTCTCAGGTCATGCATATTTTAAAATGCAATTTTAATAACTGAAGGCTTAATACTAAACTTCCAAAGACATAATGTTGTTTACACAACATACACATTAGACCAGTTTTGACAATCTCTGAACCTTTGTCAGGTGCAGTTAGGAGCTTGTTCTGTAACAGCACTGGACTTTCAGGAGCTGCAATAAACAGTTGAAATTAAAAGCCCTGTGGTGAGCTCCAACCAGGGCAGTAGATCAACTGGAGGCTGTCTGCCTGCCGCAGATCACCACTCCATCTCCTCTGATGAATCACCAAGTTGTGCATGGCATTAAAAAACATGAGTCCGAGAGCAAAAAGGGTGTTCTCTAGATGTAATGAGCTCCTGAACTGATGTGGAGAACGTGGCATGCTGACAAGGTGTCATCAACTAAAGGAAAACAGGCCCCCTCACCTCTAAAGCCCAGTGATAGGTATCGCAAAGCCACTGCTATCTGAGCCATTATCTGTGGAGCCAGCCGTGCATGGTCGCCCCATTAACATTTCATGTGAAAAGAGATGAGGCTGTGAATGCTTAAAAGTCTCCCAGTGGCTAAACTGCAAGGCTTTTCTATTTTCTTTAATTGAAGACTTAGCACACGGGCGTGTGTGTGCACATAATCTTCAGCCTGGAGATTTCAAGCTGTTAGGTAAATGAAATATTTCAACGAGAACTTTTGGGGCTTTGTCTCTGGTTACTGTTAGCCCTTAGTAAATTAGGAATAAATACTTGCAAAGAGAGTTTCATTTTTCTTTAGCGCTATTGTCTGATGGCAGCTGGACACATAATGCAGCCATGAAGTGGAACTCCTTTATAGAGAAGTGCAAGTAGAAGCTCTTCTGAGGCTTGCAGGCAGAACCCTGCAGCTTCGTATCAGTAGTCAGCACTATTTCAAACAGTGAGAAGATAATGGTCACTCTGAAAGGTAAGAATTGGACTTGGATGGTGGGATTTCAAAACCAAGTACTGTTCCAGCAATTGTGATCTGGCTGCAGGGGGGGCATGCAGAAGGGAGGCCTGGGTCATAGTCACACCTGAAACCTTTGTGCATCCCTCTGATTGTAAACAGTGTTCATGAAGTGGGGAATAATTAACCTCCAACTGCTGCCAGGAAGACTTGCTAAAAAGGATGTGAACCAGGCATATTATCAACAGGCAACTGATTTTTTTCAGCATATGAGTGCCTACAAAACATAGGTATTTTCGTTAACTTTTATTTTTACACTTTTGCAATAAAGTGAATGTAGATGTCTCTAGTCCTTTTCTGACCATCTTGGAAACAGTAAACGACTCTGGCTGTCAGAGGATGTTCCGCAGTTTTTAAAAAACCAGTTTCCTTTGAGAGGCAGCAAGACATGTCAGTGTCTTCAGCAAATGTTGCTTTAGGTTTCTGAATGTGATTTAAAATACTGTCAGGTGTTAATTATTTTTTAGTCTGTTCTGCCCTCTTGTGAACTCTTGTTGTGCTTTAAGCCCTCAGAAGGGGAAAGTAAACCCGAGCAGTGCATCTGTAGATGAGAGACTTGCAGAAAAAGTAATGCGGACTGCAGAAATGGAGAAAAGCCTGCTTGCCTTTGGTCTTTCTAACACATTCCTTCAACACGGACAAGCCTTTAAATGCATGCGTTTTCTAAAATACTCTGTTTCCCATTCCCCTTCTGTAATGGCTCTTGCTAGCCACTACCATCCACTCTGCCCCTGAGCTGAGCTTCGTCTGCATGGATCCTTCCTGCTTTGTGGATTGACAGCAAGGACAGAAGCTGTTGAAAGAAGAGGGGGGAGGCAGGGGGGCTGAGGGCCCTGTGGCTCGCACACAGCCGCCAGCAGCAGCTCCTTCAGTGTTGGACAGAGCTCTGCGAGCGGCACTGCTGGGCCTGGAGTGCAAAGGCCCAGGCAGCAGAAGCATTTCCAGAGGTGTGCAGCGCTGAGGCAGGCCTTGCTGAAGCTGGGAGAGTTTTGTCATGTGCAGCGCCAGCAACAGGCCATAAGAAGAAATCGCAGTAGCTTCCGTGGGTCAAAGCTTCCATGGAATTTAGTTTTGGCTGGATGGAGGCTTCAGGAGTGAGTTCCTTTGTTGATAATTCAGATAACCCAGTGGAAATCTAAATATTCACTTATAAACCAGTATAAAAATAACGCTCCCCATCTGTTTAACTAGTCTTGGTCTGTCTTGTAACAGTTCACTGACCATCTGTTACTGTGGCGTAAAGAGAGACATTATGAATCCACTTGACTGTACACATTTCAGACTTCAGTTTATTTTTGGTTGCTAGTACATATGGACCGTGTTCTGTTACTCTCCATGTGTTTGTTCACAAGGACTTTTCAGCACAAGTTTCCCTAGGAGGGGTGTTTCAGAATGGGGGAGGAGGGGGAAGAAAAGCAATTAATTTTCTACTTCAACAATAATAAATAGTTTCTAATTCAGATCCTGTCTCATCCCCTCTTCCTCCAGCAGGCTGCGAGGATGGATGAAGCAGCCAGGGGAGGCTGGCAACTTGGATGCGAACTATCCGATTAATGAAGTCACTCTCAGGCATGCATAGTAAAACTCAGACAAAATGAATCATTTCAAAGTTCTGCTCTTGGTGTTTCTCCTCTCCCTCCACTTTCTCATGCTAAAAGGTTTTGCAGGTTGTTCAGGCATATGCACACTATCTCAGTGCTAATTAGTCTCCATATCCAGCAGGTGCTGTGAGTTAGAATTGAACTTAGCCAGTCTGATTCATTTGCAGGACCTGCTTGTGAGACATGCTGTTGGTTTTAGCAGTGATGCTCTTGGTAGCCCAAGTCCCAGTAGCCTCTGTGCCAGGTGAAGATCAGGGAGAAGGGGCTCGCTGCCCCTTACATAAGCAGCGTTATGAAAAGGAGCTGGTGTTTGGCTGGACTGCTCCGTGCTGCGCAGCACCATTTGTTACCACATCTGTGGTGTGGGGCTGCTTTGTTGACCCTTATTGGGTTCAGTATTTGTGAAATGCATTGGGAGCAAGTTTTTCCAAAGGTCCATAATGTTGTCCCTTGTGGACAGCTTCCAGGAAGGAGCTTCCCAGTCCAGCAGAGCTGTATGGGGTGCTGTGTGCTGGAGCTGGGTTTTCTCCCTGCCTCTGTGTTACAGCTGGGTTAAGTTCATTCGTGTCTGTAGTTCTGCTGCTGGGTAGCACGAGGTGGAAGTGAAACTTCTCCCTAACCACCTATTAGGTAGGCAGCCATGCAGCTGCTGGGTGCTTAAGGTAAATGTTGATACAGTCTCCATTCCTTTCATAGAAGTGTTTTTAAAAGGCTGTGCAGATGACCAGAAATGTTCCAGGAGCTAGTCTATATCCATTTCTCCTACAGTGTTCTGTGCTTTCTAAGTTAGTTTATTTAGACAAGGAACAGAATCAATTCAAGCTTCACTTGGCGCTCCCGGAGAATCAAGTTCAGCTCTAGGTCAGCCATAAGCCATCCTGACTCCATTCGTCAGGCAACACAAATGCTATGGGAAAAATAGAGCCTTGATAAATGCTGCACTGGGAGAAGGGACATGACTACCTGGGTGCAGCAGCAGCTCAGTGAACTGCTGCTTCCAGTCTGTGAGGAGTTTCAGGATCCTACCAGACGCCACAGGAATACGGAGCATGAAGCAGCAAAAGGAGAGGGTTCCTATGCAGGGTGGCAAAGCAACTGAGTCCCTTCCGCTGGAACTGATAGGGCTTCTGTGTGTGTAAGAAAACAATGACAGACGTGTAGACCAAATAGGATTATGATTGTGCATTAATTACAAACTAATTAGCCCCCTTGTTTTTAGACAAGGCCTACTTTATAAAAATCAGGTGAAAGGATTTCTCACATATATTGCTTACCGAAGCTTAACATCTCACCACCTTTAATTCCTCTCTGTTCTTACTTGTATTTAGTAATCTGTCTGAATTAGCAGTGGTGTGACCCATTCTCTGCAGAGGCCAGACTGCCAGCTTATAGGAATTACTGAAACGAGGCGCCAAAGTAATGTAAGGACAAATGCCTCCTCGTGCAGATTGGCATGAACACTGGAGGCAGCATTTGAGCGTAATATTGACTAATTATTTAACCATGAGTGGCAGCTCTGAACATTGTGTTCTTTTTGCTTCGCTTCCCGCATTTACTGTGAATCTAATTATGAAGGGAACAAGTATTTCTTCTCAGGTCGCTGAAAACACAGCAGCTAGCTTTGGGAAAGTGCACGGGATGCAAAGTGGAGGCAGCCGCGAACCGTGCTTGTACTAGAGCTAGTACTAGCGTGCGAGCAGTAGTACTCGCTGAGCAGAGAGAGCAGGTGTTGGCAGGAATCTGGTCTGAAAATCCAAAGTCTGCTGATAGGAGAAAAATAGATCTTGGACTAAAAATGCCTGGTTTGAAATGAGCTGCTCAGATTATTGGGAATGTGATATTTTTGTTGTTCCTATCCACAGGGCTTGGCTTTTTAATGATAATGCTTTCTGTGATGTTAACAAGAAGAGTCCCCAGCTGGATGCATTTCAGCAGGGGTCATGTGTATCAGGGGGTACAACCCTGAAGAGGAATGTAGGCTTCTGACAATCACTTTCTGTGCAAAATCTCCGTACAGTGTCAGGAAACTTTCTGGATTAAGAGGAATATGTATGTACAGTAATAATCTAGATCCAAATAATGATAGCAGAAAACCTTCAGTTCACGGCCTCTTGGGAGACTTTGTTTGGCCCTCAGGCTCATTCAGGGAGTTCTGGGAGGCAGCTGGAGGACAGCAGGTGCCCCAGCGGTGGAGCAGAGCTCGCTGGGTTGCTGATGAGACCCCGCAAGCCAGGCTGCACACACCTATGCTTTTGTGGCAGATTAGCCAGTAGTTGTGGCACGCTAAGGACGTTGTTGGGTAAAAGACCACATTGCTACCGCCCTGAGGTGCATTCTTGGAGGCCAGAGTCATGTGCAGTATAAATATATCCTCTTACCCTTTCATCTGGAGTCAGATGATGCCAGGCTATTATATTAAATGCTGTGTTGTAGTGTGTACTCTAAGGATGACTTTGTGAATGATACTTTTTTCCGCAATATATTAGGTGGAAATTCCCCAGCTCTAAATCAGGGTGTTAATGCCAACCATATCTCTTGCTTCCTTTCCATTAAGCTTTATTGAGTTAGCTCTGGTTTCTTCTTGCTGACTTTCCTCTGTGAGAAATGTACTGGCTGTCTTTCTTGGAAGTGCCCATTGGATGATTTTAGCTACAGCGGTTACTGAGACATGCCAAGACCAAGATGTCAAGGTTGGCCTTGAGCATTTGTCTCTGTACTACAGGGAAATTTATTTCTCAAGTAAAACAATTGCCAAAAACCCATTAGATAACTTGATGGCTTTTGTTGCTGGTTGTTTTCAAACTCTGTTACAGGGCTCAGGTCCCCAAGATCACTTTTAATAAACTTGCAGTTGCTTTGTTTGTTTGTTTTAATTTAAGGTACATTTTCTGCAAGCACAAAGCTGCACCAGTCTCTCTTTGCCCTTGATGCTGAGTTGGTTGTGCATATTAATTAAGGGCCATTAACAGAGCAAGTGCAGAGCAGTGCAAAATGTGACTGAGCACATGTGCTGTGCTGCAGTCCGCAGAGTTCTGTTGCACCACTTTTTGATGGGATTTGAAAAATTACAGGTGAAAACATACTCTTCATTTATTAGCCACTATTATGAGAACCATATGGCTTGAACTGGGGAATAAATTGCACCTGGCATGTATCAACCTACCATGTCTCTGCATATGAAGATCATTTTTTAAATGTAGGCTAAAAGGGGAAATGAAGGTGGGTTGGTGTTCACAGAAATGCTCGAGGAGATGCTGCCAGTGCCTCTCATTTTTAAGGTCATGGCACAGGGTTGCTGGGGCATGATGCAGTAGTGTAGGGCAAGTTTTCTATAGGAATGCTGAAGTACTGACATACGCTTGCATTCAACTTTTTATATTCCCTGATAAAGTGAGAATCATCCTTGTTTGTGCAGAGCACAGCACGGGATACAGAACATGGATCTGTGCAGAGTATTTGCATATTGGCGTGCCGCTGCTGCGCTGCTGAGCAAAGTTCAAGATGAGACCTTGACCACCCTTGCCTGGCTTCTTGTGGAAGAAGAATGCATGCTGTCACACCGTGCAAGATTCTATGTTTTTGAGACGAAACATAAATCCTCCTGTCTCAAAGCAGTCTAATTGCATATTACCTGGAGTGAAGGAGGAGTTAGGCTTTTGACGCACTATTTAGTGCTTTATTGTTTTGTGCTGCATGTAGTTTTTACCAATACATTGTGAAGGTGTTGTTCCCCTTTAAAGGCAGGACCCTGGAGCAAGTGGAAACCTCACATTTAGTTTGCCTGGAGATGACATGAGTTTCCCCTTGTCTAGAGGGTGTTGTGAGTACAAGCACCCTGGACACACAAGATTAGTGCTGTTACTAGGAAAATGAAATGCTTCTTCCTTATTCTCCAGAACTAACTGTATGTAATAGCTCTTCAAACACACAGTATGGTTTCCTTCCTCTTGGGACAAAGATATCTGTTAAGCGGTCTCTCAAAGTCACTTCCAGATCTGTTCTCTCTTGTTACTTCTTGGAGTTGTATGGGCTCATCAGGTGTCTCCTGTCTGCTGCTTTTAGAGTTTAATTGAGTCCCTGCTGGCACTGAAAGGTATTTGACCAGGCCCACGGCCTTGCTGTGCTGTGCATGGTCAGCACTGCAGGTGGAGCGAGGCCTCGCTTCCGATTGCCACCTCACC
The DNA here is from genome assembly GCA_013399715.1 of Alectura lathami. NCBI lineage: Eukaryota > Metazoa > Chordata > Aves > Galliformes > Megapodiidae > Alectura > Alectura lathami. Next base: position 403,950 of record VXAV01000596.1, on the reverse strand, counting down.
CGGCTGCCACCGCGGGAGAGCTGCATCGATCTGACAGCCGCCACTGCCAGCCTAGCATCAACGGGGAGCTAAAAATATCGTGGGGTGGAAAAAAAAAAAAAAACAGGCAGCATCTAAATATAAATCTCTAATGCTTCAGTAGGGAGCACTGCATTTCCTAACCATTCGGTCAAATTGTTTAAAGATTGATTAATACTGGAAAGCTTTTTGTTTCCACCTTGGTCACCGGTCTCTCCTTCCCCCAGCGCTTTCGTGGGATGGCAGGGGTTTTCATTTCCTTCTCTCCTGGTTCTCCAGCAGTCCACCCTTCACACATGTGCCCTGACTAACAAGCTGCAGCAAATTCCCAAAGAGGAGCATGTTTGGGCAGGAGGAGGGGTCTGGAGAGCACAGCTCCCCTGAAGTCAGCCCACCAACTTGTGCCACGTGGGTTTGCCACCCACCCTTGATCCTAGCACAGGTTGAATGAAATGACACACAGACGTCAGGAAAATGGCAAGCGTGTTTTTCCCCAGCCCATCATCTGGCTGCCTTTGAAAATCAAAGGCTAGAGAGATTTCTTTCCTTGGCAGCACATGCCAAGCAATCGTGCTCCATTGTTGCCGGCAGATTTGTTTTTGCACACTTCAGACAGGAAGAACAGCGCTCGCGGGGCGAAGGAGCTGGCACAGCACGAGCGAGGTGGGAAGAGGGGAAAGAGCCAGCAAGTGGCAACGAAATCTGCCGTGGCTTCGCCGCGTTCCCTAGCAACTCGCGCCCCGGAGAGCCACTTGCGATGTCTCCTCTTTATCAGCGCAGCTGCATGCGATGTACTAGCCTCGCCGCGGTCTGGCTCGCGCTATTTTGGGTTTAAAAACCGGAGCGTGTGATTGCAGTGCTGTCATGGGCATAAGGGCTTTGGATTGCTCTCTTGCACAGATGGGAGCAATTCACAGGGAGGGATGGGAAAGTGACTTTCTGTTCTTGCTTGAATGTTGTCTGGTACCAGCTAGTAAATACCACCTTGTGGCTTAAAGATGGCGCAATGAGTTGATGAGAGAGCTCCCCTGCTGTGCATTTTCCCCAAGGTGGCATTGCAGGGATGGGCTTAGGTGGATGTTTCTGGAGTAAGTTCCTTTCCTGCCAGCCACTGCAGACACGTGTGGGTCTTTGCACAACAGATAAGTGGAGCATCTTGCTGTGTGGGGCACCTCTGCTGATTTACCAAATGCTTCCTTGTCTGCTGATTCCGTGCTCCTGGCCAGGCTCACAATGCCCTGTGAGGTTCCAATGGGGATTCATCACTGCATGTCAGGGGAGCATTCCCAGGAACCTGGACAGAACAAATCCTCCATTTGTCTAACACAAGCTCACAGCCCACACAGCGGGTCCTCTGGGTGTGAGCTACCTCGAGTACCTGATGTCAGACGTGGAGATGAAACATTTTGGAGCGGTTACAAGGGCAGTCACTGTGCCTGTTTAGGATCCAGCTTCTTTCTCATATGATTTCTGAGCAAAGTTTCTTTGATTTAGAGTCTGGAACAAAACCATAAAACAACTTCCCACATGAGTTTCCTTTCCTGTAAGCAGCTTCAGCCCTGAAGATGATCCATAGGGCCTTCAGCTGGCTTTGCTCAACTCCATTGCAGAATCTGTCACAACCATTATCACAGTCACAGAAGCATAAACAATAAAGCTAGAGCTCACTTGAAGATCTGTCTGCTGCTCAGAGACAGGATCAACTCTGCCTTAGCCATTCCTCAGAAATATTTGTTCCTAATCAGAAAAACCTCTGAGATGGAAATTACAACTTCTCCACAGGCAATTTCTTCCAACACTTTGCTGCCCTCACTGTTTCTCTGCTCCACACTGCAGACCCTCTAAAATGCCTGGATGGTTTTTAGATGCGTTTCCAGCATAAGGAGGGGTATGAGTGCCTTGTTTAATAGTGTAATACAAATGCAGAGGGGCAGGAAGGGAACATTCACAGTAGATTGCATAGTTTGGGGGAGAAAGGGAGAGGGAAGTGTCTGCAACGAGTCTGAGGTTCACAAAGTTTTTAGGGATGCTTTTGAGATTTACTTGACTTTTGGGATCAAGGGTGGGTTAGAAGGAAGGCGGAGGAGGCATGCTTGCTGTGAGATGTGTTCCAAGGGGAAACTGGCTTCTCAAAAGGAGCAAGAAGATGCCCTGAAGACCAGGTTTGTCTGAGCTGAGAAATGGTAGCAGGAGTTTGTGAAGGCCTGATTGAGAGGGGCACCACAGTTAGCAAAAGGGACTTTAACTAAGTAAGCCCTAGAGTATCACCTGCAAGGAAGCAGGTTTCAATCACCCATATCCCCAGAGAGAGTGGGGCCTTAGCCTGCAGTGCTCGCTTTTGGTCTGGGAGCCAGTTTTCTCCCTGTGTTGCCCTTGTTGACTCAAATAGTGCCTCTCGACCAGCCGACATACACCTGAGTACATAGCTCACTCTGGCACACTGAGCTAGACCCTGTGCTGCTGTGTAAATCAGCGAGTTCCCTAGAGCGACTCTGATTTGCACTGTCTGAAAGTCTAGCCCATCCTTTACAAGTAAATTCTGCAAGCAGAATTATATATATCTCTTTGTTTTTCCCCTTCAGCCTTTGCTCAGTCAACCTGCGAGCTGCTTAATCATTAAAAAACAGAAGGGGGCTGCTGCTGTTGTTGTGGTTGAACAGGACATGAAAACGTTTCACGGACAAAGCAGTCTTCTTCATACATCACAGTGGTCCAGGCACGACGCTGTGTCCCATCACAGCCCTCGGCCTCCTCAGCTCTAATTGCACATGCCACCGCCTCTTTCAGTTCGCTCCATTCTGCACGAAGCACTGCTTGACCAATTAGTGAGATAAGTTCGTCTCTAGCCCAGAAGGGATGTGGACAGCCTTCTTCTCTGCATCTCTGTACATGGAGGAATGTTTTGACAGCTAAACATGGATCTTGTTGAGCTGTCAGTTCTGCTAACTCTCTCAAGTGTCTCTTATTTATTGAGTCATCAGGCTTTTCCTGACCTCCTCAAAGTCAACCCCAGCCTGGCACAAAAGGCAGCGCAGAAATACAGCTCAAGCATGGCCTTCTGAGCAGGGCGAGTTTCTTCAAGCATTTGATGCCTTGAACAGTGCAGATCATTAGGTCTGTAAGTCAGTGCAGTGGCTGTGCCCTCAGGCTGGCGGCAGTCTAGAGGCTGCAGCTGGGGAAATTCACATTCCCTCCCTTAGCGCACAGCCTGTTTGGCTGCCAAGATCTTGGTGTTTTTAAGAGGCTAATGGCAAATCAGGGGACGAAGGAAACAGCTCTGAACCCAGGGAGCCCTGCATCCCCTTCTGGCTCCAGTGCCAAGCTGGGAATTTCTTCTTCTTGCGCTTCATTCTCAACCTGATCTGACTGGGAAGCCAGCGGTACTTGTGCAGTATGCAGCGCAATCACCACAGGAAAACATCTATGCACTTATCATCGGGAGCACCGTGACCACAAAGTAGCTTTCCATTTGAAAAGCGTGCCCGTGGTGGATGTGGGATCACGCAGTAGGTGCAGCAGGGGAAGTGGAGGGGAGCGTGTGCCCTTTGTACCCTGTATAGCCCTTCTCTGTGGGAGCGAGGTGAGGCTGAGGGTATACTGCTGTGCTGTGAGTGCACCCTGGTGCCTCAGCAAAACCACACACATGCACAAGTCCAGAAGCATCTGACTGGTCCCATAGTCTGAAACTGGTGGGATTTTGGTTAGCGTTGGATAGTTCTTGTACAAGGGAGCTGATTCAGTAAATCAGGCTGATGCCGATACCTCGCATTTGCTCTTGCTTTCCTGCTTGCTCCCTGGTTAGAGGCTGCTTTTTGTCCATTCTTCCATTTCGTGCTGCTCCATTGCACTTTAGTCCTCCCTAAGCCACTTTCCTTCATGCTCTGGCTGCACACAGCTTCAGCTCTGTGGGCTCTTCCTATCTCTCGAAGCTCCTAGCCAGCTTGTATTTTCTTCTCCTTCCTCTCTGCCCTGTCACATCCTCTCCTCCAATGCTAAGGTCTGTCTCAAATCCCCTACTTCACTCTGCCTTCTGATTGTCCTTCCTCTTTCTGTCAACACTCTTCCTTTGCCTTTGAAGTTCTGCCTTTTTTAATTGTTATTTTTGTGTTAGAGATGGTTATTTTTTCCTTTGGCTTTTTCCCCATGCTGCCAAAGTCCTCGTTCTAGCTCTGACCTTGACCTCATTGCTCCTTCTCTAAGGGCCCTCTCATTCTCCCTCTGCCAGCATGAATACCACAACAGCATAGCCAGCTCAGTTCTTCACTCCTGTGCCTGCAAGTCGCAAGGAGAAGCTTGAGACCCTTGGAATACCGACGATGAAACTTCCTGCAGCATTTTTCAATAACCCACAACCTCTGCTTCTCTGCCTCCCTGGTACGATTTGACCACCAGGTGGGATGTGCTGGGTCCTCAGCCCGTGGTTCCTTCAAAGGGAAGATGATTCCTCATCTCTTGCTGCCCTTTACACAGCTCCCGTCTCCCACTGACTGGGAAATTCCTGAGCAGGGACACTGTTTCAAGGGAGGCTTTTATCTGAGTAACACTTAACTGCCCTGGACTGTACTACAGGAGAATTATGACTTTGTTGAGAAATTTCTACTGCTGTGAGCCAAATGAGAGATCATTTTCATAAGTATATTGGGCGAAATGAGTGATAATCTAAATGACAGGCATTTGCCCTGGCCTTTTCCCCCAGGTGCAGTATAGAATCTGGCACTGCTTTGTTCTGAAAATATTATTTCTGATTATCCTGAGGTAATTGATGATAAAACATACACAAGTCCCTTCTAGAGCAGCACGGCTCAAGCTGTTGATATTCACTGGGGGCTGCAGCCTTTCACGTTCTCCTGCTTTTCTCATGTATTACTCCCTCTGCTCCTGATGGGACTGCTCAATTTTACTTTTTCCCTTACTGCCAATGTGTTGTACCCTCTGCCTGACAGTGCTCAGCATTGCAGTGTGCCTTGTGGATGCAGGCTGCACCACAAGCTTGCACTCTGCTTGTCTCTAACATGGGCAAGAGGCATTATGTCTGCAAGGAACCTGTCCTCTTCAGATGGACATCTCTGTTTCACTAAAAGTGAGAGGGATCTTTGAAAAGTTTTTAGCTGCCAGTCATTCTGATCAACTGCAGCCAGGTAATTTTGTCAGAGCTTGTGCAGGAGATGCAGAGAGGCCAGGGCTTGCTGGCAGAGGTGGTATATGTGAGCTACTGTGAGCTACTGCTCATGTACAGGGAGATTGTTCTTCATGAATTACATTGCAGATGGTCATTGGAAATGGTGCTTGACACAATGTTAGATGGCTGAGCTGGGATTCAGGCAACCTAGAGGTACCTGGAGAGGGCTCTTCATGAGGAGAATTAATTGGTTTAAATGCAATAAGCTTCGGTACAAAGCAATTCAGCAACAAAACCATCCACATGGATGGTATGAAATAGAGACACTCTAACTGAGGCAGAAATTAGAGAATGAATTCTAGTCTTTACTGCTTTACATACTGTCTTGAGTGGTATCAGTACTCTTGCAATACTCTTCTCTACAGTCTTTCACCGCAGCATCTTGAGGTGGAAGCAAATGAGCTTTCCTTTGACTTTGAAGAATAGCAGTCTTCCCATTAATATTTGCCAGTTCTCTTTTCTCTTACATCACTAGAAAAGGTGTCATTTTGGATACTTTTGTCAGCCTTGAAGCATGGCTCGACTGAGGGGCAAGGCTGTTATATGGCCTGGGCAGAATCCAGGTGTCTGGACTGTCTGTTAAGTTTCTGCCTCCTCTCTCTTGACTCAGTCACCTGAAAGGCTGAAAGTCAAATGAAGACTCATACGCAGTGCTTACATTCTCTGATGTCTTCGGAGCTCCCCATCCGCTTTCCAGAGGAACTTGTTAAATGGGCTTGGGACCATACAGTAACCACTTCAAGAAATAGTCTGTGCAAACCTAAAAGGAAAAGAGCAAAGTTTTTAAGGAGAAAACTGCACATGAGGAAAAGAGAAACCTTCCTGTCCTGACAAAAGGAAGACATTTTGGAGTTCAGCAGGAATATAATTTGCTTTTGCCACACTATTGTTTTAGCTAATATTATTCTTATTGTTTTTATTTATATAACAGGACACCTCCTGAGCAGCTGAGGGGCATGTTGGGAGAGCAGTATTTCTTTAGAAGATGTTAGAATCTCTCAAGACAAAATGTAGACACATGTGAGTGGAAGGAGGCACAACTTGACAATCAAAGATAATTAATAATAGTCATAATTTGTACTCATTCAGCATCTTTCATTCAAGGATCTCAAAGCATTTTGTAATCATGACTTCATTGAGACTCTCAAACTCTCTTGAGACAGTCAGGCATTATGAAGCCATTTAAAACAGCAGGGTGCAGGATCAGACTGGTTAAGAATATTGCTGAGGATAAAATTCAGGAATCCTGCCCTCCAATCCTGTGGATGCTGGACCAAGTGCCTGCTCTAGTCTGAGAAGCTTTTATTTTTTTTTACTGTAATTTGTGCATCTATGTAATCTTTCAATGTTAAGCAAAATATGTAGTCTTCATTTAAGTCACTGCCATCCTGGGAAGTGTAATGGCCCATGTCACAGTTGACTAAAAATGAGACTACAGATAGTGGGTTAAACACATTTGGTTAACCATTTGTTTGCTGTTATAGTTTTCACATGAAAAAAGCTTAGATTGAAACCTGTCCTGATGATGGAAAGTGATGTGATTTTAACTTTCTTTGTGTATTAAAACAGAAACCCATTTGCATATTTTAAGTATCTTTTCTAGCATATTCAGGCATCTGGCAAGAAAGCTATATTTAAACTGTTAATACTGTATGAATGCAAGTTTCACATGCAAAATTAGTACCATTAAACTTGTGAGATTTATTTTCTTTTGAAACAAGTGATGCCCCAGCACTTCTGTTTTTGTTACCTGATAAGGCACTGCAGCTGGGACAGACAATTTTTTCAGTAGGCAGTGAACCTGAACCACAGGGCAGGTGGTGCTCAGGGCCCAAACCCCCTGTGAAACCCCCGTCACCACACGATGAATGGCGGTGAGCTCCCTCGTCGCTGTGGTCCGCCAGCGAAGGAAGGCACCTCAGCAGAGGGGTGTGCACGCCTGCTGTGTGGTGTCATTCTTCATCATCTGTCAGAATGGTTGGGCCCTGCCTTTGTGAAGTGCTTTGCAAATAGAAGACTTTCTTAAGTCTTAAGAAAGAACAAAGCTCAGTTATTACCGTGTGTTTTAGGGCTGCTTCTGGAAGGGTAAGTTTTGGAAGGAGAGTAGTTTTTTCAGTGGTTTTATTGTGGCAATGAATTGTCCAGGCTAGTTGTGTACTGTGAGAGCGAACATCTCTTTTTTGTCATTATGAATTTGGCAGCGTTCTCACTTTCACCAGGTTTGCCCCTGTGCTTGTCCTGTGAGATAGGAATGTGGCTTGGTTGGTCAGGAGACCATGTGCCTACTTCGAGGTGCCACTCACTGTGACCAGAGTCCCCCACAGCCCTACATCGTCCAGTAATATTAGTGTAGGTTTACAAAAGGAATTTCTGTACATCGTGTCCCCAGGCAAGAAGCCCTATGTGGCACTATGTACCCCGAGGTGAATAGCCAAGAAGTGAATTCAAACCCATCTACAGCACTTCCCTATGCAGCTTGGGACGAAGGCTCTGAGACAGTCATCTCCTATGCTTGCTTATGACTCGTACTCTAAAATGCAGATTTTGACCTGCTGATAGCAGTAAATATAATGCTTAATTAATTAATGGGTTGAAGGCAACCACTGGAAGCCTACATTATAGTGACGTGGAGACAGGGGGAGTAGATAAGCAGGCGATGTCTTTACTGCTGGTGATGATACATGAGAATGAGAGAGTGCTTGACTCTGAGCCCAGAGAGATGTGGCAAGGCAAGCAGCTAGTGCAGAATAAAGCCTTCAATCTTGAAACAAATAAAAGAGTGAACATAGGGCCTCCTGATGTAATTTTATGAAGCAGAGCAAGGTCTTACAGCCAAAAACGTAAGGCTAAAATGGTGCACTCTCCTTATCCATATATTCATATAGCTGCGGTGCCTCATTCCCTCCTCTCAATAATACCATCCAGCTTGTTCCTTGAATTCCTGGCTACTGAAATGTCTACTATCAAGTAAGTGGGGTTAACAAGAGAACACAAAACAAAACAGCCCGCTCCTCTTTTTGTATGAGATAAGCCTTGACAAGTAAAGCATATTTGTGTAATGATGGAGCCAAGAGGCCCCAAGCAAGTGCAGATGCTGCTGTGATTGTTTCTGTATATACATGTAAGCAGCAATGGGACATTAAAATGTAGTATTTTATAGGCGTTCTTATTCGAAATGTCGTTTAAATCTGCTGTTTGCTGAGATAACATGTCAAAAATGTATTACTTGGAGATTTGTTTGTTTTACATTTTCTAATTAGAAACAGGCAATGTTGCTCCATAAAAACCTAGCTCATCTCCTGTTAACCCTGAGTATTGTAAACAAACCGCAGTGTCCAGCAGCAATAGTGACTCTCCATAACAGAAGTGGAAGCTGTCATTTAACACAGTCATGCTCAGTGCAGAAGTGAGCACCAGCTACGGTGTTTACAAATTATCCAACTTCTGTAACACCTAGCAGAAACAATCAGCTCTTCCAGGTTCAAATTGTAAGTGAGAATGTGAAGAATAGCAAGAAAAGCTATTTAGTCTGTTTGCATATAATAGAATACAAAACAATCCGAGGACAAAACAGTCCTAAACACTCTGTAGCGTTGCTTGCATCACAGAAGCTTGGAGAGCTTTGTAGGCACTGATTAATTAACAGAGAAATATCATTAAACTCATTTTACAGAATAACTAGCAAGTATATATGGTAATTCTGTTGAATTCAGTATCAATACATAGAGACCAAGACTTCGTTTTCGTTACTAAAGGTTAAAAGCTGGATTCCAGGTAGTTAAAATAGGCAGTCTAATTTTCATAACTCTGGGAACTTCTCAGCTGTTTAATAATTTTACTTTCTGCCTCTATTGTCTTGCTGTCAGACAAGATACCTCTCCTTCCACCTGTCTTCGTCCCTATTTCAAAGTGTGGAAAAAAGAGACATTTGGCCAGAATTGCAGGCTGTGTAGTTAAAACAGACATAGAATTATTATTATTATTATACATATTTTGTGTAACGCTGTCCCAAGAGACTGTAGAAACTCAGAGCTTAGCAGGATTTGAATAGGATTGGGAATGTGTGTGAATATCGAAGTGAGGATAGAGTTACAATAATGAAGTTTAAAAATAAAGAAAAGTATCCTCTGGAGCTTTGGAGTAGTTACAAAACTGCCCTATTTCAAAGCATGCCAACGTTTAATAAGCGAGGGCTCTGCTGCTAGGGCTGCCCATTCTGGGTTGCTGGTTTGCTCTGGGAAGCTGTGGCAAGGCATGAGGGCTGCAGGGGGACCAACAGCTTGCCCCACTCTGGTCCATCCCAGGGGAGGCCTCTCTCCCACCTGCCCAAAAACTTGTAATTTCAGTCCACTTGTGTGGACAAGAGTTAGCAGAGAGTTGGTGGATATCCCCTCTTGCAGGGCAGTTTCTTCAAAGGGACTTGATATATTATTCCCTGAGCAGGAGTAAACCCAGGAATGTGCATGTGGCAGGAATCTAGGCAGAATCGTCTTTTCAGGAATCTGCATGTACTCAGGCAGCTGTGACTTTTCACTGGGAAAATAAATCAAGAATTAAAATATTTTTTTCCAGTGTATCTCTTCTGTAAGAGGGTTCAGTTGGCCTTAATTATAGACTGAATTACAGCTGCAGGCAATCTTTATTTCTTTGGGAACTCAACTCGTAGGGGAGATGTGGCACCATGCTGAATTTTTTGGTCTGAAAGTTTGGGATTGTTTTGGACAGTCAATAACTTAAATGAAAAAGTATGGTCTTTGTCAGGCCACTGAATAAAAAATGAGCTAAGATGTTCTTTAACTGTTTATTTAACTGATGATTAGTTTTGGTGATTGAAGTGAAAGGAAAGTGCTAACTTCATGCAGATGAACAAGTAGAAAAAAATGAAAAGGAAAGTAAGTATCAGTCAGAGATGTTTCTGGCTGCTATTCAATTCCAAATTGGGCTAATTCTACCTTCTGAAAAGAAGATAATTTCCACGTTTCTGTAATTGGGAACACATAATTGAAGTGATTTTCTCTCAGAGAGAAGAAGCTTCTTCTACAGCATTTGCAAATGGACGTGAAAAATGACCACATATAGTGTACTCTGAATGATGGTGCATTCATGACAGCATCATCTTCAGATGTCTTTGCAGATTTTGTGCTGTGATTTTTACCCATTTGAGTAAAAATTTGTATGTAGATGGGGAAGATTCGTTTGGGGAATTCAGCTCACTGCCTCAGGAGCTCCCTTTTCTGGGCATCCAGAGCACCAGAGGCAGCTGGTTACCAGTGAGGTCTGGAGTATAGAGCACATGCTAGAGAAGCACTGAAGAAAGTTTCAACCCGATGTCTGAAAATAACTGTGCAGCAATTCCACGCAACTGCTTCTTTTGACCTGGCTTTTTAGGAACTGAACTTTAATGAGGAAGATGAACCAGATGTTGTTGCATTGCTTGGAGTGGCACAAGCAATTAACTCACTTCCCTTCATCTGTAGCAGGAAGATATTTTCTGCCATGGAGTTTAACCCTAGGAATGCTGTCACTTCTTAGGCCTCCCGTTAACTAGGCATGCAGGACAATATTTATTGATAAATGTATTTGTATCTGCAAACACAACTGCAGCTGTCATGCTCTTCCCAAGGTTGCTCTGTATTTGCTGGCAATAGTGCTCCTCCTCCTAAAGCATGGTCCCTCTTTGCAGACAGAAGCTCTTTTCTGTTTTCGTAGGCCAGTTTATCATCTCTGATGTTGGTGAGATTAGCAAGACAGAGTGGTGCTCAGAGGATCTGGGAGGCCACTCAGCACTGACCACAGCTTTGAGCTCTCTGTGGCTCAGGCGGTTTATATTGGTGTCTGTGTTGAGGCATCGTGGAGAAAATAGAATGCATGAAGATAACTCTGGTAGATTAGACAGTAAATTGGATTTCTAGACAGTCTTGTTCATGATACAGATCAGGAGAAAATAGAGGAAGTTTAATAAACAACAACACACAACTCTGTTTTGTAAGGAAAGCCAGAGTTGTATTTTTACCCTGACCTGACAAAGGAGGAGGAAGGAAACTGTTTTGCTGAAACAAGCATTCTAGATCCACTAAGGATACACTTTTCTCTCTATGTTTGTGTGCGTGCCTGTCCTAGCAAACTCAACAGCATGTGCATATGCATGAAATGCATTTTCCTGGAGGCACATAGTCAGCATGTGCCATGCAAGGAGAAAATAGATGTGCCTAGCACTGCTTAAATGTTGGTCAAAAAAGCAGACCATTTTAGTCAAAGTAAGTTAAAATGTCTCCTAACATTGTGGTTGGTATTTGTTATTTTTGCTGATGATGAATACTGGATAAGAAATCTGCCCAGTTTGGAAAAGTGCTATGTAGATAAAATATGAGAGCAGCTTTTTTATTGTGTTTACAAAGCTACGTGGTCTCCCAAACCAGAGAAAGTCAGACAGGACAGAAAATCTGCAGATTTTGGTCTCTCATTTTGAATAGCACAGCCAGGCCCCTTCCTGAAGCAGATATGGGCAGGCCTCCTGCTCCAGAGACGTGAGAGGCCGGCGTGAAGGAGAGGCAGAGGCCCAACAGGGCTGCCCAGGGCGTCCCACCAAAGCCTGACAGGCCAGCACTGGGCCAGGAGGCCCATGCTGATGGCGGCCTGCATGTGGGGCAGCCTTGGAGTGGAGAACAGCTGACATAGGTCTGCAACGCAGAGTCAGGCCCATGTGGGCTTGCAGCAGCCTGGGCATGGGTTGGTTTTGCCTCAGAGGCCGCGTGTGATGATGAGCAAATCACTTTAGCTCCACATATCTCACTTCCCATTTTTGTGAAGATGGTGGCTAATGCCTTCTGTTTTGGTCCATTTATGTTATCAAGCCTGAGGGTAAAAGCAGTGTTTCGGATTATGTGTGGGCAGAGCCCAGCAGAAGAGACTAGAGTGTGGGTGTTTGTGCCATGCTGGTGATAGCTAACGGGGAAGATACAGGGGTGGGAGCCGCCATCGGTTTGGTCATACCATCCTCTCCAAGAGAAGTCTAGACTCCTTCGCAGTCAACACAGTGGCAATGGTCCTTGCTTTCTGCATGGAAACTGAAATAAGATGGAATAATATTTTAAGTTGCCAAATTGATTTCTCAAGCTAATAAATCCTTGGCCGCACTTGCTGTGTTAAAATATATGTTCAGGCAAGATTCATAATCAGCTCTCAGGAACAAGAGAGCAAAGGAAAGAAATGCGGCTCTCCCGAGATTAAATGCTTTATATTTGGCAGCCTTAATTGCCTTATTAATAAGCCTCTTTTTTTAGGGTTATGTTATTTATTATTGCTAATGAAACAATTGTCGATTAGCCTTCGAAAAACAGCCACAAAACACTGGCCAAGGGCATCTGTTTGTGCTGGGCTAAGTGCCTGGCTCTGAAATTCTTAGTCTTGTAAATGGCCTTGTCCACACCAAAATGATATATCCCACAAAGGTGACACTTACATAACTTTGAAAGCCACTCGAAGTCCTGTGCACCTAACAAGCTTGTGTCTCCATTTGAAAAATATAAGTTGTGGTAACCCAAACACAGTGTAGTTGCATTTGTACAGTAGAGTTTATTGAGCTATGTGTGGACATTCAGGATTTCCAGATGTTCAACAGCTTACTCAGAACAACTGCTTGGCATACAGAAATCCTAGACAAGTGCAAAATATCACTGAATATTGCTCAGAAAAAAATTCCTCAGCAGAAACATAAAACATCTCTGGGAAAACCTGAATGTATGGTAGTTTCGATCTGTGTTCTCAGGTAGGGATGCTGGATATGTGGCAAACAGATGTTGCACAGCCTTCCAGGGAAACTGATCTAGCCTGCAGCTTTTTCCAGTGCTCTTCCTTCCAGGGGACTATGCCACCCATCTCCTTTGTGCACTGCTGCTCCGTTACAGAGCAACTGATAAGCAGGCAGCAGGTACAACTGTCCTGTTGTGTGTACACAGCAAATCCAGCACTTCTGAGAAGTGTAGTCATGCTACTGCACTCATGGATGCAGCACAGGTGAAGCAGGTCAGGTCAAGAAGCAAGGGGGATAATGGCATACAGCTTAGCACAGGCCCTAGAAAAATAAATATGACAAGGTCAGGAACATGCAAGTGTTTGGTTTCTTGGAGTGGATGATTGAAGTATTACTGCTAAGCGCTGTTTGGAGACCTTCTCTGCATTGATTGATTTCTCATTTGAAAACTCCTTCTTGCCTGAAAGAAAAAAGCATGACAGCATAGCTGATTCTCTCGCAGTGCTGTTCTCTGTGTAGTCTGTACAAGCTAGATAGAGGTGGCCAGTGTATTGTTTCTCCAGTGGTCTTACTTTTTATTCCCATTTAAATAGGTAAGGAGCATGGAAAAGTGCTTGCTTAAAGACTAATGCTCAAAAGTTTCATATATAAGGTTCAATCTTTGATGAAGGCAGCAATTAATCAATTAAATCCCTTCCTCTATTGAAATACTGTGTTTCATAAATAAGTTAGTTTTCCCATGCAAGTCTTTCAAGAAAGCAGTGCACACAAGGAAAGCTGATGTCAGCATTTTTAAATCCTGAAATGACCGAGTTTCTCACTGCAGACACCAAACAGCTTCTTCTAAGAAACTCTTGGGCATGTGACTATTTCTGTGCTTCTCAAAATATGCCTGTAGTGCTGCTGTTTTGCAGGGAGAAGACTCACTGAGACAGACTTTAAATATTTTATGCCAGCTGTTAGCACATGAAAGCCAAGAGGTCTCAGTTCTTAAGCACATACTAAAACTTTTGTATCCCTAGTACTAAAAATCTGCGGACTAGTTCCTGCTCTTGCAAGTGTTAACAGCAGGATTTGTGTCAAAACAAACAAGAAGCGAACATAAGGAGCAGCTTGGAGCTATCTGTCTTTGTCTATATACTCCACCACTGTAGGAGTGATTGTTCTAGCATTTCTTCTATTGCATTGTTAAATGGTGGAAGCTTTTGCCAAATCCAAACTGAAATGCTTCCAAAGCCTTTTTCAGTGTTGGAAAATGTTTGTATCAAGTTATCCTTGGAATAATTTTCTCCTTTATTTATTACTATGTGCTACCCACTAGACACCTAATTATGAAGCACAGAGTTCTTCTCATTCTAATAGGATATATAGCACTGCACTGGACGTTTTTAGGAGTCTATTTTCATTACATTAAATTAGATGTTTACTTGCGTGAGTCCCTTGGGTTTTAAAAAAAGCAAAAAGACAAAGAACGAAGTTCAACACTGAACAATCAATAGACTGTTTTACTATAGGAGAATGCTTTTATACCACATCACAGACTTTTTGTTCTCTTTTTTTTAGAGTGGGTATCCAAGCTCTGGAGCGGCATCAAGCACTCCTGCCTTCAGGCCTGAGGATGAGCTGGAACATCTGACAAAGAAAATGCTGTATGACATGGAGAATCCTCCCTCTGATGACTACTTTGGTGAGCAGTACCATGTCACGTTGAATCAGTCTGTGCATTGCCCCTTTCAGTATTCACCAGGTTTGGTAACAGGGAGGCCTGGCAGCTGCACTGTTAATGTAGTGATGTCCGTATTGATAGATGTGCTTTCCATGCTTGGGCTGGAAGTGTAATCATCCATAGGAATTCCTCTGTAATTTCAGCATAAATCTTGTACTCGCTTTATGTTTACAGTCTTTCTGGTTATAAAGCAGAATATTTCAATTTCTTTTTGACACCATCTGTCCCCAGCTTGTAGATTACCAGGCTGAATTCAGGTGCTGTGCACTGTCTTGCCCACCTGCCCCATCCCTCCTTTTTCATTGCATCTGCAGAAAACTTGCCAATGTAAATGCATTCTGCTCCTGTATGCTGGCATAGATTAAAAGGAAACCCATTTTGAGTCAATCAGGTTGTTTTTATATGGACACCCATTAGCCCAGAACTGGGTCCAACAAATATGAGGAAGACAAATCTGAACTGATTGAGTCATTATAACCATGTCATCCTCCTTGCCTGGAAAAAAAAAAAAAAAAAGGATAATCAGCTGATTTCCTGTTGAAGTAGTGTATAACTGAAATAGCTTAGACATCTATAGGTATAAAATGTTTATTCTACGTCTACATAAAACACAGGTAGGACAGACTGAATTCTATGTTAAAGTCAAGAGACATGGGTATATTTGATACATCTTGCCTATGTTTGTAGTTTCTTACAGGCTTGGGTAATATAATTGTTAGGAAATAAACTGCTTTAGTTTATAGAGGTAAAGGCTAGGGAAAGGCATTCCCTTTGTCTTTTTTGCCTTCCTTTATTTCATAATTTCTTAAAAATTTCATTTAGATTGCCCCATACATCTGTTGGATATAGATTTTGGTTGGAGGAAGGCATTCCTGTCTTAAAGAAGCTTCACTGTTTTTGTTTAATTGGAAAGCGGATTGGGACCAAGGTTTAGCTAATAGACAAGGATCTGGCAGTGAAAAGGATCTGATTACATGAGAAGGTCAAGAGGTTCTCATCAGATAAACATTGTCCTGTGAAATGGGGTAGATATCAATCCCCATTCTCCATCAGTACCCTCTGCCTTCCATGGTCTCCACCCTCGCAGCCAAAATATGTGAACGGTGACAGTCATCAGAGCTGGTGACTAACACAGACCTAAGGTGTAAGCAAGAATGACTTACTGAAGAGAGGATAACCAGAGAGCATTTTCTGTGTTGCTGCATTTGGCTTTTTCGCTGCCCAGTGTCCATTTGAGATCACTCTCTGATGTTTTAAAAGGGAAGCAACAACCAAAAAAACATAACATGTATTTAGCTATTAGTGTGGGCGGGCAAGAAGGAGAAACCTTTTTCCTACTCCCTTCAGGCAAATGGCTGAAGCCCTGAAGCGTGAGATTTGATTACTGTCATTTTCTTAGTGCAGAACCTAAGTAGCAAGAGCTGGTTGAGGGACTGACGCCCACCCTGTTCTTCCCATAGCCCAAGAAGGTAGTCAGGTGAACAGAGTATTTGGAGACTCATAGGATCCAAGGTCAGAAAGGACGTTGCCATTATGCAGGCCAATATCCTACTCTCAGTTTCTCCCAGAAAGCTCGATTGAATCAGGACTTAAAGAAAAAAATAAAATCTAATCTTATCTTAAAGACTTCAAGCAATGGTGAGGCAAACACCTACCCTGATAAGCTGTTCTAGTGATTAATTTTCCTCACAACTCAGAAATTGCTTCCTGAAGTGAAGCTTCAGTTTTGTTTAGTGCTTGTATTTTATGGAGCTGAAATGCTAGGATTTTACAGACTAATAATGTATCACTGAGAATGTTCTGCTCTGTTTGGGAGTGTGGTGCATCAAAGCTTTTCCATCCAAAAGTGATGCATGGCTCAGAGGGTTGGAACATAAGGTCTCTCAATGTTAGGTCATCAATTTAGCTATCAGATGGGAGGTCAGACCAATGCTATGCCAATAGCTCTTAATTCAGCAGAACAGGAGATGGAAAGGAGCCTCTAGATCGTTTGGAAATGTTGCCAGTGTTGTTATAAGCAGCAGTATGATCGAAGATGGAGTGATCACACATGATGCAAGCTGCAAGATGAAAATCAACAACAACCCTAGTCCTACCTTGGGCAGGTGATGCTTAATTACAAGGTGCACTTGACTGATCATGTCATTGCGCTGAGTCTATGCCACTGGAGATCATCTCTGAGTCTCCAGCCTTGGCATTCCTGATGTGCAGATGAACTGTGTGTTGGGCTGACCTCCTCCTCAGCTCTCTAAGCATGCTGTGCCCTGTGCAGCAATTTAGGAAACATAGCCACAGCTAATTATATACCTACCAAGAAAAACACAAAACAAAACCAGCAGTCCTGGGGCACAACTGCTTTTATGGTTGGATAAAATCAAAGGGGTGGTCTGCCCTCATCCTCTTTGGTTTGTTCCAGCCTGAGCAACTCTCAGAGGAAAGTGGTCTCTGGGATCGCGATGGTTGAGGCTTTTTGATATGGCAGTGCAGGCTGGGCATTTTGTACTAATTCTGGCTGTGTCAGAGCGAAATACCCATCTACTTGAGCTGTCAGCCTAGTGCCTTTCCACAACTTCATGCTCATGCGGAAAGAAGAAATTAAGTGTGGGAGGAAAAAAGGAGTCTTTCAACTTTGGTTAACTGTCTGAAGCGCTATCTCTGCCTTTGTTCTTTATTTGTTTAGCATGGTAACATGGATTGTACAGGATTCATATGGCACATTGATCCAATAATCAGAAAAAGGACAAATGGGCAGAGACATTGACTCTGATTTGCATTAAATATCTTCTGCCTGAGGTCTAAATGCCATGGTAATTGTAGCATACCAGATAGCTGTCAGCTAATCACTTTTATTAGTTTGAATTTAGAAAACTGGATTTCAGCATATTAAAAGTTGGTTAAGAACAGATAGGTTTTGAATTGAGGAATCTAATTAACCTTGCTAGAAAGCTGCAAGGCGTTATATTAAGTCATGGAAATAATTTGTTGGAATAATTACATTTGAACTGTCAGGCTGGAGAAAGGTCATTTTACTTGGCCCATCAGCACTCTGGGATCTTTTCTGTAACCATCTTCCTTGCAGTTTCACTTCCCATATCTCCAGTTTGCAATCAAGCCATCTTGTCTCAGCATGGGCAGAGTGGATGTTCCTGGGGAGGGAAGAGGAGCAGGAGCTTAAAGTCTCTTTGCCCTGGCAATGCCAGCGGGTGCTGCTGGGAGATTGGGTGAGCCGAGTTCAGGAGACGGACAGCCAGCTTCCATTGCAACACAGCACCTCTCTGCAGCTTCCCTGGGTGGAAATTACTGGAGGTGGTTTCAGAGACAGGGAAACTGTTGTAGCCAGCGACTGCTCACCAAAGGACACACAACTGGCAGCATCGCACGGTTCACATTGCATTTCTGAGGAGCCAGGGTGCATGGTAAGCCAGGAAGCAGCATGCTGTAGGCACAGTTTGGAGCAGCAAGATCCCAGTTTGCAGCTGTTTGTTGCCTGGACTCACCATAGCAGCACAATATAGTCACTGGGAAATCCTCTAACTGCCACTGGCAAGGCTGGATTTAAGCACAAAAGTATCATTACTGAGCATCATAATTAAACAAACAAAAAAAAAAGTGAGTTTTTAGGAGTTAAACATGCATGGTCATTGTTCTGCCTTACTCATTTTTGTTGAGAGCCCACTCTACCACAGCATATCTAAGAACTCTGATCTTTGGTATATATCACCTCCCACCCTTCTGTGACTTACAGAGTGACTTCTCCTTGGAAGTCCTTGGTAGATCAGCAAACTGAAGTCTCCCAAGTCTAGGCTACTCTTTACTGCTGATTCAGTTGCTGATCTATGGTAGTCAGCTGTCTTTAATCAAATCCCTTTTTCTTGGAAAGGATTCCCACATGTGTTATGCACTGTGCAGTAAGGGTACTTTCTCTCTGTCACAGCCCTTCCCGTTGCTAAATGTATTATAGCACATAGGCATGTTGAAGGAAAAAAAAGTCTTTTGGATTGCAAATAGAGTAAGGATGGGGGAGGAGAATTGGAGATTTACGGGAGATTAGGATGAATCTATCAAAATATTTTGTTGGCCACCATGGGGAACTACAGCCCCTGATTTTGTATTTTTTTAAAAGGAACACACACACAAAGATCACAACTGTTCTGGACCACCATTTCAAGTCTCATAGAAAGAAAGAGCTTCTGGCAGCTTATCAGTCTCTATCTCCATGCAGTCAGTGCTGATTAAGAGTGGAAAAGTGCCATCGGGGCCCTTCATCTCCTGTTGCCTTCTGGACTATGTCCCAGCTGAGTCACTCCCCACAACAGAGGAGTTTCTCTAACTGGTGGGAAGAAACGTTCACTGGCATTTTACTGTAAGCACTCGAAGCCACCGAAGGAGTTCTATGCAGCAGTTTCCTCTGGAGTTTACTCCAATGTAGTGTAAGGATGCACACGGGGAGAAGAGAGGTACTGAGATGGTTCTGTTGTGCAGTAAAGGGACCTTGATTTGTCTCAGAGCTAACAGTTCAGGAGATGTAGTTTTCTTGTATGTATTTATCATATGTCCTGACTTCGACAGTAGGAGCTGTGGTACAAAGTAGGGTGAGGAGCAAGGCCAGCCAGCAGGATGCTTGCCTTCCTTTCCTGCTTCTCATCGTGACCTCTTGTGAGACCTGTGGCACATCATTCCACCTCTGTAGACTCCTTTTATCCCCCTTTCACCCTATTTGCAGTGCATTTAATGTGCGTAGTCCTTCAGACAAGAGCCGATTCACAGTAGCAGTTGTAGGATTGCCCTCCATGGAGAAGCCTTCATCTCCAACAGTTCCTTGAGATGCAGCGTCAGAGTTAAGTGTAAAGAATGATAAGTGCCACCAGTACTGAATCTGTCAAGGCTCTGTCAACCTTTCCACTCACTGGCTTTGTCTCCACTGAGCTTCCACTCATAAGCTAAAAATGCTTC
This sequence comes from Alectura lathami, assembly GCA_013399715.1. NCBI lineage: Eukaryota > Metazoa > Chordata > Aves > Galliformes > Megapodiidae > Alectura > Alectura lathami. Next base: position 384,321 of record VXAV01000596.1, on the reverse strand, counting down.
ACTAGGACCAGAGGGCAGGTGTCAGAACTGTGTATCTTCATTTTGCTTCTTGAGAAGCAGGAGACAGGTTAGCAGGTAGCAGTCCAAAGAAGAGACGGAATGTGTGTGGTAGGTTCCTAGAAGCTGGAGATGAAAAGGCTCACTAGGTTGGGCAGGTATGGCTTCCTTCAGTTCGTGGTATCCTTGTTTCATGACATGGCTCTGTGGGCTGAACAGTTCTGTTGTCTATACGCTGCATCATATTTGTGTCTTCACCAAGCATTTCTGTGAGAGGCATCCCCTTTCGGTCTGCTTAGGTAGCCTCTTAGTTTCATCTGCATTACCACCAGAAAAGGAAAATGAAAGTTGATGTATCTTGCAGCGTACTTCTGAAAAGGTTGTTGTTAAAAGATGCAACTTATTATTAAAGGAGCATAGTTGCATCATGATTTTGCCATGTAATGAGATGCACCACCATGTCTTTTGTTTAAAGGCAGGGTTTCTGGTGCAAGACAGCATACGTCCTCATCCGAACATCATCTGGGTCAGGCAATAGTAGGTTAGATTTTCAATGGCTGATGGAGCCGGCAGTCGTTTTTTGTTATGTAACCATTCACAAAAGCAGGAAGAACAAATATATGACGGGGACCCATTTCTGCAGTGTAGCTCAAGTTATTATCTTTTACACTGGAGCCATATTCTAGCATTTGTGCTCAGGCTACGGAGGCTGGGAGCAGCCTGCGCTCAGAGGTCGCGGTGCTGTGCCACCAGCACCCAGCCGCCCTCTTGTGGCCTGCCGCAAGGGGAGGCTCCCTCCCTCTGCTCCCCAGGGGCTTTATAATTACCCTGGTCAATGGCTTTCAGAGCCTGTTTCTTCAGTCTCACTTCTGTCAGTGCTTGCCACCCCCATCTAACTTTCTTTCAGGGAGTCCTGTGGCTGCCGGCGTCCTTGCACAGCACGTGCAGGTAGGGCTTGGGAGTAAACTTGTATTGGTAGCCATAATGCGGCCTAAAGCTGGCCCACAGTTCCAAGTGGGAGGTGAAAAAGGGGAGACCTGTGAGTGGCTGGAGAGCAAAGCATATCGTGTCTGCATGCATTTATTGCCAACCATGAAAAAAACATGAGAAAACAGGGATGCAGAGGCTGTGAGCTGATTTAAGTTGCTTTTCAGCATCCAAAAGCATACAAATTGTTGGAAAAGTTGATTCTTCCTGCTATTGATGTGATCCATGTCCTACCCCGCAGTAATTGTGGGAAGAATGTTTTGGAAAGCCAAGCACCCATGTCTTTTTATGCGAGATCTTAGTCATATAAAGTCTTGAGCACACATCTCGTCATGAAGATCAAGCAGACACAGCGGTCATGAACGAGGGAAGGCTGCACTCCCGTAAGCCTTGAGCACCTGCTATCCACATGTGCCAGGAGGCAGAGGCTCATGTTCCTTTTTCCTGTTTCATATCCATCCAGGAGCGAACGAGACTTTGCATCAGGAGTGTTTCTGAAGTACAGTCACTTCAGAGACTAGCACTGTTTCACATATGTGGTCTAAACCTTGCATCAGAAATGAAATTACCCGTTGTTGCTGTAGGTGATAAAATGCCAGCCAAAGCAGGTAAAAGGTAGCATAACTACCTTGCTGTTTTTAAGTCCCTCATTTAGCTTCAAGTGCTGGCAGTCAACCTAGACATATTTTTTTTTACTTTTAAATAGAACTGATGTGATGCAGAAGTCATTTAATGGAGAGTAAGTGCAGAGTAGCAAGCTAGCATTTTAGCAAAGGGATTTCAATGATCACCTATGTGCTGTGAAACAAAGGTGGGTTTCAGGTCATGAATGGAATTATTTTTGAAGCAACAGTCAGAAAATGAAAGCTGACAGTTTCCTGGTGCCTTCGAAGAGGAGTGAAACAAGATAATGAAATGTCTTTCTAAAGTACAGCAGTATTCTACAAGATTTCTTCTGCATGTTTAAAAATGGATGTATCCATGAAAAAATTATTCTGTGAAGCTGGTAGCCATTTCTTATGTTGCTGTAGGGCCCTTCCTGTGCTGGATACTGTGCAGATGGGTAGCAAAGCTCAGTCTCCTTCTGTCATTTGGACAATGATGAGATTAATAGTCAAGCCCAGAAAAGTTAATAGCTCGTATTTGCAAATGAAGTAAATCTTTCTATCTTTAATTGAGAAGCAGTTCAAAGAGAATCCGCTTGTTCAGAATAAACTTACATGCCCAGACCAAACTGTCTGTGGACTGAAATGGCTGAAGTATTGATAATGAGCCATCGGAATTTTGTCTGCAGGTCATCAGTCTGTAGCTAACTTAGGTCTTTAAGAACTGAAAGTGTGACCTACCTTGTGGCTGTTTTCTGCCCCACATGGAATGAGCTGGCTGGTCTCAGGGGGGTTCTTTGTGAGTGCGCTGAAAACATAGATGGTGGCACCCAGAGGACCCCTGGTGGGAATCTCCTCGAGGAGGCCAGGAGCTGGGGGCATGTGGGGTGGCAAAGGTTTGTTCTCCCTCTCCTCCTCTCTAGGCCTGTTTTATGGAGACCAGTGAAACCAGGATCTTCCATCCAGGATTTCATAAGCACTATATTCTCACTCATAGGTATTTTAAAAAAGGATACATGTTTTTGTGTCTATGAGTGGGTGAGAATGTTTTTGTGCTTTGTAGTTTAATAGAAATAATTTTCACTTCAATTAGCGCATCAGAGTGTTTTAAGCGATATTTTTTTTTTTTTTTTTTTTATTGTCATAACTTGGGACTGAGTTGTTTAGAGATATTCAGGCAGCCGGTTTTGGAGCTGGGGTTAAAAACCACACTTCCAGCCATGCAGCCCTAGAGAAATCTTTGTCCCAGCAACATGAAAACAGCTTCATCTTCATTTGTAGTTATTTATGCACATGGCCTAGCATACATGAACATTTTTTCTGCTTTTTTTCAACTGCTTTTTTACAACAGTTCACCTACTGTTTGAAGCTGGTTGTAATAAATTTGCCATTGCTTCTGTGTTATTTTATGACTTTTTTGTACTGCAGTAACATCTAAGGCCTGCTAGCAAGACTGCGGTCACACTGCACTATGTGCAAATTAAACATGAAGTAGGAAGCATTATGCATCCCTCTGAGCTCCCAAGCTGAAAGTACATCAAGGACCAGGAAATTATTATTGTCCTTAATTTACAAATGAGGGGCTGACTGGCAGAATTTAGATGACTCACCCAGCATCATGCAGAGAACCAGTGCAAAGTGGGAATTGAGCCTAGAATTCCTTCAAGTCCCGTGCCTTACCCACACTTCACTCTTATTTTATGTGAAAATCAACAAAATGGGCTTGTGAGCTTTGTCTGATGAGAAATCACAACTGCTCTGAAGGCTCTTCCCAGCATTTAGATCACCAGCCCTATTTTCCAGGCCTAATAACATGGCTGTGAAAATAAGAAAGGGGGAAAAAAGTGCTCCAGGACCACACTTGGTAATCTTGACAGCTGTTAATATAATGTACCCAGTAATGCTATCACACGTCAGCATTTAGATAGTTCATGGCTATTATGAAAATTGATAATTCACCATAGTAATCTGTTACTTTCCAGTCTAGCAGCCAGCATTCCACGGGGGTGGATGGGGGCATGGTGTGCCATTTTTTATTTCTTCTTCTGATGGCATTTGTCTCATGGTGTCATTTTTGATACGGTGATTTGTCTCTTTCCAGTAACTTTTTGGGGGTATTTTGAGTGTCACTTGAAGTTTAGTTTTTGGGGGGAAGGCCAGATTTTATCTGAGAGTGAAGAGTGGTAGAAAAGAAATAAACAGGGCGTTCTCATGTGCTGAGTGTTCTCCAGCCTGTTCTCCTCTGATGGAAATGCATCAAAACTGTGTGTTTTTTTCTTTTCTTTTCTTTATTTTTTTAAGGAATCGCTTTGACTCAGATTATGTGAGATGAATCATAACCCACTTTCTCATCTCAGATGTGAAAAGAAAAAAAAAAAAAGAAAAGAAAAAAAATTCCAGCTCTGCTGTCAATGTCAGCATAATCAATATAGAGTGTTTCTCGGTGGTGCAAAGAGGTAGGGGAGTGTTGAAAGAACAAAAAGAATCAAAAGTAGCCAACCTTTCCTGCTGCTTTTAGTGGGCTGCACTGTTTCCATGTCTGCAAATGCACCTCGCTGTTCAGCATGTCGTCTTGGACATGAGCACAGTTTTTGCATCTCTGGCTACAACCCAAGGTCACAGTCTGCTCAAAAGTCAGGAGATTGTCATCCCAAACTGACAGGCAAATCACGAGCAACCAGCCCTGGCAGACATTTGGGATGCTACCAACAGCCAAGAGTAAACCCATTCTGACTTCAGAAACTTGCTGTCACATGTCACCTGCCTGGACGATGCCAGCACAGTGTTTGTCAGCGTGGCAAAGCACCGTGCCTGTCCCATGGCCCTGCCTGAGCCAGCCCTGTTGAGGGCAATGTAAAACTTCAGCGCCAATAGGATCACTGTCAGTGTAAATGGGAGTCAGGAGACCACGCCTGATGCCCCGTCACCGCCTTTCTTTTATGAACTTGCTCATTTACATCATTTTTTCTTGTTGTCTTGAGTGCCTGCCAAGGCATGCACAGAGTTGTAGAAACAGTTACCTCTGGCAGTATGAGCTAAGAGTGAGAACTTAACCCCTGAAAAAGTACGTTGACAGCAGCAGGATCAAGATGTGACAGCACAGTGTGGTGTATGGGTTTTAAAAGCTGAGGAAATGAATCTCCCAATTGACCACGGTGGTTCAGTAAAACACCCTGGCAGTAAGACACATTTGTGGAGATTTTAGAGGCGTGGGTGCAACCATCTTCCAAAGTGTAAGACACTCTCCACAGCTAAAGACAGCCAGCTAGACTTGGGATGTAAATGCTTTTCTTTCCTAGGTTCTTCCAAATTACTGTCCCAGCCACGCTAAGCTATTTGTTCAAAGCTGTGAATCAGGCTGTATTCAGTTAGCAGCAGTGTTCAGCTTTAATATGCAATTCTCTCAACAAATTCTGGTACCAGACAATATATTGAGGGGTTAATGACTTACCGTCTACTAAGTGGATGTTCTGATTTCTGTCTGCGCTGTTGGGGCAGACCAAACAGATGATGTGCAGTCATTTATATGAGAGTGGGTAGGGAGTGGGGAAAGTTTTTGTGGGGAGTTCGGTTGGGCTTTTTTTGTCATTTAAGATTATACTCTGAAAAAATAACAGCTTTTAAAATGCCACTATTTCCTCATTATCTGCTGGCTCTGAAAGCCAGGTGAATTCAGCTGTCAGGTTCCAGAAAACCTGCAGGAAGCCAGATGGCTTTTACCTTGACTTTTCTCTTGTGTTGATGAATAGCTGGGGCACGACAATACTGACTTTACACCTCTTTTTAACTCGGGGGTTATGTGTCATCACATGGTCTAAGGAGCTGTGTCTGGCTAAGCTTTCCTAGAGAGAGATATTTGGAAGGGATGCTAGTGTAGGTCATTTATGCTCTGCAGAACGCTGTCACGTGCAGTCAGCTCTCCTGGACCAGAAAGTCCTCGCAATCGTCATTGCCAGCGTGGAGCTAATTCTGGTCATGTGTTCTCGTTGTCATCTCCACAGACCAGGCAGCTGCTTCTCATTTCAGTCCTGCGGCTGAAATTAAGTATTAATCCTAAAATAGATACCAATGTGTGTATATATAGTGCAGGGTGCTGCATGGACTGTGGATTCTAATGGCATTCCCTTCTTTCCCATTCTGTGTTTCAACATCTTGTATCAACTGATCCAGCTTTTGGTGCCTACAGGATCTTGTGAAGTGTGAATATCTCCTGTGTTGGCAAGCCTGATGTGCGTGTATGGAGCAGAGAGGAAAGCGTGGAGAGGGGGTCAGGACTACTGAGGCTATGGCTGCAATAAGAGTGGATATAGAAGTGAGTGGGGTAATTTTGAACATTCCACCATTTGGGTGTGTATGGCTAAAAGAGTGGCTTCTTCTAAAGATAAAATGCCAAAACACAGGCTTCACTGCACCGTGCTTGTGTAATTCCTCACTGGGCACTCCTGATGCTGAAACAGCCATAACCTCCTGGGCTATGTACACTCAATTTCCATGCAAGGCCATAAGGAGAGAATGTGAGCAAAACAGGGAGGTTGCTTATGTTCAGAATTATTTCCCCTGTTTTTGTTTGTTTGTTTGTTTGTTTGTTTGTTTGTTTGTTTTCACAGGCATAATTCGAAAGGTGAAGAAAGTGGAGCATGTGCACTGCAGATGTGCACAGCTGGTGCACTGCTATCTCCATGGCATCCTTCCTTCAGAATGGTGGCTGGGGAGAGCCAGAAGGGCTGTGTCAGTCATAGGGCCAGCTCCCAGGGAAGTTTGGTCACTTCAGCTCTTTCAGTCTCATCATGCACTGCCATCTGCATGCTAAGTGGAGAGTGGAAACTGCTCTGTTTGCTCATGCAGGGGAGAGGCATGTGTGTCTGAAGGTCTTAGGCAAAATCTGTACAGATAACACAAGCTTCAAGAGGGTCAAAAAAGAGGCCTCCACCAAGCTGAGAGCAGAGGGACATTGTTGTGCTGGGGTCACAGATCTGTGCCCTGAGCTAGGTCTGGTCATGCCATGTTCATGACTAAAGACTGTTATTCATGAGGCCCAGTGCTCTAAGTGTGGCTGGGTCTTTCAAACAAAAACAATACTTCATAGAAAGCCAATTAGTCTTGGGATCTTGGTGGTTTTCCTGTTGTGTCTCTGCTCTGATTATAGCAGGCATTTGGGTGAGGATCTGTGACTAAACTGTTTCAGGTGTGCTGGCCTTGGCTTCCTTGCATTTTGTGCAATTGCAGGGTGTTCACACACAGTCTCACTGCCTATTGCCCTTTACAGAACAACTTTATTTCATTTAGGAGGGCAGGGAGAAGGGCTGATCTGTGTCCCGTGTAAATGACCAAAGTCCCAAGACGGTGAATAGCTGTTACGAATGGTGCGTATCCAGCAAATGTCTGAGTATGAGAGCTCTTCTGGCCCAGGAAATTGCAGCTGTTCAGAAGAATGAGTAAGGTTTTACAGGATGATATTTTGGAGCCTGGTCTAATCATGACACATGGTGGGTCACATCTCAATAGGTGTGTGTTGACTAGAAGATGTTCAACCTGGTATCGGCTTGGCTAGAGGTCTGCTTGATTAAATATAGCCTGAGCTCTCAGGAGGTTGGTGTGTGCAGTGGTTTCATGCTTGTGCTCTGGGGACAGGAGAGAGCAAAACAATATGCAGCGGAAATAATGCTATAAAAAGAGAGTCATATTTTTTTTCCTGTGGGCAAGTGTTTTACTAGTTTTGTCTCCTTCTTAGCTAGGAATATTCCATGGTGACCCGTAGAACCTCAGAAACAGCTCTTTGCTGGAAAAAGTACTACTGTATTGAAGGAAAATAAGTTTGATAGGTCTTTAGTCTGTGGTCTCCAAAACACCAGCCTATCTCTTCCTTGTTATACAGAAGTTCAACTTTCTTCTGAAGCAGTACTAAAATGATAAGTGCTGGGATACTAAAATTCAGACTTTGTCCAGGTGTTCTAATTGTTGGACATGGATTTGAAGCTTAACTCAAACTACTTCTGCTGCCGTCTGATCTTGAATGTGGGCTGGAGAATTCCCAGGAGCTGCATTATACATGTTAATTCACATCGTCATTTGTGTAGGGGCATGCTTAGAGCAGTGCAAAACAATGAAAGATATCTCCAAAAGGTTTGGAGCCTTAAACATTTTGCATTTGCTTTGGGTTCTTACCTCATGTTGCTGCAATTCTTTGTTTTGGGTGCTAGCTGCTGCAAACTAGCCTTTCACTGGGGTGAAAATCTCCCGCACGGTTTCCTATGTCGGGGTATGAATAATCACTTCCCCAATCTACCCATCACATCTGACTTTGTCAACATAACAAAATTGCATCATCTTATGTGCAAATGGAAACCAACTCACTTAAACCAGTATTGGCTTTCTGGGATTGATCGTATACATTAAAAACTGCCTGAAGTTGCCTAAGTTGACAACAGTTAAAAGCCAGCTTGGGCTAACCAGAAATGAGTGTCTCTACATGTACCTCAGATCTATATTTGGAGATCTAGCGGTTTTCAAATGATTCTGTTAAGGCGTGTAAACAAGTCCCGAAGTTTTCCCTGCTGTCATACCAAAGTGCGTAATGAGGATTAAATTTAGTTACCATCTTTGCAGTGAACTCATTTGTTTGCAAGAAGCCAATAAAGAGCACCCTGAAATTTCAGAGCACAACGATTTGCCAACTTTCTCTGCATAAAGGTTGCTGTGACTGGTACGGGATGTTCAGAAGGTTTTTCAGCACTGAGTTTTTGGCAAACGGTTATAATCCCTGCTGATGATGGTCTTTTCTAATGTCCGCTCAAGGACATTGGACTGGCAGGGCTCACCGTGACCTCTGGATATGGGATCGGTCCTTTCCCATTGGTTCAGCCCTGTCACGAGGAGCAAAAGCTTTTGGGGTTTCAGTTTCCATCAGTGCAAAATTCTCGGGTCAAGAATTGTGTGAATAATTCAGGAGACAGGGATTGGCGCGCTTCATGCAAACGCCAATTTAGAAAGAACCCTCCATCCTAGAAACGTGATAAGAGTAATATTTTGAACTCATCTTCGTAGATACCAATCAACATCAGAGCCTCCTCAGGGAGAACTTTAGGTTGAGTGTCAGGACAACCTGTATAGCTCGCTAAGCGGTGATTTTATTTAGCCTTCCCAGTATCATGATAAGCCTGGATCCTAACCCACATTCTTCGTGTCTCCTACTGTTAGTCAACAGGCCCTAGACTGCAAACTACCACCTCATACAGAGCAGTCTTAGCGCCACTAAAGAGCTCAGGCTTATGGGTTTGTTTTTTTTTAATTATTCTTATTATTTTTGAAGCCTTGCTAATTATGAATCAAAATCTGTAGGATGTGTGAGAGTGACACATGCAATTGTGCAGATGGGTTTTCTACAGATTTTCTTTAAATAAAATAATATTTTTTATAAATATATATCTCATATTTTGTACTAATTCAATGCCAGTAGAGGCCACGAAAGAAAACTTCTGTCGCCTTTTTGATCAAGCACTGAGAATGTGACAATCAGGTGAGAATAATGACCTACAGATGCTTGATATCAGACTGCTCTATCATGGACTCCAGATATGCAGCATGTGCCCCAGGGAAGTCATTTTGAAAATAGTTGGGAGAGTTATCAGTGCTACTTTCCATTTACCTCAGCCAATAAAAGCAGATCCCATGACCCAAAGGATGAGCAGAATTGTAATTATCGCACAATTGCATGAGTATAAGTAATGTGGTGTCACTGACATCAAGTGGTATTTTAAAAGGACTTCTGCTCTCAATACCAATGTCACATTTTAGGGATATGACATGTCTGGTCATCCTGAGTAGGAATAAGCACTGCACATCCCCGCCAGAATGGGAGTGCCTCTCCATCCGAGGGTATAAAGCTCCTGTTGCTTGTCCAAGAGAGTAAACAAATATTGGACCTTGCACCTGGTTGGAAAAGTCCCAGATTTTGGGGCAAAGAATTAAACCTCTGTCCAGTAGGATGGTTTAATGAGAAAAAAAACAGAGTTAGTTGGTTCCAGCTGCTGAGAAATTCGGACTGATGGAATTGAGCGCAGGGGGCAGCTGGTCAGCGTACAGGTGAGGCGGCTTCCAGCGCCCGATGGAGGTGATTAACGGCGAGGCCGCTGTCGACGCACAGACAGCACATGTTTCAAAACAGCAAAGGAAGCTTTGGGCTGGTGCCGGATTGTGAAAGGCAGGATTTTCAAAAGACCTGAAATAAATGAGGTGCCAGTTGAAATTTGGTGGAACGTCTTCTTCCAAGGCAGTCAAACACCTTTGAAAACCCCAGGCCTCAAAGCTGTTGGGAATATGAGAGCTACCATTTGGTCAGGACTCAGTCTTTGTGGCATCCAGCCTTTCCTCACTTTTTTATTCCTTTTTTACTCTTGACAGGGGGAAGACAAGTTCCCTCCCTGTTTCTTGTTTTTTGTCAGACATTTCTCCTCAGGCAGGCATGCAGGAGGCGTGCCAGGTTGGTAGGCCGGAGCCATTGGCACGGAAAGCGTCTCTGACTCAAAACTTCGCCATTATTTAGGCGTTTTCACCCTCTCCACTGAACAGAGCCTTTGGTAAAACTCACTTCATGCCACCACCCTCACCGCAAAGCAGCGAGGCAGAGGCAAGCTGCCGAATACCAGCTGGAGGAGGACCAGGCTATGGAAGAGTGAATTGAGTCATTCGTGCCCAGCAGCGGATGTGATTTTTGGCTGTGCCTGAGTCTGGTGAATACGCTGATGGCGCCCGTCCGGGGCTTATGCAATGAGTTGGCTGGGCTAAGGGACAGAAGAGGCTTGAAGAGCCCTTGTGCAACATGGAAACAGTTGGAGGTGAAAGTCCTTGGGAAATGGGGCCTTGTTTGCTGTGTCTTTGTTCAGCACCAAACACCGCAGGGCCTCGACCCATCCTTGGGCTGCTGGGGACTGCTTGTAACTTTTTGACTTAGATGAAAAGGCTGCTACCAGTATCAGCATGGGCCTCACCTACACCCTCAGTTCAGCTTTTACAAAAGCAAGTGCTAAGGGGAATTTAATCAACGTTTAAGGCAGGCTTGTGCTGAGCGGTGGCCTGATCCTGTGGGCCGGTCACTGGTCCTCCGCACCTGGAGGACTGGGTGGGAGAAGGGGCACAAACTGTGTGTAACGAGCATCTGAAGAGGAGACAAGCTCATCTGTCCTTCAGATCTGCTCAGTTCTGCAGCCAGTGCTTATGTACAGGGTCGGGTGCAGCAGCCCCTGAAACTACCCTTCGCTGCTCTGCCAGCACGTCAGTGGGTGAGCAGGCTGGGGCGACGCGCTCAGAGGGACACCTGTGGGGAGACCAGACAGGCTGGGGAGAGCTGCCCCATGTAGCCCAGGCTGGGACTCTTGCCACTGGCCCTCCCTATAGTTGCAAGGTATTCTTCCAAAAGAGGATCCTGAAATCTGGTGCAGAATTACAGAAGGGGTCACCCAGGAAATCCCCCCTGCCCATCACCCCAAGATGAGTGTAGAGGAGTGATTTCTCCTGCTGTCTTTTCCCCGTGGTTGTTGTGAACAAGCGTTTTTGCGCCGCTTGCGTGCTGCCACATATTTGGTCCTTCCACTGTCTAGGGTTTGTCTTGCAATGCGGCTTTGCAAGGATGAGTGGAAAGGGACCTGGCTCAGTGGTTGCTATTAGGATCACCAGAACTGCCAAAATCTCTCTGATCCACAGCACTACCAACAACAGTTTCGCATGTTAAGGTCCTTCCTTAGGAAGCATGGGCAAAACCCCACAGTATTCACTCCAGGATAAGTTGTCCACAGAGAGGTTTCCTTCCAGCCTTGCTGGGAACAGGCTGATACCCTCACTTGTCACCTGGGTTTTAGTGAAGAGCTTCTGAGGCTGTTCCCTGGCTGCCATGTGATGGTAAAGTCTCGTTTCAAAAAAAGAGATTTCAGTGTTAGTGGTGTGTTCCAAGGAAAAGAGTCATCTTTGCTTTAAAAACTGTCATTTTCCTGTAGAAGTAAAATAAAGAATAGTTTTCTCAGCTTTTGAAAGCATGGAAACCCCCACTTTTTCACAGTTTTAAAAGATTTTGCCCCATTTTTATTTTGGAAGAAAAATGAGGAGGGAAATGAGAAACAATTTTTTTCTACGTCTCTTGCTTTTTTAACTTCCTATATGCAATCAGTTTCCCCTGAATGAGAGGAGTGATATGGGCATAGGAAGGTGGGGGATTTCTGTCAAACTAGGATTTTTTAAAAAATTTCTTTTTACCAAATAAAATGATTGCATTCCTTATTTAGTTAAGTGTTTATTGGCGGAGTTTTTTGGTGCAAATCAGTGCTTTGAAACTCACCCCCAAACACAAACATATTTTCCATTTTAAAAACTATTTACAGAATTCTACTTCATTCCATCCAACTCTATACTTGCCACTTAAAACTCCTTTCCTTTGGCATTCCCAACCCTAGCTCTAAGCCCAGAGTGGGAGAAGCAGTGAAGAGAAGCAGGTAGCTAGGAGTGTCCGGGGGGGGGGAGACGTGTCACCCTGTTACAGTCCTGAATGCCCTGGGACAGGCAGGTGCTGGAGGAGGAATTGCTCTGGCTTCCAGAGTCCACATCCAGTGCCTTGGCTGTGAGCGCCTGGCAAAGCCATGTGAAAAACTTGCTCTTCTCTTTCCCTAGCGGGGGCTCCTTAGTGGATACACAACTGTAGTCTTGTCATCTGGCAACTTTCATCAGCATTACCAGAAACATTTATAAAGGAAATACAGTACATTTTACTCGCTCCTTGCATTTCCTTGATCGATCAGCAAAGGGAGGGATGTTTCCTGTCTCACACTCTTTTTTTCACCCCCTTTCTTTTGTCTCCAGATGTTACTGAGGCTCTATTTCAACCCCTTTGCACATGGTAAAACATGTGCCAAAAAGTTGTCACAATGTAACAAATAATAATAATAAAAAAAGCAGAACATGCTTCAAAAAAAAAGTATCTGGGACCTTAAATACTGTAGAGCATCACTGACCCCCACTGGGCTGGGACACTCACTGCAGATCACCCGAGTGGGGGCACTGGTACCTCATCAATGAGCTGGGCACACGGTCAGATCCACATTTGCCTTCACTAAAAGCATTGAAAAGGTTCTTCATCAGGTGCCTTGCCTAAGTTTGGAGAGGGGGCAACTACTCTTGAGGGCTTATGCAGATCCAAAAGCTTCCCATATGGCTGGTTGGACCAAACCAAGGCCACACATCCTGTATGGCCATCGTGAGCAGAGTGAGAAGACATCATTTTAGATTACTGTGAGGGACATTTGGTTTGTCAGAAAGACAGACTTGCTAGTGGTAAGGTGCTCACTGGATTTTTTTGCCGAGCTTGTTGGTAAAACCTCCATTGCTGGAGGTTCTTAGGAACAGGTTAAACAAGTACCTGTCAAGAGTGATGTAGAGAAGGTAGGTCCTGCCTTCAAGGCAGTAAGACAGTTTCCATGACCTCTCAAGATCCTGTTCAAGTTGAGTTTTTGTATCTTTGTGGGAAAATCAGGAATGTCCCTGTCTTTATTTTGTGGCAGTAATACATTGCAGTTGTGATCATTTAGGAGGGAACCTCTACCATATTGCTAAGCACTTGCTGTAATCTGTTTTGTATCATAAGCAGGCAAAATTGCCTCTCCTGTCTCAGGGAGATGAGAGTGATGCAGATGGTTAAGGAATGGGGACCATCACCATGTGGATGGAACAGAGGAAGTAGAAGAGGCACGAACTTCTTCGTGCTCAGTCACTGTGTCGCTCAGCCAGGCTGCTGGCAGTAATGGCATGGCCTGCCGAAGGGCCACGTCCCAGGTGGGATTGTCCAGCAGGGCAGGGCTGGTGCTGGCAGCTCCCTCTGAATTGCAGGAGTTTTCATGCAGTAAGCGTGTCTCAGCGTCAAGCCTTTTTAGAGATGGTCTTGTGGTTAAAGAAACTAGACTGGGATCAAGATGTGGTTTCAGTTGCTGGCTCTGTCACAAACTCCTTGTGTGACCCTCGGCAAGTAACATGACTTTTATAGGTCTCAGTTCCCCATCTCAGTCCTAATAGTCCTCCATCTTCCCAGGATGCTGGAAGGATTCATCATGAGGTCTAGCGACTGGCTCCAGTAGTGACCTTGCGGTGAGCAGCACGGAGAAGCATTTGAAATGGCACAGTAAAGTTTTAGTAGCATGAGCCTGCACAGTTGCAGTGCATTTGCTGTGTGGAGTGGAATGAGACCTCTGGGGCATACCGAGAATGTGTCACTTTTGCAGCCAAGTGAAGTGAGAATATAAAGTTATATTGCAGTTGGAGGAAAGGGATGCAAACAACAGGAGAGTGCAGCTTCTACTGGACATGCAGAGTACGGATGACAGGGAGGTCACTGCAGGGACCTGTGCAAGTGCAACATAGTTAAAGCAGAATAACTGGGACACAGTAATTAAATCATGGCCTTGGATTTAATTTATGAAGTGTTACAGGCACACGTTGCAGCATGAAACAGATTTAATGTGAAAGATTGTGTTTTCTGACGTCTGCTGAAGAAGAGGGAACTAAGATTAATCTGTCTTGTGTCCAAAGGCTGTGTAAGACAACTGATGCATACAGCCTGCTATTGTCACATGGAGAAACTTCAGACTTGGATCCTGGTGCAATAAACCGTTGCCAAGGGCTTCCCACTCAGTGAGAACTCTGAGTTCAAAAGGAAAAAAAAAGGACAGGTGAGGAAGGCAAGGATAAGCTGAGAAAACTGTCGTAGTTTCCTTCAAAATGCACAAGCCACATTCAGGTTTCCCTTCATCCTAATATTGCAAGGTCCTGGGTGCCAAGACGTCGGAATAACTGTAGGACAGATACGATCAAGGCGTCTTAGGCAAATGTAATCACAACTGGACGCATACCTCCCATGCTCCACAGGAATGGGATAAATGCTCTCTTGTAGATCAGAAATTCCTATTTTATTCCCTTTGGACAAGTCAGCCCACTGGGTGCTTATGAGCTGCAGGATCTCTGCCATTGAGACTTAACCCAATTAAGGTGTACTGGCAGTTGAGGTCTGCTGTTACAATGTTAGCCTAATGGATTAACCTGTTTCTCTATCCCTTTAAAATGGAATAATTGTGCTGTCTGGCTTAGGTGCCCTGAGGAATCCCACGTGCTTGGGAAATGCTTGAAAACCCTTGGATAAAAGTCACTAGGAAAGAGGAGGGAGAGGGGAAAATCTTGTTACATTGTTGACTTATGGTCAACGTTGTCCTCGAAATGCTGTTTTGTCATCAATATTTCTTCATTAGGAATAATGATTTTTCCACATTTACTGCCAGCTGATTCAAAGCTGTCCAAAAGCAGAATGTGTCATGAATCTCTAAAATGCATTCGCTGGCGAACTCTAAACAGAGATGATTAGAAAAATAATGCAGCGGAAATACAGGGTGTCTTGAGGCTGCCAGGGGAACTTTTAGTGAGATATTTTGTCCAATGTATTTACATATTTTAAAAATGTTCTTAATACACTCTTGTAAAAGCAGTATGCTGTATTTCTTTAGTTCTTTCTTGCATATTGTATCAGGGCTGCAGTGAGAACCGGGGAATACACTTAGCTGATCAAGGGAAACTATGTAATTGATAGGCAGTGAGGATATGACCTTGTGGTATATTCCCACAGTATAGTTAGGTGGGAAACAGCTTTTTTCCATCATGCAGAAGTTTTTGAGATATCAACATTTTTCCCCACATTTCAGTAAATGCAAAACCTTCCTACTTTGATGCTTTTATCAGAAAATTATCCCCTATCTCCTCTCTCTGTAGAATGCATGCTTGGAATGCATGAATTTAAACCTTTTATGGAGAGAAAGCACGCACGTTTTCTCTCTGGTCTCTTCACTTTTAGTATCTCTCGTTGCTGCCTGAATTATCTGTGTTAGGCAATGCAAATCACATAGCGAGGGACGGCTGTGCCCCCAGCAGCTTAGTGTCTAAGTAGGTATGACAGACAGATAATGCTGTAGCCTAAAAAAGGCTAGTGCGGTCCTTGGGTGTAGGAACAGGACCATCTCAGGCTGGGTGGATGGAGTTACATTACCTCTGTATTTGGCTCCAGTGTGATTGCTATCGGAATATTATGCCATAAGCATTAGTATGGCATGCGCCTATTCCATCATCCATCTTCAGTGGTGGATGTTTGTCTGATTGGCTCACAATCTGACATTTCAAAGTGACTCATGTCCAAGATAAGGTTGGACACCCTGTACCTAATTCCTCATCTGCAGATCACACCCAGACTCTGGCCAGATCTTAAGAATCTTACTGCATAACAGCTCAGATTGTGACCTTTTCTATTCATCTTCACAGATAAAACATGCACCAAGCTCCAGTGACCTTGAATCTCTGCAATATCCTTTCCTAAAAATGCAATTTCTCCCTGTTCATGCTCAACTGGAATGCAGCTGCAGAGATCGCTCTCTGGCTTGTCACTTAGGCCAGCTTGTCCCTGCCTCTTTAATCATTGCTTTGGTTTCATTTCTGCATCGGATCAAACAGAAGCTTCTTGTCTTTACTTGCATGGCCTGTAATGACCTATTGCCACCCTTTTTTTTCTCACAGTCTCCAGTGACATACCAACTCATCCTTCCTGTCTGCAGGTATCTATGTTCAGTCTTCAAGCACTTATGTTTCTCTTTTGTGCTGTCTTTGTCCTTTCCTCAGAAGCATCCCATTAAACTTTCTTCAAACTCCCTCTGGATCCTCTTTCAAATTCTTCCTTAACCTTTTCCTTGGCTGGGCTGTCTGCAGACTGCTTATCAATAGTAAAATATTTAGAGTGCTGAAACCGCAGTTTTCCTTGCTGACCAGTTTTGCCTGATTGCTTCTTTGTATTTCCCATGTGTCCAGTTGTTATTGCTTATGATAGGATGTAAACTCCTGCAGTCGGGCCCTTTTTTGTGTTCTGTACTTGTCTGATACCCAACATGACAGGGATTTTTGAGCCAAGGGCATTCTGAGCACCCAGGACTTGTGGTAGTATAAGCAACAAACATGTAATAATAGAAATAAAATATCAAGAAGTTGGAACTTTTGCACCACGTGCAATTGGAGCGCCTCTCCTCCCTTAGCCCTCTTGGTTCAGATTCACAATATTTCTATTTTTTTAATACTGCAGAGGACAGTAAATAAGATTTCAGAGTGAAGTGTAGGAGCTGATGTTCCCTTTCAGTTGCTGAAGTGTTTCCCTGTGACCCACTGAGTAATGATGGCATTTCCAGCAGTTTCAGCAGGGAAGCCTCTGTGGGCACCTCGAACTGTCCCCTCAAGGTAAGACCAACATGTGGCAGCCAGCTTGTGATGAAGGAAGGTCACAGCCAAGGTTATGAACCTCTTTTATGCAAAGTTGGAGGACTCCAGTCTCCCAGGCTTGCTGCCAACATATCACCTTCTAGATTTGCTGAAATGATCTTGAACCAGGATGTAAAAAGGGCTAGAGGGGCAAAAGAAGAATGTTGAAAAGACATAGTTTCATCTTCATGCAGTTTAGTACTAATTTTGTCCTTTGTCTTTAAGCTGCCTTTTAAGTGCTGTTTGTCTCTGTGGGAAGCAAATGGGTCACGTTGTTCTGTGTTTCTACTGTAATACGCTGCCTGCTATTTTTCCCTTAGATTATTTGTGTAATCTTTTTTTGTGCAATCTGTTTGTTCTCGAGTCTCGCAAGGTTTGCCTTTGCTACTTCTTTCTCAATAAGCAGTGCAACTTGTTCTGTATACACTCGTGGGTATTCTGCACACAACGAACTGGGTTATTTCAACCAGTGTGAAAATATTAAAATGGGGAACATGTGTGGGCACTTAATTGTGGTGAATCCAACCACAAATACCTTCGCCGTTGGTAGCTGGCACACAGGAAAAGCAGACCTTTGTGTTGTTTTTATCAGACGTAATGATAGATGCATTGTTTTTGGTGGGGTTTTTCTGGTTTTCTAAGGAAATGAGGCTTGTGCAATTGCACTGTGTTGTCTGCATGTGCCTGTCTGTTTGTCAGTTCCTCCCTCACCAACAGCTCCTGAAACAAATAGCCGTTTTCAGCCAAATTTGAGTGAGACACGGAGTCTCTCACTGGCTTTGCAGAAGTGAGTTCACAGATTGCACCAAAGTCTGCAGAAGGTGCTGTCTCTTAACAGCTGCATCACCGCAAACCATCAGTTATGTATTCACCCCTGTGCCTTTGCGTGGATCCAGATGCCCGACTGTAAGCTCCCAGATTTGAGTATTTTGGCTTGCTTGCTTTTACCTTTTGGGCGAGTGAGTCAGTCGGTGGTGTTGCTAGGCGCAGAGCTTGTGTTTTGATTCTCACTGGAGTGACCATGTCTCATGAAAAACATGGTTTGCTCCAGGCCACAGCATTAAAATTTGCATATAAACTTACAAAAAAGGAAGCTTTCTTTAAGCTTTCCTGTGTGAGAGTTTACAGGAGCATTTCTGTCTGTGTACATAATAGCAGGAGCTGGACTTCTCATAAATGTAGATGGGGTAAGTCTGTTCCCGCCTGAATGGGAATCTTCTGTGGAAAAACCCCGAAAGAGGAAGGAAAGCCTAAGGAAATACCAGCTTCAAGGGGAGAAGTTGGCTAAGATTTCTGTTGTGCTGTTCTTTGGTTTGTACCTGGCCACCAGCAGCGCAGCTGGGGAATGCCTCAGAGGCGTGCAGGAATGTAGCCTCAGGGCACCTTTCAGAGGCAGAGAAGATGTCTTTATGCCCTTCGCTCGGGAGGGAGGACAGAGGTACAAAGGCACCAAGTGATTTGCCAGGGATTACAAGAGTACATACCTAAGTTAGGAAACAGACTGAGAGTTCCTGACATAAGAAGTGAAGCCAGAAGTTACGATCTACGTACGGACAGCTTCTGCAGCGAGCAGAGAGACGCGTTGGTCAAGGGGGGAGATAAATGTCGAAGTATGCAAGAGTGACTAAATTATGAATTTATATATGAATATATATGAATAAATTATGAGAAGAGGAGGAGGGAAGAAAAGATTCCCACATGTTCTGCTCAGATGTTAACAAAGAAAGCTGAGAAGTGTTTGCATAGACACTACATTATTCTGTGTCCAAATGCCTCATAAAAATAATACCGGATGATCACAGAATGGCACACCAGGGAAAATAAATTCTTCAGCGGAATATTCCCGCTGGAAAAACACTGTGTAAAGTAATACACTAATGGCTTTCAATTTCATGTTTTATATATAGAGATATTAACTGCTCCCCAGACGTCTCTTCATATTACAGCCCAGCTACATGAGCAGTTTGGAGAAGGCCCCGCAGCACACTCGGTCTTGTCCGCACGCGGGGCCGAGCAGTGCTGTCCTGTGCTGCATACAGTAGGTTTCTTCTGCCTCTTTCTCATAGCAGTACTGCTGCTATGATTCTCTCCAGTGGGATTTTTTTGTGCTTTTTCCTAGTTCTCAAGTTTTTTTCCATTCTTCCCCCATGCTCTGTAGCCTCATCACCATGCTGGGAAGCCTGCATTCCTTCTGTGCTCGTAAAAGAGGAGCCCTCACAAGGAGCGTTTCAGTGGAGTGATTAAGGCACAACTCTGTCAGTCAAAACACTAATAACAAATGCTAAAGGAAGTTAGGTTTAAAAACAACATCTATTAATTCCTGTTTGCAGGGGTTTCCAGGCTTCTCTCGATTTATCTGGTAACTTCTCTCTCCGTGTTGCTCAGGCTGGGGGCTGTTTGAGTCAGGAACTGTCTGTCCTGTGCAGTGCCAACCGCAGTTACGCCATTGTAGCAAATCAGAATGATCTGGGTTCTTTTCCAAGCTTTCCTAATATATCTCAAATGTGTATCTATATGATCTCACCACACTCCTGAGGGGTACAAAGTAGCTCACATGCCTTATTCCCTGGGTGTAGCCTATTAAAGTCTGCGGCAAGCAGGGAAAAAGGTGCGAGTGTGGGGACATGGGTGCTGGAAGCTGTTCCACTGCGCAAGGTCCACCTTTTTATTATTATTATATTTATTTTTATTATAATTATTATTGGGTACATATTACTTGTTTATGATTTTATGAGTAATTCTGTTTGGAGCTGTCTGCCTTCCTGCTCTCACTCTTTCCTTCACCACCTTCCCACTCTCGCCATCCACACTGTCCCATGCACCAAGGAGGAATGCAGGGTCCCACGGCTGGGGACACCTCAATTATTCTTAAGCTGGAGAGCACTATTTGGAGTGGAGTGAAGCCCCAGACCGTCATTGCTCTGTTGCCTTTGGTGGGGCTATCTTGTGCAAGGTGGCTGAGGTTGTCCAAATTTCCTTCCATGATTATCATCACTGACCAAGGACATCAAATCTGCATGGGATATATCACAGTTTAGAATCAATGGTTGCTTTTCAGCATAGGAGGAAAATTGCAAAGATGTGCCTTCACCCACCCTATTCCATCATCTCTGCACTGCAATTTTCTCTAGGAAAACGTCTTCTCCCATGATCTAAGAAACCCTCCTTCTCTGAAATCCTCTCCTCACTTCTACTGGGTAACATTTTGAGCAACAATGTAAACAAGGCAGCAAGCCTCCCATGTGTGCACTTCCAGATTTTTTTCTGTTAACATTTTTTTTTGCCAGTTGCATTAGGGACCTTTTTCAGAAGCGACCAGAGTTCTTAGGGCTTGCCTTTACCCTTATTAGTAGCTTCTGATACATCTCTCTTGAATTACAATAAGAATCAAGTATTTACACGTCAGTTTCTTGAGGAATGGTTTTGCTACTTCAAATAGACTGTATCTTAATATTAATCTTCAAACACACAAAAAAAAAAAGTCACTTTTCCATGTAGGAGATGATATTGCAGTCTTTGCAGTCACTCAGTCCTTGGCTACTACTTTTTGTTTAAAATATGAACTAGCTCAGCATCAGCACGTTAGCAAGAGCACAAGGACTGATACTGCTGTACTGGCAAAAGCATAAAAAGTGAAATCCTTTTGCCAGTATAATTGGCTCCATTGAGAGAATTGGTTTAAGCTGTGCAAGCAAAAATGACTCTTCAATGGTAACTACTGCGCTGCCACCAGGCAGCTTTATGAGGCATCCTACCACAAGATACTTTCATGTGGAGGCAAGGCTTTAGGCACAGGTTTATCCCATCTAGCTGAGGAGCTGAGAGTGACTATAGCTGGGTTAGATGGTAACTGAATGGTTTGCATCTGGGGCTTGGGCTCCTTGTGAGGACTGGCTAGCAGCACAGCAGTACTGATTTCAGTGCAGTTTGGGGAGCCGGTTTCAAGCCTCTCTAGGTGATTTTATGTGGTCCATCACAAGAGTGCCTTCTGACACGCTGGCTCGTTGCCAGTAGGGGCACAAATTGCCCCTGTGCTGGTTGAGCTGCCGTGTCCCTGCCGCCCACTATGCAGCGTGGCCGTGCGGGAGCACCATCTTTGCAGCTGAGGGTGGGAGCTTGCATTGACTCGTGTCCCCTCCTTCTGGCGACAGGCCGCTGTGCCCGCTGTGGGGAGAATGTTGTTGGGGAAGGCACTGGCTGCACGGCCATGGACCAGGTCTTCCACGTGGAGTGCTTCACCTGCATGATGTGCAACAGCAAGCTGAGAGGACAGCCTTTCTACGCAGTGGAGAAGAAAGCCTACTGTGAACCCTGCTATATTGTAAGTACCCGTGCTTGCTTGCCCTTTGATTTTTAATGTGTAGACATTGGAAATGTTCATTTTCTTCATTGCTCTACTTTTGCCTTATGGTTGAAACCAGGTAGTCCCATGGCAGTACTGTGGGCACTAGTTTTCCTTGGTCTTCACAAGAATTCAGATCTTCTCGTCTTCCTAGGTTAACTTTATTTTCTGTTCTATCCAAGCTGTGAAATGAAATGTTCAAAGCTGGAGAGAGAGGTGGTTTTTGTGACAACTTCAGCTCTGAAAGAAGCAGACTATGCCATGATTTTTAAGTGATGATGTTATTCTCAGAAGCTTTTTGTGTTGAGAAACCTGTTGCCAAAACCCTTACAGATGTTGGTGCCCACTAAAATGAAGGAGATGGGATTCAATATAGTGCTAAAACTTCTGAAATAATGACCGTTGTGCTGCTTAACAACATTAATGGAAGCCTTTCCAGTGAACTAAGGACCTTTGGATTGGGTATCTTTTGAAGCTTAGCTTATCCTAAAATTTCATTTTATGCCTTTAACAAGCTTTTAAATCAAACAGTTAAGTGTGCCTTTTAAGAGATTGCATCTTTTAAGAAGCTCCCATAAGAGATGGTTGGAACCAGTTGTACCGTTGTAAATTAAAGAAACATCACATAACATGCCTGAGGCCTTACCTGGCTGTGACCTTCGCATACAGTATGTTGGGGTAATGCCTATAATTTAGAATAAGAAAAGTACCAGAACATTCTTAATGCTCTGGTAGGTCTTTATGTAAACCTCAAACTCTTGCTTATTTTTTTTTCTTTTTTTTGGTACGCTGTTAAATTAAGCTGATTTTAAACTGAAGTCTAGTTTAAGGTTGGTAACCGTAGCAATCAGGTTCTTCCCCTTAACTTCACGTTTTTTCTTGTGAAATTCTGTGAAGGCTGATGTGCCACCAGCATGCTGTATAGCATACTAGTGGGGATTTTTTTTTTCTTTTTGTGGCTTTTTGTTGTTGTTTGTTTGTTTGTTTTTTCTTGGGAGGATGAACTGAGGCCTTTTCAGAATTAGACTGCACTTCTGAAAGTAAAAACTACTTTTCTTGACATTTCTGGTATCCCAATAATTAAAAAAACAAGGAATTTCTGAAAACGCTACCAATATCCCATTATTCCTTCTGTTTCTGCAGAGACTTTTCAGTGGGATTATTGCTGAAATATTGAATATAAAAGGGGCAGACTCTGTTGTATTTACAGTGGCGATGATAGATGGATGATTGTCTTTTTGCTAAATGACTTTTTTGATTAAAAAAATATACCTCTTAAACCATTTCCATTTTTGTTTGCACTGAAATGATTGTAGGATGAAAAGTTCAAGGTTAATTTTGTGGGAAGTTTGACCATGTGCAAAGCAGTGCAGATTTCAGGAAGGTGCATTTATAACATGATGGGAGCATCTCTATACAACGAGTTAAACATCTCGTTCACTTCACGATGGAATTGACTTCATCTGCTTGCACGTTGATGCTTTTCCTCTTCTTTGAATCAAGCATGCATTCTTCACCACTCATCTGCTTTAGTTTGGGAAAACATCTGCATTAGCCACTGTAGTAATGGCTTAAGATTATTTAATCCCATTACTTGTACACTTCATTAGCCTGAGTGAATTGTTGGCAAGGGTTCAGTAAACTTCCTACATTGGGAAATAAAAGGATAAAAAAAAAGGAAAGGAAGAAGGATTCTGTTCCTCATTTTCTTTCAAATTTATCTTCTATCTATTTAAGGGATAAAGGAATGATAATTGCCTGGTTCCATCTGCGTTTGTACGTTCTGTGATGCGGCTTTGCAGCTCTGAGTACAGAGGAATGAGTAAATGTTTAATAGCTTTCTCTTATATAATCAGAAGGGGCCTTTAAATGCTTATCCACACAGTCCACAAAAACGTTGTTATGAACGTAACCCAAAATACTTCTGGATCCATCTGCTACTGCACGTGTAGGGGAAAGGATGGCCCTGCTGGTGGGGGCTGCATACCTGTAGCTGGACAGCTGGTACTGTGCATGGGAAATGGAGAGCAGAAATCTGGCAGTCTGATGGAGTAAAAACAAATGACCCGAGCAACATTAAACTCTTAAACCTTGAGGAAGCCAGTGCTGGTGGCTTAGTACCCTCAGCAAGCTCAGGACTCTGCTGTGCTGAAGACTGGATTTGCAAAGGGTTTGGGCCCCTAACGTGCTGCTTAGGCCCAAAGAGATTGGTGTCATAAGGCTATGTCTGATTGATTTTTCCAGTAAAATGATGTCTGCATTGACTTCGGTGGGATGATGAGTGACTGAGTACACTGAGGGCTCTTGCAAATGGACTGGAGGCCCTTAAATTGCTCAGGCATGGTCTGAATGGTGTTGTCTTTAGATGTGTGATATAGTCATACTGAAGTCAATTAGAGGTAATCACTGGCCTAATAATCTAGCCTGTACTTAAGGATTTTGCTGAGTTGAGGTCTCTAATCTGTTTTTTTTTGAGCTTTCCCAAGTTGCACTGTCAGAAGACATCCTGGACACATGTAGTTCTGTAAGAAATAATGGAACTGAAGATCCCAGACTTGGGTTCCTATGGCCATGCATCCCCATAGAAGGTGAGGCCTGCATGATTGGCCTGAGACTGTACCATGAACCAGTGGCTGCTGCCAGCTCTGAAAACAAGATTCTCAGCTGGTATAAATCTGAGTAATTCAATGATGCAGTAACTTACACTGATTTCTACCCTGCATCCCCACCTCCTCGCATTCAAAACTCTCGATCTGTTATGCAGACCATTAGACCAAGCTGCTGCATTAATATTAAAGTCAACTCTAATATTTGTCTAATCTCAGTATATAAATTCATGAACTGTCTTCTCAGATGGTTACATGACTCTTCTTAGTTGTGGTGGAGTGAAGCCATAATTAAAATTACTGAGAAGAGCTGTATTTAATTAGTATTTAATCAATACTAGGCTTAAATAGCCTGCAGAAGTATTGTTTTTTGCTTTTGTTTCAGTTTTTGTTAGTGATCCATTTAAGATGGAATTCCTTAGAAGTCTCTGAATTAACATCAAAGGAAGTCAGTCACCTGTTTAAAAATGTTCACTAACTGGAACTTGAGTACCAGAGTTAATTTCTTTCACACAAAAAATCCCCCCACCCAAAAGCCACTCACTGTCATTTCCTTATGAATGCAGTGAGTTCTGCTGCCAGTGCGTTTGCTGGTTTTGCTCTGCATCCAAGGATTCCTTCATTATTAATGTTATTTCTAAAAGAGTACCAGTCTTCTCCATTAAGACACTTCTGCTCAACTAAAAGCAACTGTAAAAAAAAAAAAAAAAAAAGTGTTAATAGGAGGCAGATGTCTCCTAGTCATTACAACAGTCAAGTAACATCTGAAATATCACGACAGGGTTTCCAGTATAACCAGCTCACTGCTGTACATGTGATGAATGCTGTGTCTGCAATATGTTATCAGTATACTTTTCTTCTCCCTTACAGGGCAAATTTCTGACAAAAAAAAAATTGGTTTACTTCCTATAGGTAGTTGGAAGAATTTTAGCACTGGGCTCAGTGCAGAGAAAAGGTTAAGAGTAATATCAGTGGAACCGTCCTTATAAAAGATTGGAGAGCAAGATGTTAGAGCAGTGCCAGCTGTCTGCTTTCCAAATACAGTATTGTCGTAAGGACTGAACACAAGGTTAACCAGACACACCAGTTTGGCAAGGGTGATGCTGCTGTTTTGTGAATGGGATGTTCTTTGATGTCCTGATGACTTTCTCCAGGACACGGAAATTTCACTCCGTTCTTTATTCCCTTTCCTGGCAGTCCGGTGTTTGACAGGGAGAAAGAAACTCTCTGTGAGGTTGAGGGCTGAGAGATGCTGAGCATCCTGATCTCATATCTGAGATCCTGCACTTAGCACAGGAAGCAGCAAGACCTGGCAGGTGCTTCTGGCCTCTGAGGATTTCTTCTGCCATGTCTGAGTCAGTGCAACCCGCTGCTGGGCCCAAGGGAAGTGCCATGGCGCGAAGGGGACGAGAAGCAGAAATAGGCAGGGTCAGATGAAAGGAGCTGAGGGAAGTGGTGGACTGGAAATGACGAGTGACTGAAGGAGGAAGGAAGTGTGACTCATGCCTGTCCATCTGCCTAAAGCAGGAGAAGACAGAGGGTCTGCTTTGCAGTGCCCTGTGGAGACCTGGGGTGGAGTTTCCCTGTCCCTGCTGCACGGAGAGATTCTGTGAATATAACCTGAAACCCTACCCCACAGATGGCTTGCAAGGATTTTTCAGGGTGGGGTCTGTCTTCCTGGAGGAGGAGGAACTGCGCATGACCAAGTACCATGACCACTGCCATTCCCCAGCTTTAAACACAGGATTGTAGCACTCCACGTCTTTCACCAGTCATGCATGTTTTTTTGCACACAGAACAACTATTTTCAAGTTTTCTTCCTCTTGCTGGATTCTAACGACCTATTGAGGCTGTAGTTCAGCAGAAGATAATTTACCCCCATAGCACAGGATAAATGCTGATATGTCAGGAAATAGGACAGCTAGAGCCACTGGTGCCACAGAGCATCCTGGAAAACCTTAAATTTGCTGGTCATTGGGAAATTTCAGTGTTAACTCAATTTGTGCTCAGGCAAATCTATGGTAAAACTGCTGTCAGCTTTTGTGCATGTGGTGTTGTAAACCTCACCCTGTGTGCACACCTGAGTGTGGCTGGGCCAGAGCAGGTACCTTCCGTGCATACAGTTTAAAGTGAGGTTGATTCCTGCAGTAAAATTATATCTGTTTTTTTAGAATAATTCTGCAATTTGTAAGCAGAGATTACAGCACTAATTTAGCAACCATGTAACAATTTAAATTGGACCAGAAAAGAGAAACTGTAATTTAAAGATTTTTTTTTTCATGATACAAGTTTTCTTCTTTTTTAAAGTAAAAAGCCCTTTATTCTTGTTTTTGTCAAGCAACGTATTGAATTTGAGAGTAATTTATGGAAAGTGCTGCCAGCGTGGTATTGTGAGTGCTCCACAATTTGAATTTAAACTGCTCAATGGGATCATTAAGACTATTATGCCTGCTTTCCAAAGAGTTTGAATTCAAAATGACAACTGGAACAGAAATATAAAATAAACTAAAGAGAAGTCACGCACTCTTTACATGGTGGAATTTTTCTGCCCTCGAAATATTTCATTGAGATCAATGCTCTTCTTCAGTCTCCTCCTAGAAAAAAGCTGGTGTTGCTAGTTTTAGTGCTGCACTCCTGCATGAGTCATCAGCAGCAGGGAAGCTGAACCTGTGACCTGTGGATCTAAAACTGTTTCATCTCGGCTGCAGAAGCTGAGATGCAGCTTGGTGGCAGCGGGCTTCTGCCCAGGATTTTGTACCCTCGGCAGAGGATGTCCATGGGCATAGCAGACATAAAATTGGCAAAGTCTTGGTTTGCTTACAGGCATGTTTTGTTCCTATTGATTATTAGCTCTGATAATTTGGCTAGTCTGTCCCCAACTGGTAATTTCTTTGGAAAAACTCCTGGTTAGTTGATGATCATTGTAAAACTGCAAACAAATCCATAGGGCTTTAACAGCTCTTCCTATTAGTATCACTGAGCTACAGTTGATAGATTTAAAAAAAAAAAAAAAAAATTGAAGTTGGAGGAGGTGAGGTAGGCATAAGCTCAGCACTACTATTTTGAATGGTAAATGCTCTTTTGCAATCAGAGCGTAAAATAGAGGAGGACAGGGTGCTATTACAGAAGCTACCCCTGGAGCTTCCAGGAGTCCAGGTCTAGGAGGTACAAAAATGTGAGAGAATATCAGCAAAGCAGCTTCTATCAAAACTGGGACAGATGCTGAACATAGCTGACCCATATGAAGCATGCATCTTTTTTTCAGCGGCCTGACAGCTATTACAAGGGTTGGGTTTTGTTTTGTCACTAAGCAGAAGGAAGAGGTTTCTTCTGGAGGGAGGAGGCAGGATTTCTCAATAACCTCTTTTCTAAAATGGAATTATAATGGGAGAAAACATACCATGAGATGATGAGGTATGCTGGGTAGTGGCTCTGTGGAGACTCAGAGTCATACTGAAGAGGACAAGGCCAGTCCTATCAAAGAGGACAAGACCAATTCATCTCACTGACAAACAAGGACAGGGCAAGAAGTCTACAAGCAGAGGCTTTAAGAGCAAAAACTCAAAGTGATCTGTTAGAAGATACCAAAGCATCAGCCATGCCAAGAAGATTGCACAGGGCTCACCTTGGCAGAGGATCCTGCAAGCTAGAGCCGAGGATGACTTAAAGACAATAAAATGATTATTTTCTCAGCTCAGCAGGATCTGCTTGGCTAACCAATCTGAATCACTTGATGGGATTAAAGGTGTTGTGCGCCCTGTTTTCAGACTACGGTTGCTGTTTGCCTTCGTGTTGTTGATGTTGCAAATGCAGCTGATTGACATGGAAACGGATAGTGAGAGGATCGGGCCCTGCCTTGGTGTAAGTGACTTTCCACAGAGTTGAGTGGAGTGTTGCATAAGAGGAAGAATGGCTATGGATTGCAGAGGTAAAACAGCTTCTTGATAAGTGTTATAAGGGAGGTATTTCTGGAAAAGTCACTGCCGTGCTGGACAGCATCTTGATAGACAGAGCTGTGTTGTAAGATCAGCCATGAAGCAGGGCTGATCAACTAGGCCAGAGATGTGTTTGGTAGGTCAGAATTTTGGTAGGGGCGGATGGACTGTATCTCACACCTCTCCATGGTCTGCAAGAATATGTCCTTATCAGGTGAAGATTCCTCCTCCACACTTAGGTTTGCTTAAGAGTTGCTTAAGAGTTCTGTGGTGGCTTGGTAGAATCCAGATCTTTCCTCCTGTGTGTGCTGGCAGCTCCAAAAACTTCAATTGTCGTCCTGTCTCTGGCTTGATTATATAAACATTGCTTTGACATCTGTAATCTAGAAAAATTATACCATGGGAAAGTTTGTGGAGGCAGTTTTTAGTATAACTGAAATAAGATGGCATTATAAAGGACCAGCTGGTGCCACTTGGTGAATTTCTCACCTCACAGGGTGAATTCCACTATCTATTCTTTTAAAGAAAATAGTCTCCATTTCTATAGTGCTATTGGAGTTTTATGGTTCCTGGCTATACATCTTCTGCTATGTTGAGATTTCCCCTTAAAGGCAGTGTAATGCTTATGTGTGCCTTGTAGATCTAGCAGGACCAGCTTATAAGGCAAGAAGACAGTCCAATGCACCAGCATTCTTGTATTTGTGGAAAATCTTCTTCATTTGCAGTCAAGTATAGACGGATGCTATATGGCAAGACGTGTCTAGTGCTTGTAGCACTCTGCTTTTCTTTTGGCTGTGATTTGTTGCCTTCTCCACACTCACTGCTGCTTTCAAACTTTTTGCTACCTGAGTAGCATCTAGAGATCCCACTAATAAACCGCCCTTATGATGAGCCAGTGAATGACAGGCGATAGCCTCCACCTCAAAAAATCTTCCTGATAAGCAGCAGCAGGTGAGTGGGAAGGGCAGTGGCATTGCCCACTTACTGCAAGGAGATAACTGTCCCCAGGAAGTTTAAATGCAGTCTGTTTAGAAAGGATGTTGCTTTCCCTTGTTGGAAGCCTTCAAGGATGGGTGGTGCAGACATCTGTAAAGAATGGTTAAGATCTAGTTGAGTATGTCCTTGGTAAGGGCAGATCCGGGGGTCTTTTTCTAGCCCTGGTTCTTCCACTTCTGAGCTCAAGCAACTTGTCCGTGACCATGAGCACAGTGTGCAGGAAGGGCCTCCACGGCCCGATATTCTGCCTAGTTGCAGTTCAGCCTGCAGAGATCCTCAGGTGAGAAGGAGCTACCTTTGTTTCCTTCCCCTCCGCAAACCACAGCAGTGTGGGTACTTGGGTGCTGGTGTAAGGTGAACGTGAATGAGCAGCTGGAAGCTGAGTGGGGTCTCCTGGAAAACCCAGGTGGGGTAGGAGGTGCCATGATAGCTCCCTTCCATGAGATTTTCTGCTTGGTTACAGCCCCATGTAGTTATTTATTGCTTCAGACTGCTGAAGACAGTTGTTTTGGAAAGACTTGTTTGGAATAGGCCCTGTCACTTGTGTGCATTTCCATCAGACCCTTGTATTACTGAGTTTGCTCTGTCCTGCTCGACGTGGTGATGTCAAAATGCCACAGTGTCCAGAGATAAGTCAGAACTCACCTAAGAAAAAACAGGGTTAATGTAATTAGCAAACGTTTTGGTTATTTTTCACCACTGATTTTATGCTTGCAGTGCTGCTGGTAAAGCCTAGGCCTTGCAGCCAGGCTGTGGTAGCTGCCAGCAATAAAGCTGAAACTGTCCTGGGGTGTGTGTGGGTTTAGCAGGTATGATTTACCCATGGCAGCCTTTCAGAGAACAGAAACCCTTGTCTTGCTCTCTCTTACTCAAGCTGCCCTCTTACTTTGGTCCAGACAGCAATTTGCAAGCCCTGCTGCCAGGGAGGCGAGCAGGCGTTTGCAGCTCGCCACTTCAACCCGTCTCCTTGGTGAAGCCACACTCGCAGAAATTTTCTCTGGCAGAAGCTCAGTCTGCGAGGCGATCCTCCCTCTAGCGTCCTGCCGCTGTTTCTTCACTCCAGGACATCGGTGTGCCTGCCTGCAATGTTTGTTTGCAGTGGAGGAAACTGTTCAACTTGCCATCGCGCACACACAAACCCCAACAGGCTTGGTGGATTTCTGGTTAGAAAAACAAAATCATGCCAGTTTAGGGGAAGCACAACGAGCATGAATGATGACAGGAGAAAAAGTTTATTGATTCTAAGAGTATCGCGAGTGTTCGGTGCTCACAGAGGGTAAAAGCAAATTGCGAGTGTCTTCTCTCACAGCTGCACTGATTATAAAGCTGTGGGCCAAGTGCAATATTGACAGAAAAGGTAAATCATCCACCAGGATATTTTGGGCAGAAGGAGGACCAGATTATATCTCGGATCTAGTACTGCTCAGCTGTTGTATTTGCTGGGGACAAGCTATGATTGTGTGCTGTCTGGTCGCAGCAGCAGAGCACACATTGATGAAACCCGTGGTTGTTTGCCTGCACCCATCACTTGGGGACCATCTGCACGTGTTGAGGCAGTGAGGCACCGTGCTGCAGAGAACTGGCAGGCATCTGGGCAGTTTGCAACGTGTGATGAGATGTGCACGGCATTGCCCTGGCTGCTGTTTCCTGACAAACATCTGACACAGGAGCACCGCATGGTTTTTTTCACAGCAACCTGACGCTGTGGCAGTCCCAGCAGGCTTATCCAGGGCTCTGAGGCAGTGCAGTAAGTGCATGCAGCACGCCTGTCTCTCCCAAGGCTTTCTCAGTCATCAAACATTGAGTTTTGTGAGATGCTGAGATTTCCGTTTAGAAGGTAGAACCTTTGTAACAAGTTTGGTTTTAGAACAGCATCAAGTGTAAAGCGTGAATTCAAGAGGCTTCTTGAGGCATCCTAGGAATGGGCGGCTGCAGACGCTGGGGGCTGGGAGAGATCTTTGTGTTGCATTGTTTTGGTTTTATTGTCTGGCTGAAGCTCATCTGCTAACATCTGATAGTTCAGTGCTGTGGCTCATTGTGTTTACATCCATGCTGTTGGACTCCCTAAGGCTGCTGGCTGGGCCTTGTGTTGTTTTACTGTTCTAATGTTACCTAATGCTCTCTGTATAGGTATCTTCAGACTGCTCCAGAAATCTAAACAAATAATGGTTATGGTGCCCAAAACCGACCAAACCTGGATAGTTTCCCTTGCTTGTTAAGGGTAATACAGTAAGTTTGAAAACAGCGTTGAAATGTAAATTAACTTTCAGATGTTATCAGGAATTGAGAATTTAAGGGTGAATATTCCATTAGCTCCTGACAATGTAGCTTTTTGTTTAAGGACATGTTAGAACCAATACACCATCTTGGCAGTCCACCAACAGAGGTATCTGTGTAAATGCAATCTGTGTTAAAGCCAGACAACACTTTTAAAAAATTATTTAATATTTCCTGCAGCAAGCCATCTGTGACTGGTCATATTTTAGGAAGCAAGTGAACATCATAGCAACGTTCCTCACTCTATTTGAGTAACTTTTAGACTTTTTAAATTAAATGTGCTGCCAAATATTTATGTTCTGTTGTGAAAAGAAAAATATTTGTTTGACATCCTAGTCTCCCTGGCAATTTGCAGTCAGTTGCTCCTCTTAGGAGCTACTCTTTTTGTTCCCTGTGGGTAGGGTAAAAGAACAGCGCGCACTGGGTATGGGCAGCCCTGAAGCTGCCTTCCGAGCTCACTCCTCAGCGGTCAGTAGGGCTGTGCCCGTGATGTGGCTTTGCAGGGAGCAGAAGAAAGGTTTAGCCCTGGGTCCTTGCACAGAGTCTGTGGTGTGGGGCAGGGTAGTTTGGGGAACAGGTTGAGCCTGCTGATGGGTACAGAGGGTGGCAGAAGAGCCACGACAGCCCAGGTGGCCATCATGCATTCTGACCAATGTGCAAAAGGCTCAACGTTTCCCTCAGAAGCCAAATATTGACACGTTTTGCAGCACACCTACCACAGGCACTGCAGCCATCACCAAGGCAACCCAGTTGCCAGAATTTAACGGCGGCAAGGAAAGATGGCCTAAATTATGGCTGGCAAATGCTGCTGAGCCTAACGCACGTTGATGGGACTGAGCTCCGGTCGAAGTAATACATGCCTTGCTTTTAGTAATGATTTTCACCAAGGGCTTGTGTTTTATCCCGTACCACAGATTTATGGCTGACCTAAACTTAACCACTCTGAAGTAGCGAAATGCATTTGTTAAAGGGCCCAGAAACTGGTGCGATCCTTTCATTACACAAAGTTGCTAATAACTGAAATACCTGAAGTATCCCTGAAATAGTTGATTCCATTTTGGAAAGACTGAAGCATGCTGAGGAGTCCCTGGTGGTCTAGCACCAATTTGTGCTCAGCACTTGTTTGGAATTGTCCATGTAGCTTACCTGGACTTACCGCTCTGGGACTGCTGCAACCACAGGAGTCCCAGGAGTCCAGGTAACCTGCCTGCATGTCTGTCACCTGTAGTAGCAAAGCCATACGTAGAACAGATATATTCTTACTTATATGCTGGAAAGAAGCCCTTGCAGCACAGAGAACAGAGAAAATGCAATTCACATCTTCTCTATTACCTCTGACAGGTTTACTTTCACTGTGGCATGGCAATAAGATTAAAGTTTTATAGTAATATTACCTCCATCCAGACCAAAAAAAAAAAAAAAAGCATAAAACCTTTCTTCTCCACCACTTGGATTTCAAACTCTTTTATAGAGCTTCTGCATCTGTTAATAAAATCCTTAATTCATTCTGAACATTTTATTGTCACTTCAGATAAAAGTTTAATCAGGTAGAATTATTGCCCTTCTAATATTCCCTTAACCTTTGCATTTTAGACTTGCACCATATCAGTTAAATTTTAAAATCACTTTTTTATGGACTTGAATGCCCCCATCTCTGTTTTACAGGGTACTTTTGCACAGAAATGCCATAGTCTGTCTTGAGGTCATGTGAAAACTTAAAAGGCTCTAATCTGAGCACTGCTCACTTTCTGTTGAAGTGCCTTGCATGCCCTATTAATTACTTTTATGGTGACATGCTGGTTTAAGGGAGTTCTTTATTAATACCACTAAATCTTCTTTTATTGTTGTTTAAACACTTTTTCTTTCCTTTATGTAGATGTATTTAATCCTTTCTGTCTTTAAAATAAATGAGTGCATAACTCCACATGAAGCATCTGACACTTCTATTTTGCATTCTCAGGAGGGGGCAGAGGAGCATTGTGCTCCCTTGCCTGCAGCGTCCGCATCCCGGCAGAGATGGAGCAGCGCACGTGTCTCCTTGTGTCCCTAATCTTATGTTAGCTTGTTATGATGGAATTAATTTTAAAAATTTGATTTCTGACTTTCCAGAAGTAATGTGCAGCGAATTTGCTTCTACTCTTCCAGGATATTGAAATTTTGGAGGTCAGTGTCGCTTTCTTGTTGAAAAATGTAGCGGGCCAAGCGGTTCAAGAGAGGATTTTTGCTTATGTCTGAGCCCTCTTCTAGCAAGGAAAATGCATCAATTGGCTTTTTTTCAGTTGGAACTCTTTTTACTAATATTATCCTGGTAGTTCATTTTAACTTAAAAATGCATAGCATGAACTATACCAGCTTATTTCAAGTAGTGCAGCCTTTCTAGTGAACTAGTTAGCTGGCAAAGCTGCATCCATGTCTGCGGTTGGATTTTAATCTATCAGATCCATCTTTCTATGGTTTTCTTTTACAGAATGTATTTTGATCCATATTAGTTGCAGATTTTCTTGGTCTGAGGGAGGGAAACAAGATATGAGAAAAGCAGTTGTCTTTGGGACCCGCAGAAATATTTTCAAAAGGATGTAAGTGACCGAAGAACTTGCTTCCTTTTGGTCTGCTAACTCACTCTTGACAGTGAGACTAGAACTCTTGGCAACTAAATCCTCTTGTTCTTCGGTCACTTTTGAAAGTGTTGCTTCCAGATTGTTCTCTTTCCAACAGCAGTGGAAAATTCGAGAAAAATTAACTTTGACAAGTTTTCACCAACAGCAGCTGGTCTCTTTGTTTGTTTGTTTTGTGAGGGTATAGTATTTTGGGGCTGGGGGTTGTATTTTTGCTTAGTATGAGCAAAGTATGAAAACTCTTACACTGAGTCAAGAGGGCTCTTGGCCTCTCTTCTCCCAGGTGACTTCTGTCTCCTAACTCGTTTGTGCCCAGCTGGGTAGCAGGGCTTCTGTGCACCCTTCCACAGCTAATATACACCTGTATGTATGCACAGACTCATGGAGGAGGAGTCCAAAGCCCGAATTCAGTCTGAAATGACTTGCTGTCTGCCTGGGACAGGTCTTCCTTTCGCTTCTGGACTTGCCCTCAGGTTTGCTGGAATGTCTCTGAGGTTATCAGTAGCACATTTTGCTGCTAAGGCCTGTTGCTCACAATTGCTATTTCAGTTTCTGAAGCAAGCAGTATACTCATGCACTTACACGGTACTAAATGATGCCTTTTGCATTTTCAGTTTTTGCTAAATGGCACCCTTTTGCTTTTTAGAATAAGTAGCTAATTAAATGGCAAGGCTAAGTGCTGTTTGGTAGGCCGGGGTGTAGGGTCACTGTAGGTTAGACAAGGGACCTGATCCTGTAAATCAGAGTGGTCTAAGACACGGGTCTGCTCCCAGTGATCCTGGTTTGAATGTGTTCTTTGGCAGTAATGAGTCCAGAATCAAACTTCTGGTACCCAAGACAATGTGGCTAATGGCAGTGTCAGAGGCATAGACCCCATCTCAGAGTGTCCCTCTTGTGAGCTACTGACCCCATTAACATTTTTCAATTTCTGTTTTTTAAAGCCAAAGATGAGTAAGGAGGAATCAAGTGGATTTTAGTGGAAATTCCCTAAAATTAACTGAAAAAGCTAAAAGATGCATTTTTCCCCTTTAGCTTATGTTTACTTCCATTTTCCCTTGTGGATACCTTGTTTATTTTTTTAAATAAATAATCATATTTTAAAGCAGTGTAAATAAATTGCAAAATGTGCTCCAATGGGGTGAATAAATGTATTCCATCTGCTGGGGAGTGATTATTAAATAATTCACAAGTGGCAAACCCAGGAGTGGTTATCCATTTTCCCCTCATTCATGGGTAATTTTTTTTACATCCCACAGGAGCTAATTATGTTTTCTTTGTACATAATGTTTAATAATTTTTAAAATCTGGCACCAACCCCTCCATCTACAGATTCTTCATTTTTTCCAAAATGTTTGTGCTTGTGTATGCATGCAGTAGTTGGCAGAGGAAGATGTTTGTTGCCTTTCTTCCTTTTTTGTGTTGAGAGGTAAGTGTTGATGTCTGAAGTGAGGCAGGGAACTGGGAAGCAAATTTCCTTGTGCTGAAGGGAGTTTGCTCCTGCACATACGGTGGATGGGACCCATCCCAGCTCTGACCCTTGCATGGGAATTATTGTGACTTCAGAGCTGTGATGGCTGTCAAGGTTTGGCTGTACTTCAATTCTATAACAGATAAATAGGAAGCAGTGGGAGGGAATAGGGCATGCATTTGAAGGGCCTTGTTGCCTTTTCCTCAATGTCAGGAAGTTTGATGTTCTTCTAAAGGACTTAGAGTGAGCCCAATGAACCCAGCTTGTGTATGAGCAGCAAGCGATTACCCAAGAAAAGCTCAAGCCAAATCCCACCAGTGGGAAATCTGCCACCTGTCTGTAGCTTGGTGGGCTTTGAGTCTGACCCTAAAGGAACCCTACCAGCTTCTCCTGGTAGCTAGCAGTCCTGGAGGCCTCGCATGTGAGCTCTGAGCAGGCAGGGAGGGCGGCTGGGACGAGGGCTGGATGAGGCTGGCACGTAGCAGGAGGTTGCAGAGTCAGCAGCTGGCTCCTCCAGGGCTGTATCCCGTTTCAGCAAGGTTCATGTTCCCGTAACTGCGCCTGCATCACAGAGCGGGAGGCAAGGGACCACCATCCTGTCCTGGTGCTGTGGCCAGAGCTCTACCCCAGGCTGGAGGCAGATGGTTGCAGTTAGAGGACAATCGCTATCTTCGTGCTAAAATGTGTAATTAGCCACAGGAAATTCTTTCCTCAGCTGATGAAGACAGGAAGGTAAAAGTGTCTCTTAATGCTTTCACTGTTTTTCTAGAGAGTTGAGCAAATCTGGCTGCCCTTACCAGGGGAACAGCAGTACTGTTTCCAAGCAGGTAATGCTTTCTGCTGCTCTCTCTCAACATGTCCAAAGGTCCGTGCTGTCAGCCAGGGAGAAACAAAACCCTCTCACTAGAAGGCAGAGCCATGTTTTCTTTTTCTCCCCCCTCTTTTTCACATTCCCTGTAGGCATACACAGGCTCTGTGTTTCAGAGGCAGCTGTGTTCTGTGCTAACCATCAGCAAACAGCTTTTCCTTGGGACAAAGAGCAGACCCCAGTAATTTAGTTTTGGCTACGATTTCCAAAAGATTCTTGACCTGGGAACTCCTCCTTTTGTTATTCTGCTAATCCCATGCCCTGACTGGGGAATAGTCTTTGGAAAGAAATATAGTCTGGGTGTGAATTAGCAGAACCTTGAACATTTTGCTTGTTTGTGAAGAAAGGCTCTTCTTTCCTTCCCAAGACACTTCCCAAGCTCATATTCTGTAAAGCTCCATTATAATCAAAACTGTGGTCAGAATAGCGTTTCCCATGACTGCTGTCTGTGCAGAACACAAATTTTGCTGCTCTCGGTCTAGAAGTGCTGCAACTGCTAAGGGTAGTGTGGAGTCTGGGCTCCCTTCCCCATCTCATTTCCTGCTCCAAATGGTCAGCAGCTTCCACTCCTGGCAGTCATGCTCCAGCATGGAAGAGCGCAGGGAAGCTAATATCCAGGTGAAGGAATTGTGGCAAGTGACCAAATGGAATGTGAAGTCATAGAGCAAATGAACAGTGTGTTCAACACCATATGCACTGCAGACATAAAGAGGAGAGGCTGGAAGGACAAGATGAGGTGTGCTAGCTAGCACATCAACTGCAGGAAAGGTTGTGTGAGCGCGGGGCATGCCGGACTGCTTTAACTTAAACCGAAAGAAAGTGGAAAAACAGCTGAGGACTGGAAGGGTGTTTGAAGGATATGGCTGGAATCGGGGAGTACAAAATTACTGCCACGCTGGCTCTTCTGTGCCCGACGCTCATCCTTACATTAGCAGTTCTTCTGCCGTACAGCATGGGAGACACCTGCGTTCTGCTCGCAGGCCTGGACTGCTGGCACTTCCATCGGGGTGTCATTTCATTCTGTGTTCATCTTTGTCCTTGATTTTTAACCAGGACTGAGCGTCGTCACCTGAAAGCAGAGAGGAGAGCGAGCACTCAGTTCTCTAGAAGGCTGGGCCCAGGGTGGAGGTGTTTCCATGATGTCCTTCTTTCCCTTCACTCACATTGTACTGCTCCCCTGTCTGGATCTTGCTGTCTTCAGGTCACTGGCTCCCTCTTTTCATATGATTTTTCTGCCTATTATTGTGACCCCACTGTTGCTTTAGCCTGCTGTCAAGCACATGGTGAGAGGAGTGGTTGGTTCACATGACAGGTTAAGTCAAAAGGCAGAGCTGGGAAGATGGCTGGGGTTCTGCATTTGTCGCACACATCCGCCAGAGGCTGAGCATCCCATCGCTCTGCCTCTTTTGTTGTGGCAATGCTGACAGCACCTCCGCCAACATAAACACAGAAGGCTCTGCACTGAAGGCTCGAGCAGCAGCACAGACGTTCTCGATCCTGTCACAAGACCTGTCCACTAGGCTGTAATGTAGTGTAGCACATATTACAATGTGCTGTTAAGAAAACTGTAGTTGACAAATGTTTCTGTTTTTATATAAAGCTATTCCAGCAAGGCTGTTATCTGATTTTGCTCTGGTACTGAGAAAAGTGGTTGAATCAGACGAGAGACCTTGTGGGTGGAATACATTATGTCCAAAAATCAATCATAAGGTAAGGTAGGAATAGAATTGAGTTTATTTACAGTCCGTTGACTTTTATAGTTAGCATCATTTATTAGAGAAGATGAAGAAGACGAAGAAGAAAATTAAGCAGAGGGCAGGGAAATGTTTCTTTGTGATATTTTTGTGCCTGGCAATGAAAAGAGATGTGTGTACGAGCTGACAATTTATCTTCTGCCCTGAAGAGAAATGACTTGTTCTCAAATGGGCATGAAATGAAATAGTGCAGAACACGATAGGAACTTTTCTGAGTAAATGGGTCAATTTCCTGTCATTCTCTCGATAATTGTATGTAGAGCACACTCGCTCCAAACACTGGCAAATGTGATTTTTTTTTTCCTCCTGTTATTTTACTCCTCTTGTAGATGGGTGGAAAACATATTCCAGCGCTGGCACTATTATAATCAGCTTTTGCCGGTGGCTAATAGCAGTCCATTTTCAGTGAATGCTTATTACCTCCAAGCAGTCCAAGACACTACATAATAACCCAGCACTAGGTAGATTGGTACCGCTAGGAACAAGATGTAGTTGTAGGGACTCTGTTGCAAATGCCCCATCACAGCAGGAAATTCACTCATCCCTTTATCTTCTCTTTCCTAATTGCAAAATGAGCCCTGGTGCTGTGGCTGGGAAAGAACCTTGTTTGCCTTTGAAACTTTTTTGATGTGGTTCAGGAGGTTCTACCTTGCTAACTGCTGGCAGAGTCTTGCATTTTCCTTCACTTACAGGGGACCTAGCTGTTAGTGAGGGGGCACAGATTTGCATCAGATTTGTGGAGGACTGAGCTGAGATTTTACTTTGGCCGTCATTAATTAAAAATAACAAAAGTGCTATAACAGGTGTCCAGTGGTTGGTGATTAGGGCCCCTGTGGCAAATCGGGCAGATCACGATAGTACAGGTTAATACAGTGACAGAGCCTCATGAGTACCGTTGAACCTCAGTCTGAGGAAGCCCTTAGGAAAAGAGGGAGAATGTTTAATAGGGTTGGCCCTAAGGGCCTGGCTTCTGGCTGTAGGAACAGCTGGGTAAATCCCAAACGTTTGATTTCAATAACTTTTTTCCTCCATCCTAACTCTAAGCTAAACAAGATCTTGACTTATCTAGCCCATCTCATCATGCATAGCATTATGTTCCTGTTTGGAGGTTACAGGAAGGATAAACACAATCCCACTCTGATGAGAACTGCAGATACCTGAGCTGTGACTGCATTGCGTGATGGGGCAACGCAGCCACTGTTAACAAAAGCAAAGGCTAAAACTTCTCTCTCATCTCCAGTCACTTAGGGATACATACTCAGGATTGGAAAAGAGATTGATTTCAACTGAAGGTGGCTATGAATGGCTGTTTTCATCCCGTCTGCCCCACCTACCACCCCCTCATATCTCCACCCCAAAAGGAAAATGGCGCATCTTGAAGGATGGAATCTGAAAGCTTAGAAAGAGATCCCCCAAGCATAGGTGTTGTTTCCGTTCTCCCCACTAGTGAAAAGATGTTTCTCAGAAGTGTGTCAGAATCAAGACGTTTCCTGTGGAAATTTCCATTTGGAATAGGAAGTTTGGAAGCTATAACGAAAATATTTTCACCAGCCCTAACTACAGCCCCCCAGGGTCAGTGTCACCTTTGTTCTGTGTATGCAGAGCAGGTTTCACGCCAATACAGGTTGGGGATTGGGTTACAAAAAAAAAAAAAAAAAAAAGTTAGGTTTTTTTTTGCTAGTTTGTTTGTTTTTTGTTTGTTTGCTTTTCTCAGAAAGGCTGATAGTTTTATCTGAAAGTTTATAAGCCTCAAATTTCAAACCCCTCCCTTCCCCCTCAATGGGATAGGAATATGAGAATTTCTAGTAGGTGTCTGTAAGATCAGGCAGGTCTCTCTGTCTTTTCTGCATACTCTTGATGCAAATGAACTGCAAATAAGGATACCCACAGGACAGAGC
Source organism: Alectura lathami (assembly GCA_013399715.1). NCBI lineage: Eukaryota > Metazoa > Chordata > Aves > Galliformes > Megapodiidae > Alectura > Alectura lathami. Next base: position 344,658 of record VXAV01000596.1, on the reverse strand, counting down.
TTCAATAACGTCTGCCTGCTATCAGGAGAGCAAACCCAGTCCATGAATCAGCAGTTGGAAAGTATGCTCATGACCGCTTTACAGAGCTGGCACTGCTTGACTTCTGTGTAAGGCTCCTGATTCCACACAAGTCATGAGGAGCTGGAAGTAAATGATCTCTGACCTCCGTCACCAGGGAGCAGGGGGGAGTGTGTGCTGTTTATTCCACCTGTCTTTGGAAATGTGCAGCCCTGCAGGACTGATTCGGCAATCAGTTATGCTCAATAAGTCTGGAGTAACTCAGCTGAGGGGGGTAGGATCAGCCCACTGTAAAAGCCACTGGGGGAATTGAGTCAGAATTCGGCTATGCTGCTGCTTTGACCAGAGAATAAGATCTAGTGACTCTTACTTGGAGCAAAATACAAAAAGATCAAGGGCTGAATTAGTCATTTTCCCCATGTTACATAACAATATTTTAGCGAACATTCTTCTCCCTGAACATTTAAATGTGTTGCTTGAATAATCACTGAAGACAATGTGGCAATAATATGTTCCTTATGTGTTGGAGGCAGAGCATTTATTCTGGTTTTACTTTTATAAAATGTATTAAACAACTTAGTTTTTGTTGATGTTTACATGCAGGGAGCTGGGGGGGTGTTTTGTTGTTGTTTTGTTTTTTTTTTTAACTGTTGTTATTTCTTTAAGGGAGCACATTTTTTGTCTGTGATTCAGAGGCAACTGGATTTCTGTTAAACGTGTCTGATGCCTGTGGAGGGATTCATCCCAGATAACTTCATCTAGCTGGAAGCTGAGTACTTGGTCTAACATACACAACTCTTAGGGCTGAGGGTGGAGACTTTCTGGTAGCTCTCAGGGAGGAATATTTTAACCAGCCCTACCTACAACTTTCTTGCAGTCACCCCCGTGTTGGGGTCACCTTTGCTGGGTGTATTTAAGGCAAGGCCCATCTGAGTACCTAGAAAGTAGGTTTTCTTCCACCTATAGCTCCTGAGTGTCTGGGTTGTTTAGTCATGCTCTAATTCACCCTTGTTGAGGGCTGACTCCACCAAAAGGCAGCTCTGACCACTTTCTTTGAAGACACAGCCAGGAAAAGAAAGTGGAGGTGCGGTACGCCCAGAACGTTTTATGAGATATGTGGTTAGGAAACAGTCCCTAGAGGTGGCTGACCCGGCCTCTGAAACCTCTTCAGCTGAAGGGCAAAACCACCCCAAAACTGCCTCTTCTTTGTGATGGGGGGAGATATGAGTGGAGAGGCTGCCAGGGGGAGGTGTCACTGCAGCTCTGGCTGAGGCCAGCATGTAGAAAGTACCCCAGGGTGGGAGGGCTCCTCAGGAAGACTTTGGTCAGGAGCATGCCTGGCTCTCATCCCTGCCACAGGCTCCCAGCCTGCTCCAGCTGTCTGCTTGGAAAAGCACAGGGCTAATGCTGCAGAAGGGGTGGGTGTGGGTCTGGCACCACGATGGGTGCAGCAGTGCTGGAAAGGTGCAGCTGTATGGGGTACAGTGCTACCTGTGGGGAAAATGGGGTTGAAAAGGAGTGGTGGGATTGCTTCAAGGAGCTGGCCAAGAGGGATTCTTATTGTCAGACATGAGTTTTACTGGTTTGAAAAACTTGGATGACAAAAATGTCTGCATTAGCTCCAGACAGAGATGCACCCTGGAATCATGGAAACTTTCTGTTTCACTGTTGGCTTTGGGAGGAAGTTTTGGCTTTCTAAGTTACAACATGACTGATATGTTCTATTTGTTGCTGTTGTTGTTGTACTCCCATGACTCAAATCCATTTGAATTTTTCCCTTTGAACCATGTGTTTGTACGCCCTGGCTAGCCTAGCATTGCATTTGATATTCTGGCGTTGGAGGATAGAGAAGTGTTTTTCCACTGCTGCCACAGCGGTCTTCAGCTTAGTGTTACAAAGCACAACTCTTAGCACAACCCGCCATGCTCAGTTGTGTTCTGTCACTTCCCAAGAAGACCAGGCACAGGGGTTTTGAGCCACTGAGGCCAGGCACTGCTGAGCAGAAGCACTACAGGGAGAATAACAAGCCTTGTATCTTACTCTTTCTGGCCTGAAAAAGAGAGACCTGGTCCCCACTGGAGTTTTGCAGTTCTGTGATTAGGTGGGGTCTGTCTTTTAACAACAGAATGAAAGTGGGGAGGTCTTCACCTACCCACAGACCCTTCCCACAGTTCGTCTGTTAAGAACGCTGACCTGAATAGAGGACATTTAGCGCTGATCTTGGAGGGAGAGCAGGAAGACAGCTTCCAGTCTTCCCCCTGTGCTGCAGGGTGCAGATGGCTGATGGGGGGGCCTCTTGCTTTCTCCTGGGCATGCATTTCTGCTTTGCATAGGTAAATATTTGCTGGGCCAGAGAGAGACAGGCAGAAGAACTGGTGCTGTGGCTGTAAGGTTAAGCTGTTTGCTGGAGAGAGGATGCCAGCCCTCCAAGCACATTCTGAGAACGCGCTGCAGCTCCAGCTCTGCAAACAAGGCACACAAGGGCATGCTCCGTTTATGACTTGCCACCAGCCCCAGTCCCCAGCCAGCACTGAACCAGCAGCATGTAAATAGTTCTGGGAATGCCTGGTGATGAAAAATGGAGCCACCTTGGGGAATTCATTGAAAGCCTGTGTGTTTTCCTTCCCTGCCATCTGCACCAGCTTCCTGGGGGCTCTCAGAGCTCAGCCTGCAGCTCGTTCCCTTTCATGCTGCTTTGCTGGCTGGGCAGGCCTTGCGGGGCTTTCTGGGACATGCTCCCCACTGGGCTGCTGCTGTGGTGCCAGTTCCCAGTGGCAACCCAGCCAACGCATCTCCTGATGCCCAGGAAAGGATTGGATTCCACCTTTCTCTATGAGAACTGTTGCCTGCAGGGCTAGAAGGGGTAGAAAACTATTTTTGGTTGCTACTGTTGGCTGGCCTGGCTCTGATGCGCTTGTGTAAGTGGGCAGCGTTTTCACATCCATGCTGTTTGCTTTAACATGTCAAACAGCTGATATTTTTGCAAGGTTTCCCTAGCTTCTCCCTCCCTCCCTCCCCTTTTCTTCTGTCTCTATAAAATAATGCTGCTGCAATCCAGTTTGACTCAGCAGGATCTCTTTCACGCTGGCTAATCCCCATATATAGGCATCAGTTCAAGGAGGTGCACCAGAACGTTGCAGTATTTTCCCTAACATTTTGTTTAACCAGGATGACATTATTCAGACAAATTAATTCCTCCAAGACGTAAACTTGTTCTGACTGAGTGCTGCAGCAGCCTCCCTGAGAGCAACAAACCATGATCTGACATCTTAACAGCTCTCCACGCGGTCAGGGGGAATCTTACATAAAAGATCTTCAGCTGTGCATATGCGCAAGGTGCAGCTGCCCCTTTCTGTACATACAAATCTATTCCAGCTACCTTTGGGTGAAAAATGTCTTTTTCTTTTTTAAAGTGTATAGGATCTAAAGCACAAACTTCTTTTGGAAAATATCCATCCATATGAAAACAGAAGGTAGATGCTGCCATGCCCTCTGAAATCCTTACCAAAAACTTTAAAAATGGGGATCCAATTCTGTCACTCTTCCATGATACCTTGAGTTCATCTTGCGTGTCTGAGCTAGCACGTTCCTGCGTGGGACTCACAGAGCCCAGATGCACATGCAGCTGATATGTGCCAACTGTATGTGGCAAACAGCAGTGCCTGTGGGAAGTGGGGAGGAAAATGTAGCCAGGCATTCATAAGGCTGTCAGAAGAAGGAATTCCTGGTGCTTCATGGGCAGAAGTGGAGCAGAAAGGTCCCAGCATAGGAAAATGTGCAGGATGGATGGGAAAGTGAGCTATCTCAGTCCCCACTGTGAGCACCAGCTCTTTGGGTGACTGCTGGACCTGCATTCAGCTGAGCTTTTCTGTCCATATTCCCCGAATATGCCTTCCTAGTGCTTGAGTCATCTCATGTAATCTGTAGTGTCTGTGCTCTGGGGGGCAGCTGGGAAAGGGCTTTTCTCCCCCATGCCCTGTGCTCCACCTAGCCCTGAGCATCGTTATGCCGGTTCGTGTGCATACCAGTCCTTCCTCTCGGTGCTTCCCTTAGCTCCCAGGTCCGTAGTTCAGTAAGTCTGTGTGCTGGTCTGAAGCCTGCCGATGCTGCTGAGAGCCTCCTGGGGCAGGGGGAAGGGAATAAGAAAGCTGGTTAACTTGAGGTAGCTGGGGCTAAGCTATTTGAACATGGCCCTGAGTCCACATTTCCAAGCCCATGCTCCTACTTTGAGTTCTACTGCTGCTTTATGTGTCGTTTTTGCCCAGCTTGAGTTGTTTCACCATGCGCCAGTTTCTCTTCCCTGAGAAATGGGTTGATGTTAATGGTTTGTTCATTGAGATGTGCATGGAATCACTTCAGAGTGCTTAGCCGATGATGGCCATGATCCTGGGGTGCTGAGAGCTTCTCCTAGCTGGGCTTCTTTTCTGCACCTTGCCATCCCCCAGTCTAGTCAGAGCAGCTTGGCAAAAATGTTCTCTTCTCTGGAGCAGTGTATTATTGACAGAGGGCATCGCTGGGCTCTTGGTGCTCCAGTTTTAAGTACCTTGATGTAGTATCATCACCATTAACTCAAATTGAGTTACAGTTACAGCAAGTAAGTGTAATGTCCGAAAGACACTGAATAATTTAAAGAGTTTATAACACTGCTGCTTACAGAAATTGAGTTTCATGTGCTTGGAACTCCCTTAGATTAATTTCAGCAGTTCCCCTCCTCAGTATCAGCTGTGACAAATCCTTCCCATTTTTTTCTCTGGGGATCTTTCCATCTTTTTCTCTCCTTGGTTCTGTTTGTGAAAGGTCTGGACATGGGAATGTACTTTCTTTTATATTGCAGTTTTGTCTTTTGGGGGATGGTCTCCAAGTGCTCCCCCTGGTTCTAACCCTAGGATCATCTCTGCCTGGTGATCTTGAGTCCTTTCTTTGCAGAAGTAGGCTTGACCAGTAGCTCTGAAAATGCTGTCCCTCAGACATGCCAAACGGCAGCTGCCACCTGCACAACAGTAACCGGTGTCGGTTTGTTGTTTTCCAGGGGCTTGTCAGAGTGATTAGCAAGTCTTGTCTGTAGTGAGGTAAAACACTTTTCCCTCCTGTTGAAGCAATTCTTAGATCTTTCTGCAAAACCTTTTATACACAGAAGCTTTTATTTCATGTGAGAAGTAGCTACCTCACTTTATACAAGCCTTGAAATGCCAATAAATCATACAGCTTATAAATGGCTTCTGTTTATGACTCCCCATGACAGTAGCCAGGCAGCCTGGGATAAGTCATCTGTCCTCCAGTGATGTTTCTGTGGCCAGTGACTGCCCCTTCCACAGAACCCCTGTGGAAAAACATGACTAAAACAGATTTCTAGCACTGTACTGCAGCGCTGATGAGCATTGAGTACTATCAGAGTTACCTGTGATCTGTTATTCAAACACACACACACACACACATACACAAAATTATCAGAAAAAAAAGGTAAATGAGATGTCAGAGTGGTGGAACAGGGAGACATGGACTGGTGAACATCCTAGACTCATTTGAACAAAACTGGTTCAATACACCCAACCGTGAAGCCATCTATCCATCCAGGAACAAAGCCACCACCTTCTGGTACACCAGCTCTACCTACAGGCAGAGGCTCATCCTGCAAAGTGCCTCCCTTAGGAAGGAGCAGAGCTTTCTGTACAGACAGCTAGGGAAGCCTTCCAGTGTTGTGGCAAAAAGGGCTGATACCAGCCCTTGCAAAAGGCCTACTTGAAAAGATGGGGAAAGAGTAAGTTGAAGAGTTGTTTTACATGAGTGGTCAGTATTGGTGAAAGAGAGAGTGGAATTCCTGTCTAGTCTGCTGTCAGTTCCTTACACGGATACTGAAAACCAAAGAAGGTGAAGAAGGGAGCCAAAGGTGGGAGAAAAAATACTTTAGAGTTCAGATGATTTAGCTTCCCAGAGGTGGTGTGATGTAATGTATAAGGCAAGGTACTGGCTAATAAATAAAGAAACTTTTATGGTGGTGAAAGGCGGCAGAATGGTGGAAGCAGTACCCAAACACACTCACAGTAGAAACGAGACCAATAGTTCTAACAGTAGTACCAATTACTACTGGTACAATGGACTGCTGAGGGATAACTCTTCATCTCCTGATGCCCTTAGACAAGGCCTGAACACTGTCACGGTAGTCCTGACATAGTTCAACAGCGTTTTCTGAATTTCTGCTGGAGCTGGGTTGGTGGTTCTGGTCTGTGTTACACAGGAGGTCACATGAGATGACTAATGGTTCTTCTGTCAAGAAGCTCAGTCTGCTGTTGTTAAACCTGTAAAGCACTAGAGGTTCTAAGTGGATCGGTTGCCAGGGATTCTGCACAGAAACAGTGCTTTGAGAATGCCAAGAACGTCACAAACTGTGGATTTGGGGTAGAAGGAGTGGTGTCATGTTTTGATTTCTTTTTAGTCATCCTCTCAGAAGAGAGCGGAGAGCCTCTGGGAGATGGGAAGCATGCACGTCGTGTGCTGGCAGAGTCCCTGTGTCCCATGCATAGTACTAACACGTTCCTCGTGTTAGACCTCTGCTGTGGCAGAGCCACATGTCAGTAAATCCGTTTGATACCACTGAATTATTGTGATTTATGGCCATAGGGGGTATATCTGCTTTTGTCTGAGGAACCCAAGACAGGCACTTGCAGAGGAGGTGCTTGGAGTGGTCAGCCATCTAGGTCAGAAGAGGTAAAAGCAGATGATTTCAAAAACTGGCCTTTTTTTTACTAGCTATGTTGTGGTTTGTCCCATCCGTGAGAGGCTATGGGCTGCTTTGTTTGTTTTGTTTTTTTCCAAAATGCTGAGCATACCCCAGCTCAAGCTGAAGGCATAGAATGTCTTTAAGAAAAGACAGTTCAAATTAACCACCCTAAAATGTAGAACACCCCATCCCTGAGGATACTTTGCTGCGTGTGACTGTGAGCAGTTGGTGGTTAAAAGGGAGGTTGTACCCAAAGTGAATTACTTCACATATCAGGCCTTGAAAAGATCAGCTCCACACTCAGCTGTAATCCCAGGGATGCCAGGCAAACAGTGGAGATTAAAGTGCATGGAAGCAGGAGAATTAAATTGGAAAGACAGGTCTTTGGTATCCAGGCAGTATTTTCTCAACGGCACATCTCAAAGTATTTTCCAAAGCTTGGTAAGAACAAGGATATGCGGGGTCAGATGAACCCTGGAGTGAGTGCCTGGTTTTCAGTCACACATTCCAGATCTTAGCTCAAATATTTTTGTGTTGGGTTTCTTTCAGAAAAGTACAGAGAGACCCTGGAGGCAGAAATACTGTATAAAACACGCAAGATAATTAGCAACCTCCTGGAAACATGTGCAACCTTAATAAATCTAAACTCCAGTTTCTTCCCACAGATGGAGTCCAGCAGTACTGTAGGCAATATATACAATTTAAGCTATTTTTATTCCTCCTCATCTAAAAATGTGAGTGTTAAAACATATGTAGGTAAAGCAAGTGGAAAGCATCAACCTGTCTTCATGCCACGCTCATCTGAAGTTGCTGCATTAGCTCTGTGAAAAGCCTGGATCACTCCTGAGCAGTGTACTCAAGCAAAGATTTTGCTAAGAGGAATGTCTTTACCTACGGACTAGGCTTCTTAAAAAACCCTGTGACTTTGCAGCTTGAGAAGATATTGACTTTCCCTGCCAACCACAAAGGGGAATAAATGACTCTGGGAGGGCTCAAGTAATTATACAAAGTGCCTGGATCAACTTTTCCATGGGGATCCTGTAGCTACTGGTCTGATGGCTTAATAATGTGCTTCTGAAATGGCTGCTTTCCATTGCTGTTTCTCTCTGGGGCCAGATTTCCAGCAAGACTCCTTAGCTGCCCTTGCAGAACTGGCAGGAGGATGCTTGCTGGACTCGTGTTGCATATGAAGGAGCCAACGTTAACTTTTCCATAGGAAAGCTTACAGGTAGGGCAGAGTTGGGCTGTGCTGCCCTAGCAGCAAACCCGGAAAAAGAGGATGACCCGTAAAGTCCTAGATCACTTTCTAGCTCCCCACCCTTCATCACCACTCTCTGTCCCTCTGTCCTTTTCCCTCATCTTCTTAGAAGCTGATGTGGCAGTGCAGGTGGGAAGGGGCCGTTTTGCACAGTAGGGTAGCACGGTGCCAAAGACAAAATGCTCCTTTCATTAGGAGACCGCCAGTGCTTACCCACATGGCACGCATTAGCGGGTAGCTGTATTGTTCAGGTACAGGAGCCACAGGTTACTACCTGCCTGTCCTGCACCTGGACCCAATCCATAGAACATGGTGAAGAGCAGCCCTTCCTTCTGTTGTTCCTGGTAGATCCAGTAAATCAGCAGCTATGGAAAGATATTGGCCATACCGCTTCTACGTTGCATGAGCTGCTTGGTAAAAGGCAAGGGTCAGATTGGTTTCGGTGCTCAGGTGTTCTTGCAGGGAAAAAGGCAATTTCTGGCCTTCACAGAGGAAAGTTGGAAGTAATTTGATTTAGGATGGAAATGAGCAATTCAGCCGTTAACTCACTAAGAAGCAACTACTAGTGCACATGACTGTGAAAGATCTTAGACCTTTTAAAACAATGTGTGAAGTACCAGAGCACTTTCTTTCCACAACAGTGGAAAATAACATCCCATAACAGAATGGAATAGTTACAGAACAGAATGATCCTGGAGTAATGTTATTTTTCCCTATATTCCATAGGCACTGTGATTTTAGCACAAAAGTCCATACACTGAGAGGTTGCTGTCGACTGGAGAATGGGCACGTCATATAATATTTATTATACATTCAGTGAGTTTATATAAATGTACATTCCGTATGTGACTGTTACTAGGAAAACAGGGAGGCTGGACAAGCTGGTTTCTTCTTCCATTGCTGCTCTGTTTTGCTCGCTGATGGTCAAGTGCTGTCACAAGGATGGAGTCTGTGTTACTGCTGTGCGTGCCCAAGTGAATCTCCTCTTTTCAAAAGTGCCATTCACCTTTCGGGTTTACTGTGTTTTCTCAACTTTTGTTTCTTTTTTTAATGTAGTACTTGGCTGAAAGCCTTTCATGGTGTTGCTTTGAAAAACTAAGGAGTAATCTGGTGAGTATCTATTAGGAGCTGACAGTTGGCTGACTGGCACAGTGTTCTGTGGCTGGCTTTTCAACTTCAAATAATATGCGGGCAGCCTCCTCAAGTGATGTAAAAGAGCTGGTAAAGAAATGCCAGCTGTCAGCTTGATTTTCGGTCTGTTCTACTCTGACGGAAACCTTCCCGACAGCTCAGACCAGTGTCCTTCATATCCCAAATTAATCCAGAATTTCTTGCAGTGATGCAAGGGAAAGAAATGACATTAGAACAGACATCCTTGACTAACCCTGCTGACACCAGAGAATTACCACCTACTCAGATGTGTCCATCTGCTCTTGATGGCAAATTATGGAGCCTGTTCTTACTCGCATTCCAATGGTTTTACCATCCACGGTTTGTGTCTAAGTCTCCATGTTGTCTGTCCAAAATAAAGAAACTTCTTGTTTTCACAAGGAGCCTTATTTTTTTTTTTTTTTTCCAGTTTGAGGGTAAAAGAACAGTACCAAGAGGTTAGATGACTAGGTTGGCAGTTATGTTGCAAGGCAGCTTCTGTCCAGTAGTGCTACCCCGGTATCTTGAACAGAAGAGTAGCCCAAATCTTCTGAGTCTTTACACACATCATTCCAGAGATGACACAGAGGATCTGCTCTGTAGTGCAGCCATCAGTTGGTACAGAAGGAATTTCCTTTTACTCCCAGCCCTGTGTCAAGCTGTCTGTTGATGATGGCTGTAGCAGTTGAGTACTGGCAGAAGTAGGCTGGAGTTGCAGAGGGGCTGATGTCTACATCTCTGTGTCTTCCTCTGGCTGAGAACATCTTGTAGTGGATGAAGGAGGGGATGGATGAGTGCTTGTGGTGGAACATCAATCTCCAGCTAGAAACCAGACAAACTTTCACTTTTCTCACACATCTCACTGTACACTTCTTTTGGAAATTCTCTTATGAGCTCCATCCCTTGTCTGCATTCTACTTACGTGGCTGTCTCTGTTTCCCTTTTTATATCCCTTCCGCATCTCTCTCTCTTATCACGGCAGGCAGCTCAAACTTACTTCTCCAGACCAGGAACTGAAGCAAACATCCAGGTCACCTGAATGAAAAGAATTAGGGATGTCATTACATCTAAAAATAATCCTAGTACCTGCTAGGGAATATATATTTGGCCCTGGACTTTCTCAGCAGCCTGTATTTATTTCTAATTAGAGTCTGACTCTAGACAGAAGAATGGGTGTCGCTCCAGGGGATAACTCAGTTCAAGCCTCTGAAGAAATCCTGGCCAAAAAAAAAAAAAAAAAATCAAAAGGACCTTGTCCCTTCAGCATGTGGTGGAAAGAATATAGACACACAATTCACAGTCCTAAGGGTTCTGCAGTGGCCAGTGCTAGTTGCCAGTGATCCCTGCCCAGTATTCTTCTGAAGTCCTTAGAATATGCATTTCACTCAGGAGAATTTCTTCAAGAAATAACTACCTTTTCCCTTGCTTTGGAAGGACCTCAGAGCACCTACAGAAGTTTCAGCCATCACCTTCCAGGCACAGATAAGTCTCCCATGCCCTAAAGGCTCCAGCATGTTATCCTCATATCGGGGACTTAAATGCATTTGGCAACTCTTTAAGAAACCCATCAGGGATTTGGGAGAATTGTATTCTCGCAGTCAGTCCAGGTAGCAGCAGCATCCAAGTGCACTGAGAGTTTTGTTGGTTCTTTTTCCAAGCTTTATATTGAATTACGTTATCTATTAAAAGCAGCTATTTTTATGCTGAGCTGTTGCCATGACCTGTATTTCGCAACTTGTGTGTGTGCACTAAAAAAAATAGCTTGCACGTAAAAGGCGTTTTAGTGGAAGTTCTGTGAAATTTTGTGCAGAATCTCGTCACCTTCTTGCTTTTTTTTTTCGTTGTTTGGATTGGTTTAGGGACTCGTTTACTTCTTGGTAGCTCTAGGTTTCAGCTTTGGCATTCATGATAGTGACATTACTTCTGTCAGAGCATCACAGGCTTCCCAATAACAAACTAAACCCCCTCTGCAGGATAATGCAAGGCAGAGAGGTGAAAACAATGAAGTGAAACAATCACTGGTGAACTCAAGGACAGAAGCCAGCCATCCTTGGTTCCCAGTGCTCTGCCCATGCCACTAGAAAACATGGCTGGCCTTTGTGTCTCAGGTGAGATGAACACAAGAAGCTTTGTAATTTAGGTGGAAAGGGCGGCTGTTAAAATTATATTCAGCCGAAGTATTGAACCTTTGGTAGCTATTACAAGCACCTTAGGCATGCCCATATCTGTCACTTGAAATAGGCAGGGGGAAATGGACTATGTGCCTTTCCTTGTGGCTTGAAAAGAAGAGGCTTTTATCCTTAAGGATCAAAGGGGAAGGATTCTGCCCTTTTTCTTTCTTCTTATAAACCTTAGAAATATCAAGCTTCTGAAGTAGAACCTCCATATTTTCCCCTTTTTTTTTTTTTTTTTTCTTCCAGGAAATCTCTCCTGGAGAGCAGGGGAGGCATAAAGTGCCAGCTTTAAATAGGTTGTAGTTAAAAGACTGGTGGCATTCAATCTGTAACCAAAAAAAGCTCATACTTGCTGGATGCTGACTTGCTGAGAGAAACAGCGCTTCAACTACAATTTGATTTCTCTGTTAATCAACGAGATTCCATTTCCTTGATGGTTATGTCACACATTCTTGCACCACTCAGTCCTTCAGGAAAAGCATGGCAGGCGAGAGCTCATTTCTAGTGTAAAAATACCAAGAACGAGGAGGGTGAGGGGAACTATAAATAACCACTGAAATGTCACAGAGTCAGTCATTTTTTCCTCCGCAAGTCAGCTTTAGCAGTTAAGGTCAAGATAACATTTCCATGTCAATGGTCAGTTACATCAAAATTCTAAAACAGGAAGATTGAATGGAATTTTGGATTTTTTCTTGTATTCCACCCAGATTTGACCAATTTATAGTCTCTTCAGTCTGCCAGCTATGAGTTCCAGTGTTATTTTGGTTAAGCTCTTTGCCAGAGTGGCAAGCTTGGATTGGAACATCAGGTTTATTAAAGGCTATGAAATAAAGTCTCTTCAGAGAAGGGAAAAAAGAAAAAAAAAGAAAAAAGAAAAAGGAAAAAAAGTCCACTTCTTGCTGATAGCAACTTCCTTGTATTTCATTTGATGCGGTTCAGTTTGACTTGGATTTTGGCCTAATGATTTGCTACACAATTCTTTTTTTTGTTTTGTTTTCACAAAGTTCTAATCAGTTTAAACTGCAGGCAGTTTGAAATGCCTCTCTAACAGCTTCCTCAGTGTTGCTAATTAAGCTTTAAATCTCTGTGTTGTCCGCAATTGTATCTAAACAAGGAGCGGAGTGTATCTGCTCCCTGTTTGCCACATCTCCCAGCTGCATGTAATTCTGCTGCCTGCACAGAAAACCATCGCAACAGGACGGATCGTTCAGTCCTTATTTAGGCAAAACTCCCAGGGTGGCATACAAGGTCAGGCACATCATGTTTTGAGGGAATAGATGGATTTGGTGGTGAGAACATGTAAGGCAAGCAGCACAACATCTGTAGTGCAGAGACCGTAAGCTCTTGAGCATAGGGAGCAGCTTTGCTTTATCCCCTGCAGCACTTTGTACACTGGAGCCCTGTGCTGCGATTATGACTTGTAGGTGCTGTCACCTGGCGTGTTGTTAATGATAGGTAAAAGTGCAGGCGGTCGAAACATGCAACGTATTTTTCCTGTCCCTGAGGAGCAAAGCTGATAGAATAGCATCGTTTTTTTACAGTTGAGTGAACCTTGGTAGCTTTAGAAAGAGTCCCAACAAATCCTCGAACCAGCTGCAGACGGTCTTTCTGCAGTCAGCGAAGTCAGCGGATGATTCACCTCTAGGTTGTGGCCCCAGAGGTCTGAAGCCATCCTGACCTCCCGAGGCATGGCTGTGCAGCTAGGTCCAGGGATTTTGGTGGCAGCTCTGTGCCAGTTCTCCTAAGCTACCAAAGCCTTGAACAAACTGTTTACCTGTGACATTCTGGGAGGGATTGTGAGGGATTTCCTTCAAATTAGAAGTCTTTGAAAATCAGCATCTTACTCTAGGCGTCATGTTATGCAGCAAGTTGGTCTGGTCATGAGCTCAGGATCTCCTCAGACTGAAGAAATCAGAGATGGAAACAACCTTATCAGATCATCCCTCCCTGCCAAGGCAGGCTCTGCTTGGTGCACTGCCGGCGCTGCTGTACCTTGCTGACGCTCACCCAGAAGCCTGCTCCAGCGTGCTGGTTGGGTGTTTGCTGAACCCAGTGCAGTCCTGGTGTGAGGACCAACTCCCAACTTCACGTGGTTATACTTGCATTGTGCACTGCTTTGGTTCTGTGAGGAATGTGCAGCTCCTCTTTCTTGATGTTGAGATGTGAGAAGGTTTGGAAACGCAGCTTTACCATAAGGAAAATTACTGAAGGAATAGGAACTGATTACCAAGATATATGACAAAGACCCTCTAGACAGTAGTTGTTAAGGATGCTTTCAAGTGCTTGGCTTACTGTAGTATTATGTGTGATTACCGTTATTGTTGAAAAAGTTTCTTAGGTTTAGCCTTTAAAAAAGCATGAAGGATAAAAANNTAAACTTTAAAAAAGCAAGAAAGAAAAAAAAAAAAAAAAAAAAAAAGCTCTGTAAGCTGGAGAGGAGAGCATTTCCCCAAGATTAAAATATTTTACTCTTGTAAATTGTGGTAGCCACATTGAAGTACTTGAAGAAACAGCTGTTCTCCCATACTGCACCTCCTAAAGTCAGGCCTTGTTGATTTCTGAGGTGCATGCAATCATTACAGAGGTGTTTTTTTTTTTTTTTTCCTTGGGAAAAAAAGAAAAGTGTTGCTGTTAATATCTTCTTCCCATCAGGTAACAGTTTGGGCAAACAGACCACTTTACAAGTGTTTTTCAAACCTAACAGCATCGTGCTTCTCACAGGGATGTGCAACTTTTGCAGCCATTGTATTTACAGGCAAACTGAGGCACAGAGCATGGAAGCACCTTGCCTCTGACTGTTACTTGGTTGAAAAGGCAGAAGTGAACTCAAGCATTTTATTTTCCAGCCCTCCAGTTTAGAGTAGGAACCCTTCATTTGTTACATTTATAAGCGCTGCTGTTCTAAAGTGACAAAGATCTCAGTGTTGTCAGGGCAAGGAATGTACAGAAGATGAGTAGCTTTGAGTGCCAAAAGTAGTTAAGTGATTTCCAACATGAGGGTTCTTGTGGATTTTTAGCTGGAAGGAGTCAGTGTGGTTGTGGTCGGACACTGAGCCTAACGCAGAGCAGATTAGTTAACCCTCGTGTTTCTTCATTGGTCTCAACTTGTTGCTGCTGGAGGTGGCCATGGGTCTTCTCTAAAACAGTGGTGACCAAAGGAGAAATCACCCTGTCCCTGGCTGTGCCATTCCAAATTTTAATTATGTTCACTGTTAGAAATAACCTGCCTCTCTGCAGTTAGTGTGGCCAGCTTGTGAGCCAGCCAGATCCAGCAGCTGCCTTCCCTAGGTCTCCTCCACCTTGGGTGTGCTCAGACGATGGCAAAGCCATCCCTTAACCTGGATTTGGTAAGACAGTTGTCTTAAGGAGCAAATAAATCTCCTTCTTCCACCAGTTGTAGAGTGTATTTTGACATCTGCTAATCATTTGTTAAGCTTTTCTTAAACCCTGCTCCGTTTTTGTCATGGCCCTGATGTTATTACACATTTGCAGAGTCAATTGCCTGTTGTCAATTCTGCTGTTAACGCAAGCCATGAAAACACTTTCATGGCTTCTAGTGTTCTAGTATTTCTCAGTGCAAAGGGAAGGGACTCCTTCACCCTGTATGAGAGGACTCTGTGCCAGATTCACCTCCAGCTGCTCTGAGTCCAAAAATACAGAGCTGAATTGGGTTGATCCTGACAAGAAAAGCAGATTCCAGCAGAGGGGAAGCATGCCAGCCGTGGTATTGCTACTGTGCTGGGAAAGCCACTGAAAACTGAGCTGAGTGGAAGAACTATTTGAAAGCCACTGAAAACAGCAGCCTCCAGGGCCTGAGTCTACACTGTGTAGTTGTTGGTAGCTGTATGCTCGGCTCAGACCCACATCATACTGGTAGCATTGCACAGCTGCCAATGTAATTTATTACAGCATCTTCCCTCCCCTCTCCCAGCAAAACAAACTATACCACCTAAAGAGCATCCTCACTGCTTCCCCCTGTGGCTGAATTAGGGGCTTTTTCCAGAGTACTTCTCGCTGCTGAGGGGTCACCTCTCTTCCCCCCCACGCACATTGGCACAGCTACGGGCAGCGTGGCCTGAATGTCAGAAATTCAGCCAAGATGCTTCCCAGGGCTCCTGCCTGCAGCACCTACACCTCTGAGAGCAAGGGGAAGGTCAGGAGAGCTCATGCACTGCTAATCATGTGTCCAGCTAGTAGAAGTGAAAAGTTGACCCACAAACCCCCAGCTTTTCTCTTCAGATATGAAGGAGGGAATTTCATGCCAGCCATTAGTGAATTAAACGCTGTCTATGCCAAGATTTACCCATCTATGGAGAAAGATGGGCAAAGAATCATTGGAGATGACAGGGGACTTTGGGAAGGGAAATGGGGTCTTGGTTTTGAATGTTTGTTTTCTAGAAAAAAAAAATGCAAAGAAAAGAAGGTTGTTGAAATTACATCTTGACACTTAAGCCCTACAACAATGTCTGCTTTATATTTAACTTATAATTGAACTATGTATTTGCAGACCTAAAAGCTAATGACTATGTGAAATGCAGTGTTTCAATTGACCTGATCTAATTTGGGGTTTATAAATTCACCAGACTTTTTGAGATTAAAGTGCTCTGTCTTCACTTAAGCATGGAAATATTTTCAAGCCTCAAAAATCATCCCACAATGGGGAAAATGTCTCCTGCTCAGCTCTCCTCACAGTCGGAGGAAATGAAGGATGGAGTCACAAGATTTAAAGCAATTCACTTACCGCACTTTACTAAGTTACAGTTCAACTACAGCCGTTGACCATGTGCCTGTTTTTAGCACAACAGTCACTTTTGGTTCCTGCAGCCAATGCCATCTCCTCTGTGCTGTTCACTCCAAAAATGTTTCTTCAGCAGTGCTTACAAAGTGAGTTCATGTCCCTGCGCGTGACTTGCCAATATGATTTATTCCAGCAACTTACCTCCCTTTTCCCAGCAAAGCAGGCTAGCCCGTCCTCACGTCCCTGTGTTCTGCTCCGCTCTGTCTGCAGTTCAGAGTGCAGCAGAGGTTGTGTTCATTAGCGCTCCAGATGTATTGCCAATACATAAGAAGCAATGACTAATCTTGGTGGCTTTTCTTCTGCATTCATTGCCAGGTCATTGTGGGAGGGCCCTTGTGCTGCACCGTATTGTGAGTTACTGCTGTCACCCAAAATTCGCTTCTGGGGGTTATAACCTAGGGCGCTAGGGGGGAAGCAGGATGTGCTGTGGTCTCCTTGCCTGTCACTGCAGTTCTGTTCCCAACGCTGTTTGCCAGCTTTCTATCTGGGATGTTAAGTTTTCAGGGGGGGGGATTCAAACACTTCCCACTTTCAGTCTTTAACAGCTCTTGCACCCCAGAAGTGTCTCCCAGCAGCCTCAATTTGCACTTTGTTTCCCACGTTTGAACCCATCAGCAGCAAAGCAACCGCCTTTGGCTTTTTGCTGTTTCTGGAGGGCCAAGGGTTGCTACCGGGAGGCCTCAACAACTTCCCCCACCACTTAACGTCAAGTACATGCTCCCACTTTGGTGTTGATAGGGCTGCGTTTGTTTTAAGTCTCTTTTTACCCACAAGCTGCTAATTGATATCCTACTCCCTTCAGTTGCTCTTTGTTTGTGTTTTACTGTATCTTTGCTTCGGTTTATTTCTGTTTATAGATATACCAGGGTATTCTCCCAGGTAAGATTCTTCTTTGCCATGGGTAAGCAGTTCTGCTCACAAGAGGCCTGGACCCAGACTCGGCCTTTAATGTGGGACCAGCCTCCATTTAGAAGTGGATTATGTCAATTGTTCCTTCCTTATCCTTTCCAAATCCCCAAGAATTAAATTTGGAGACATGAGTGTCCCCAGTGCAGAAGGCTACTGGCCTACCTCTTAGCCAAAAATATGGGAAATGGTGGTGAACGTCCCCCTCAACCCATCCTGGATTTGGGCTGTACTCTTATGACAAACATTTGACCACAATGCCTAAGTCTGATGTTTCCTGTTTGGTTCTTATCTTTCTTCTCTGTGCCTTACTTTGCTGCTCCGTTTAGCTCATCAGATGCGCCCTGGGGCTGGCAGTGGTAGCTCAGGAGAAAAGGTAAAAATCAGTGCCATCATTTTATTTTTCTTCATCTTGTTTGGCTCTCTGAAGGCCTAAAAGCTCCAAGAGGTGCTAGGAGAGTTAGCTATACCATGAAAGAGAGCAAAATCAAGCCAGACTTGAAATCTTGCAGCAATGCTATTCTCGTAATGTGCAGAAATACCGTTGTGCAGGTTGTTAGCTGCTGGGGCAGCATTTAGGCGTGTGGGATAACCTGATTAGAGAATCAAAGAAAACCCTGTCAGCTCCACAGGCCAAATCCTGCCTACAGCAACCTGATGTCAAGTGAGTGTGAATCAAGGAAGCTTTCCCTTTGGCATCTTGTGGTAGCACCTTGAGGAGAAGGGTTTGAGCCACGGTTCTTGCAGGGAACAAAGCGTAAGCAAATACACTCCCAGACAGGGAGTGAACTGGAGTCTGAATCTAATGACTTTGTTTTTCCTCACTGGTACAGACTTGGAAGGGTGAGAAGAAGAAATGTCCCAGGTCTGATTTTTAGCTCGAATAGAAGGTTTAATCAGGAGTTAGTTAACTGCTTGTCGTGCTTAGCTGTGAGAATGTCAAATGGTGTGACTGAGCTGAGATGGGAGAATTGTGTTTTCTGAAGGCATAATCCAGAAGCATGATTACCTGCTGTCCCGGTCACTGCAAAACTCCCACCAAAGCCAGAATAACAGGAGAGGTCAGACAGGATGATTGTAATGATCCCTTGCAGCCTTAACTCTGTCTCTCTGAAATGTGTGAGAAGAAGCTGTACTAGATCTGTAGGGAGAGCGTTTCCAGGCCATGCCGTTCGGTGTTGAATCGTTTTGTGGGATGGACTGCAGCTGCTGGTTTCTGCTCTGCTCATGAGACCAGGTGGGCTGTGCTGTTTTGCTGTCAGCAGATCAGTGCTCAATATGCAAGTAAGCTGTGAAACTCCTGGCCGTGTTGTGCTCACGGTGCTCTGCGTTTACCTGAATTCAGAAAGCTCTCAGGCAAGTTCATGGGAGGAGCATCCACTTAGGGCTGTTAAGCACAGGGATGCTGAGCTCTTGTTCAGGAAGTTTCTATGCCAGAAATCGCTGGAGGCTCAGAGCACATCCTAAGGCATGACTGTGTTTTGTTTGTCCTGTTCTCATTTGCCCTTGGCCTCTGTTGTTGGCAACTCTTGGAAACAAAGCAAGCAGTGACTTGGTGAGGCAAACGCTCCGTACCTGTATGTACTCAGACGCTGTCGTAGGTGGTGCTTTGCGAGCGGCACAATCTTACACCAGCATCTTCCTTGGCAGTACAGAGAGCAGCAGGGCTATGGGCTGAGATGATGTGATCTGTTTATGCAAAGCAAAATGGTAAATTTGCCAGGTTATTCCACCAAGGAGAAAATTACTGACCTTGCTTTTTCTGGCATACCAGCTACTGTTGTAATGATGATGATGGTGACAGCAACCAGACAGAAAGGCCATCAATAATTCTTTCCTGCATATTATTACAAAGCATAAAGCAAAATCCAGTCTGAAACCAACGTTAGTCTGGCTGTGTTCTCTTTACAAATGCGTTAGGCAGTTCTTGTGTGAGCTGAAGCTCAGGACTTTTCATATCAAGCTTTCCAAAACCAATCCTTTTGGTCTTCTGATGTGAGCCTGTGTGTTTATATGTTTGTATCTTACCAGTGGTTTGCAGCCCAGAGATAATGTCCAATAGTATATGTGTGAGCATGGAAGTAACCTCTCTGAGCTCCTGGGTGATTCATCTCCTGACAGTACATTTTGGCTGCACAGGTATGGACTGGATTTTGCCCCTGAGAGTGTTGGCTCAAAGAAGCAACAACAGTGTGGTCAGTCAAAGTACTATTTTCCCTGGGAATTTTGCTGCATGAGGAAGTAGAAGAACTTCAGCCTTCCTGTGTTTGTCAACATGATCTGCCTTCCAGCAGCGTTTTATATTTCTGTCCCATTATATTTTTTCCTTCCCTTTTTTTCCGCTCCTGATATATCTCATTCGTAATCAGTATTGCAGTCATAGGTGTTCTGCCTCATCCAGGATTCAAACATTGGCTGACAACATCTGATATCTCCAGGTGCATCGAGCAAGGGTAGCAAGTGAAAATTGCTTTCCTCAGTCCAGTGAAATGACCCAAAGCACTGCCACAGAGTTATTGGTGGTGTCTGTGTGTCGCCCCCTAGCTTCATGGCACATGCCTTTAGGTGCTTGGTTTGAAATGGTAACTTGCACAGCTGGAGTCAGAAGGGATGAACTGTCTTGCAGGCAACTATTTGAAGCAAAATTATGTTGGTGTTTCTGTAACTGACTTCAGGGTGAGTGAGAGTTGAAACGAGATGAGTCATTCAGTGGAGTCTGCTTGAAGGGTGGGAGTTTTTTTGGCCTCTGCTTCAGGAGCAGGTCAGTAAGTAAAACTTGTGAGGCCAGGAGCATGGCTTTGGAGCTCTGTGTTTTACAGTCATCATCTCAAACACTGGGGGCTGGAGATAAATGATCACATGAAGTCATCCTGAACTCCTGCCTGTGGAATGCTTTTGTTGCTGATACTATTTTGTTTTTGTTTTGTTTTTGTTTTTCCTCCCCAGAGTCAACAGTAGCTTCCCTGCTGGGAGAGGAAGATTAAGGTTTACTTACAAGGCAGATTCCTTATGGCAGAGCAGTTAGGGAGTCTCTGTGCAGTCCCAGGAGTGTGAGCTCCAACTTTGCACTGCACATCATAGAGGTGGTCTCTGATAAACTCAGCTGCAAAAGGTCACTCAGGCTGGGCCGTCTGGAGGCAAACACGCAGGAGCACGGGCTGCATAATTCCTTCACATGTTCTTGGCTACAGAAGCTGCAGTATCTCATATATACCCACCTGATGGGCTATCTCTGATCGTTTCTCAGAGCTGCTGAGAGAAGGCTGTGGTTTTCTCCCAGACATGACACTGCTTTGCATTCTCAGGCTATTCTAAAGGCTCAGCCCAGGCCCTGTGCTCTTTGTTGATTGTGTTACACTTCTCTAGAAGAAATGGAAGTACCTAAAGCTGCTGAGTAGACCAGCAGTAGCCTCCAACCCAGCTGGCCTTTGTAAACATCCTGCTGAGGTGGAGCTCACATCTGCTTGTGTATGTTTTGTTTGCAGAACACGTTGGAGCAATGCAGTGTCTGCGCAAAGCCCATCATGGAAAGGATCCTCCGAGCCACGGGGAAGGCCTACCACCCCCACTGCTTCACCTGCGTGATGTGCCATCGCAGCCTGGATGGGATTCCCTTCACCGTGGATGCTGGTGGGAACATCCACTGCATCGAGGATTTCCATAAGTATGGCCCAAGCTGCTCGCAGTGGCTTTGCTTACTGTCTTTCTCTTTTGTCCCTGAAAATCCTCCTTATTTGATCTGAGTGTCCAAAAAGCCCTGGACCTTCTGCTGCTTCCTCTGAAGACTCTAAGAAGTAATCAGAGCTTTGCTTCACTCAGGCATACTTAATACAAGATTAATTGTTTAGCAACCAGTGACGCTTGATCTCTGCCTTGCTTAGGTCTGAATTTATGGATAACCTCTCTGCTCCTCTATTTAAAATGCTCTGCACTCCCCCTGCCTTCCCTGTACTCAGCACATGCACATTTCTCCTCCCTGGCTGTGGCTGCAATTCCACATCAGTGTCTCTCCCCTTCTTCCACCGAGCAATTAAGAGAGGCCCTGTGCTGTTGTACTCTGTAGGTGTTTGCTTACCAGCTTGAGGGATCTAGATGGCCAGAAGATGCTCACAGTTCCTCTCGTTTCTAGTTGCTAATTAGCTTTTTAAAGCTGCTAAAAATACAGCCCTGGTAATAATTTATAGTGAAACTGCTATTTAAAGTAAGTTGAAAGGTACAGTTGCAAGGAGTTTCTGTCACTGCCACACTACCACCCCCATCATCATAGTTATCTAAGGAAGACATGTAGATATAATCAGAGCACAAATGTTTCCCCTGTATGGAAAAGACAGACACATTACACCCCTCAATTAAAAGAGAAAATCAATACTGACAAATGTGAGTTTACATCTC
The DNA here is from genome assembly GCA_013399715.1 of Alectura lathami. NCBI lineage: Eukaryota > Metazoa > Chordata > Aves > Galliformes > Megapodiidae > Alectura > Alectura lathami. The sequence goes on along the minus strand of VXAV01000596.1, from coordinate 323,245 downwards.
AACCATTTATCTCTGAATTTCTAAGGGGGCAGACTTAATTAGAGCCTCGTGACATCAGTGTGTGGGCCTGAAAGCTCAAGGAAGCAAGCTGACTTGACAGAACGGAAAGCAGCCACGATCAACTCGCATGCTAAAATCCAATATGAGGATGTTCCCTGTAGCTCAGATAAGTTGGGTTAATTGACAGGTGCTGAAGTGGCTGTGTGCTGTCTTGCTTTCCTGTGCCAGCAGTCATGTGTAAGATAAAATTTGTCCTGAGCAGAAGCCCAATAGGAGGCTAAAGCAGCATTAATGCTTCTGAAGGTTTCCTTCCAACCCATTTATGATTTGGAGACCACTCCTCCCCCAGGTCCTGGAGGCCTTCAGGAGAAAGAGTGGGAGCAAGAGCTGCCGTCCTATCTTGAAGTCCTTTGGCTATGATCAGATCTGAACTTCACGGCTCTGAGAGTGGGAAGTGGGAGGCTGTCAGTCCAGGCAACGGACATAAAATCGTTGGGTGAAAGATTGAGGGGAAGATTATGGGAGTAGCAGAAGACCAAATGGGACATTCAGAACATCTTTGGCCAGGCTTCCACACGTTCAGCAGTGCTTTGGCAAGCTCCATTTTAATTGATCAGTGATTACATCCTCCTGCTCTGGCAGTCGAGCGCTCTACATCTTCTGCATTGTTTTGACTACAGAGCTGTACGTGAGGCCCATGCTACCTCTTAGATACCCCTCAAGCTTGAGGCCCACAGGAGCACATCCACATCCCTTGAAACCTGGAAGAGTCATTTCTGGAGTGAATATTTGGCTTATAAAGAATTACCCACAGTGGCCTGGACAGAGAAGTGGTGAAGTATTTTTAAGCACCACATTTGAGCTAAATGGCACAAGGAAGCGCCTGCATGAAGCAGCATATAATTAACTGCGATTACAGCTCCGGTCATATCGTGATCCATTTAAGTTATTTTTCAAAGTGCTCACTGTAGCCACTGTTTAATTCATTTTTTCGTTAGATCGCAGCTACACAGACATCTTTCATCTGCTGCCAGTGAAATTAATATTTTTCTTTATTCCTACTAGAGATAGATTTTTATATTTTTTAATCTTGTTAATTCTGGGGTAGTTCATGTGACGCACTGGGTGGCAGAGTCAATCTTTCCTAGGCATTTCAGAGAAGGGTCTTTGATCTCCGTGTGTTCTGATGTTTGCCATAAGCATTGCCCTCTGTCGCTCATAGCCCATGACCCCAGCTCTCATTAAACAGCAGCAGATTCTGTAGGTACAAGTCTCCTTTTTTTTGTGAGCAGAATTTGCAGCCAGGGAATTGGTACCCATAGATTTTGAAGCAAAACAGCGAGTAATGACTCCCACTGGCTAAATGTTCCCATGCATGCCCACCTGCCTGGGAGCAGAGATCACCACTTCTCATGGGCAGCTGTGGGGAGCAAAACCAGAGCACAGTGAATGAGCTAGAAGGTCATGTGGTGGGCAATAGCAGGTGGAAAAAAAGGATCTGTGCTCCTCTTGATCTCTGAACTGACCCTGATTCAAGCCAGCCCTATCACATAGTGATTGTCACTACACAATCTGTCTCTTCTTTCTTCAGGAAATTTGCACCGAGATGTTCGGTGTGTAAGGAGCCCATCATGCCGGCCCCAGGACAAGAGGAGACTGTACGCATTGTTGCCTTGGATCGTGACTTCCATGTCCAGTGCTACCGGTGTGAGGTTAGTATTCTAATCATGCGGAGGAGAGAAAGCAAAGGTTGGTGTAATTTCATCACTGCTTTATGTTATACACACGACAGGCAAACTCTGTTGTAACACTGGCTCTACAATCAAATTACTTCATTGACTTCAGCATGCACAGAATTTTTCCTCATTTATATCAGTGCAAATGAGAAGAAAATCAAGTCCCTTGTTTATAACAGGTTCATTAGAAGAGCAAGAGAATGTGACTCAGTTAATTAGAGCTTAATACTTGAGAATATAATAAATTATAGCTTGGACACAAACATTGCTCATGTTTACGTTCTTAAAATGAAAGCTAATGCATGTTAGAATTTGAGCAAGATTGTACAGGAAACTCAACATATGGCTCTGGGTTGAAGAATTTTAATGGACGCATAAACGTGATCATTCTTGTTCTGTGCAATGCTTTTTGTGCTACTTTGCTGTTCAGTTTCATTACACACTTCATATAATTTTGATGGTAAGAATCCGAAGACAGAAGAAGAATCACCTTAAAGCAATTAACATGTGTGAACAGCTGTGTTAGAGAATCTTCAAGAATTCTTCAGTGCAAGTGTTACTTGCTGGATAATATATCAGGCAGATGGTAGGGTAAGAAAATGAGACCAAACGTATTTTTTATTGCAGTTCAGGTTTTAATAACCAACTGGAAAGAAGGATGGACTGCGGCTTAAAGGCCTAGGCTGAGACTTGAGGCATCTGGTTCACTTCAGTCTGACGTTGGTTTCCAGGGTTCAGCCCATTACTTAGGCCTGGTTTTTGTAAGGCATTGAGGCATTCATACACCGAATTTTGCAGAGCCTAATTCATCATACAGCATGTCCCCACACTGGCTGTTGAGATACCTAGGCTTCATACATATGAATGTCAGAAGTTGGTGCAGTGGAGAGCGGAGTTCGCAGACACACGGCTCCATGAAGTCCGGTGTAGGTCCCAGAACAGTACATCATTAGCCTGGAGCATCATCTCACGGGCAACTGAACTGCTGCAGACTTGACCTTACATGTTCATGTGGGTTTGCTGGTCCAGAGATTGCTGAACTATGATCTCTGCATAATGCAAGTCTTCCCACAGGCACTGCATGTCAGTAAGTCAATAAAAATGCGAGCTAGACTCCCAAATCAGTGAGGTACAGCAGTCTTTTGCAACGTCTGAAAATCCTTCTGTGTTTTGGCCTTTGCCTCCATGTGCCTCAGCTATCTCAAGCGGAGCAATAGTTACATTCCTTTTTCTACCACATGCTTGCCAGGTGTATTTACAAACACAGGTTTACCAGGAATAGGCATGGCCTCTAAGCAAGCTGTAATCCACTCACCACAGCTCCATTGGCAGTCCTTGCCCAAATCATTGCCTTATCACACTGGCATCGCAATCTCCCTAGCAGCTCTGCTTAGCTCTGTTTGCTTTCAGGGTGAGGTCTCTAAGGCAGGGTTTGGGCCTTTTAGGGGGGTTTCCACTCTTCCCGTCTTTCAGCCACAACCTTTTGCACCAACTGCAGTACAAACAGAGTTCTGGTCATGGGAGACAGGCAGGGAGTTTGCTTAGCTGTCACCTCCGAAGTGATGCTATAGCTTTGTGGCATTAACTCTTCCAAAGGAGATTACCTGTAGTCAGATATTATTACCAAACTTCCTACTCAGGGATGCTTCTTTATCTTTTTTTTTGATAAATATGTGCTTAAGTTTGATGTATTCTCCAATGCTAAAGACCTTTCCTTCCTCAGAAATGTGAAGGGGAGTAATCTCCTTTTATTTTCAATTGGATTAAATTCAGCAGAGAGCTTGGGAACCCATCTTCTCTGCAGTATTGTCTCGTATCAGGAAATGGCTTAATCATGAAAGCCATCACGTACCTCAGCTTCACGCTTTATGCTGACTCAGGCTGGATCCTGTTACAAGGTGGAGAGGGAGGAGAGAGCTTCTTTGACTAGTAGATTATTCAGTTAATCTTGTTCATATTTCTTATTTACTTTGTTCTGTTTGCTGGTTTCCTAGGACTGTGGTGGCCTCCTGTCTGAAGGGGACAATCAAGGCTGTTACCCTCTGGATGGGCACATCCTTTGCAAGACCTGCAACTCGGCTCGGATCCAGGCTCTGACTGCTAAGGCCAGCACTGATCTCTGAGTATCAACTGTGACCCTCCCCAGGATGCCGTTGGGGGAATTGCACAAGCTTTGCATGATTTCTTTCCCACTTAGGGTCTGAATCTCTGATTTAAAAAA
>VXAV01000596.1:273703-319258 GCA_013399715.1 Alectura lathami | reverse complement strand
AAACTGGAAGGCCTTGGAACAAGAGGGCCGTTCTCCAGGCCATGTTCAGACTGCCTGCAACAGGCACCTAACTTAGAGGTGAGCCTTCAGGATGGTGGTGAGTCAGACAATGAGCTGCCTCTGCAGTTGATGGTCGCAGCACCTAAGTTATCTGCCTGCAGGAGGAGTTCTGAACTGGTGAAAGGTGGCTGAGATCGTTCCTTTTCCCAAGTCATTTCCCAAGTCTCACTGAAGTCACGGGGAGCTTCCCTGTAACTTTTATAAAATCTGTGTCACCAGCAGAAGCAGTTCCACTGTCACAGCTTGTGAGAGTAGAACCAGCATTCCTCATTGCAACTCAATGCAACTTCTACCGTACTGCACCTAAGAGTGTAGATGTTGACCTCAGGTTCTTGGGATGCAGATTTGTTGTTTGTGAGTCATCTTAGGCCCTTACTTGTCTCCATTCCCTTCCAGTTCTATAGGTTTTTTTCTTTTCTTACGGAATTATATTTCTGCTATTGCATAAACTTATTCAGTAGCGATGCTTCCAATTCACAATATATGAGCAATCACAGAAAGACGTGAGCTTGCATACACTACACACACACGTGCGCACACACACACACGATGTGCTTTTGATTTACTAGAGGTATAAGCCAATCGTGTCCGTTGAGAAGGTCTTTTAAGGATCTGGGGCTGGAAACACTCTTTAAAAATCCCAGTGGTTAAAAAAAATGACTACAGAGAAATGCAGTGCAAAGCAATGCTCAAAAAAATCTTATGTCGCTCTCGTTGTAGTGGGACCAATGGCAGTGCTGGCTTCTGGGTAGATATTTAAGCAGTGGAGTCTTGTTCCATGGTTTGTTGAAATGGGAGGATTTTCCTTCAACTGTCACAGGCATTGAAGCGGGGATAGACATCTCTCTGATGTTAACACACATGATCTGGAGTTCTCATTTAAAAAAGGGATCTAGTTTCAACAACGGCAGGAGAACGGTTCGAAACACATGCAGTTGTTCAGGTTTTGTCTTAAAGCTAAAGAAGGTGTTAAATCCTTCTCTGTGCCATCCCAAAAAGCAAGCGATTTTTTTCTTTCATTTTCGTCCCAGCCACTTATTACTTCTCTCTGGTGAAATGTCATTGCAGAAGAGTGCTGGGCCAGAAGCAGCACTTTCATCTTCTGTCCAGAGGTAACACATATTCCAAGGTAAATAGAAAGCTGGGCATAGATAACCTTTTTGTTCTCGTTTTGGTATTTGTGGGGCTTTTTTCATTTTGTTAATTAAAAAAATAAATTATAAATTCACGGCTCACTCTGAGCAGCTATAATATTCTTGTTCATGAAACCCATAATAACTAAGGTGCAAATTACATAGTGAGGGCGTAATTTTCATATCACTGAATTGACATTAATATCTTATTTGCAGATGTAATCAAAGAGAATACCTTTCTTTGCATTTAACAAATTAAGAAGCAGAACTGAAACAGTTGCAGGCTGATTGACCCTGTTAGTGACAAACTGGCTCTTTTCAACAGTATTATAAGAACTTTTTTTCATGCACCCACTGAAAAACAATGAAAATGTGGTGCTTTCATCTTTAGTCTCTATAACAGAAGTCTGATATAATTATACCCACTAATGCTGAAAAAAAAACAAAGTTAGATGAGCTGAACTGATAGGAAATGAAGAAAAATTGAGATACTCACTGCAGCTCCTGCAAATGGTGCATTTCCTTTCAGTTTAGCACTAACATTTGTGGAAGAGCACTGTGAACTGTAAGAGCTTTAGCTGTATACTGTAAATTCAAACACAGAAATACCTATCTGAAACCTCTATTCCTTACATGGTTTGTACGTTGGCAAACTCCATCGGTGTCAGGGAAGATTCCCAAAATTCACAGCTCAAAATGAATCCTTCTTTGTAGAAGGGTGGCATCGTTAAGCAAAAGAAATCGTCTCCGCCATAGTGACTGTACTGAAGCAATTTGCCTTTTTATACTAGATTTCTGCCCTGGTCTTCAAGAATTTTACTGCCTCAGACGTAAACAGATTTTTTTGCACTGTGACTCCTGCCAGATTCCATCTGGGCTCCTGCTCCCTGAACTGTGGCACGTAAGATACTTCTGAGCTCACTTTTTACAGGCAGCCCCTTCACACACCAGTCAAAAACCCTTGCAACTAGCGAGCAAACCCAGTTTGCATTAACCCTACAGAAACACTGGAGTTCAGAGCTGGGACTGCTAACGCCGTTGTATCCCTGCAGAGGGTTTTACATCTCTGCAAGCACAGGGGAGGACATGATGCGCTCATGCACAGAAGAAGCCATTCATCAGGCAGCTCTGAACTTCCTTCTTGTTAGCGTTAAATGAAGTGGCTGATGAGACTGTCGTGAATACCACTAGGGTAAGCGATAGAAACAAGCTAATGCGTCTGCCTGCAGAATGTGGCCTAGACTCAGAGGGCTGAACTCCAGAGCCCTTTGGCTTTTTATGCCCCTGCTGTAGGCTGGAAGTGGAGAAAGTCATGTGGCTTCTCGTCCTCTGCACGAGAAGGCTTCTTTACAACTTCCCGGGGATGCTATGGGAATTAAACTAATCACAGATTGGCCCAGACTTCTGATTTTGGAATTCTGTTTTCTCTTTCCGGAAAAGTTTGCTGGTATGTAGGTTTGGGATCCCAGCCCATTTCAAAGCTAAGGGCCAGCCAGGAGGTCTAGATCTGAATCTGTGTTATTAGGGTGCTGTGGTGAGTTGGGCTGGCGTGCAGGGAGGTGAGAGCCAAACCTTTCACGCATTAAATACCCCGTGGATGGAAAGTGGTTGACAAAGATTGACTGGTGTTATTATTTGAGGTACTGTGGCTAATTTCTAGATCTGATATATCTGGGCAAAGGTACTATTGTGCTTTTGTTTTCACTCCTGAAACACCATAAGCCATCTGCCTGTTGGAAGGAGTGAGTGTGCAAAACACTACTCTTCATTTTCTGTTATGCATGTTGGTTTGGCTTCTAAAATTGCTATAAATATATCTGAAAGACAGTGCATGTATGTATATGTACACATACATATGTATACACAGAGGCTCTCATCACCCACCTGTATATGGAAATCTCCCCTCTGATGCTTCAAGATTCGATTAGGAAATGCTGGTGGACTTATTTTAGCAGCACCACAGTAAGAACCACTGGGATATTGCTACATCACAATATTTATCACGTTTTGTAATATAACCTGATCTATCTGTTCCAAAGAAGGAGTTTTTTGCCAAAGAGACCTTACTTTTTTTAAGGTGCACTTCTTAGCCATGGAAAAAAGAAATCACTTATTTTGTGCCTGTGGAAATGTCTAAACTGTTCCTTTCAGAAAGAATTGGAAGATCACACAGGCATCTCTGTTCAAGTCTGCAGAGTTTTTACTTGTGCTGCTTTGGCCTTTTTGAGCATTTGTTGGCAGTAGGGCCTGGTCCCGTGATTTGTGTGGACAGGCAGGGCCTGGGAGGGTCCAGGATCAGGTTCTCATTTAACAAAATGCTTAAGCCCATGGGGTTTGTTTGAGCACAGGCTTGAAGCCACATGGGGTGATAGGAGCTGTGGGTCTGCAGTCATTCCGCCAGACTGATTCTACAGCACCTCCCCAGACAGATTTGAGCTGGTAGGGTGTGGGCACAGTCTGATGTCTTTCTAACTAGCTTGGTCACGTGGTACAGCTCCTGTGTCACCTTGCTGCAGGAGGGCAAACAGTAGATGATCCAACACAGCACCTGGGCAGTGGGAGGGTAACTGTGACGTGGTCAGGGCTCCGTGTCGGGTGGCTGTGGCACCTTCCGTATGTCACAAGTAGCCCTACGGCCAGATTTACTGTGTCTTGGAACCATGGCTTTAAATGTCTACTTAAACTTTCTCCGAAAGCTTGGGTTGCCTTGGTTACAGCCCAATCCTTAAGCATATCCCCGAGGTTAACACTAATATTTTATGAATGTGGTGGTTTTATTGTCACTTACTTTAATCATTGCCTGAACGTTGCTTTTAAAAACAGAAAGCAGCACCATTGCTTTAGCCTACGAGATAATGCACCTTTAGTTTGTTTTTGTTTTTTTTTAATATTTTAATCCTTAGATTTTTATCACAGCTGCAAAACACTTGGGTAATGACTTAATCATAGAGGTGTGGGCGTAGCAAAGTGTGTATCGGAGCAAACTCCACGTGATGTGTTCAGCCTGACAGCCGGAGCAAGACTTGTGTGAGACACAGGCCTTAAGTTGATTTTCTGCCTATCAGCAAAATGTGCCTGAGAAGAATGAGGAAAAGGTGTTTTACAGAGAGCTGGTGGTGGCTGAAGAGAATATGCAACAAGTCGCACTGAAATCTCTTGGAACCTGCTCCAGCTCCTACCAGGCGGTGGTCAGCAAAGCCTGGCCTAGGTTTGATAACTGCTGGCTTTATGGTGTTATTGCTTGTGACTTTGAGGCAGTCCCAGCAGATGAGGGATAACAGGGCCAAGAGAAGGTCCGGGAGGGAAGTTGTGTGTCTTCATCTTCCTTCAGAAACCACGTTAGACACCTGGTGCCTTGGCTGAGCAGCCCAGAAGGGATTTGAGTTCTGAACTGCTGTTTGAATGCTGTCTGGTTCCTGCCGCTGGTCCGACACGTTGGTTTGATCTTTGTTCACAGAGTTGTCCTGGCTGCACTTGATGCACGCTTCAGTACTGTAAGTCAGGGCTGGCAGGGAGTCGTGCTGAGGAATCTCACTGTGGTGAAATTCCCAAGAGAAAACACTAGTGATGGTAATTGAGGGTTTGGTGCCAGAGGATAGCAGGAACTGCTTAGTACGATCTGGAGGTTTGTGAGGCACAGGCTGAGAGAGCTGTGAGAACACTATTTCCAGTTAGAGCTGGTCACAGTTTTTACACTAAATTATTTGATGTCAGAAGGGCTGCTTTTTCTTTTTGCAATGATATCCACAGCAGTTTTTCTTGCTGTTATAATTAAAACCTTATTGAGTTTTTTATCTAAACAGATTTCAGAATTGTTAACAAATATTTTCATTTCTCAAAAATCCTTGTCGTCTTTCTCAGTATTTTTTTAGTTCTTGGGTTTCTTCTGCTGGTAAATTAAGTTTCTGTGATGATTTTGAAAACTTTTTTTGGATAAAAATTCTTTTCTTTAAAAAAAAAAAAAAAAGCACGTGATCTTGGAAAATGGTTCAGTTTTAGACCTGGTGAAATAAAAGAAAAAAGCTTTTAAACTTCTCACAAGATATTTTTCCCCTGTTTTTGACTAACTTTGCTAACTTTGAAGTCACTGTTTCCTTTGCCAGAACAATCCAAATAATGTGACTCTTCTTAAAATAACAGTGTTACTTCTGTTGCGTTTCTTTTTCATTCTCATCTTAAAGCCGTAGAGGGCCTGGCTGCGGGCAGCAAGCGCCTCTGACTTTTTCTGTGGCAACTGCAATTTTTTTTTTTTCTTAAAATTACTGGGGAAAGAAATAAAAGCACATTATGGCAACTGCTGTGAAGATCAAAAGATTCTGATTGAACTTCACCACCCTTCTGGGTATGGGGATGGCATTTCTCCTTAAACATTTCTAGAAATATTACCTGTTTTCCTCTACATTTCAAGCCTGAATTTGCAACAGTCAGTTGCCTGTCTGGCATTTGGCGCTTCTGAGCGTTGTGAGAGAGAGAAGACAGCGCTTGTGAAATTACAACGTTCTCCTGGCATCTAAAAATCCAAAGAAAACCGTAACCTCAGTAGGTTTCCTGGTGGACTTTGGGGAGCAGCTCTCATTTCAGCCTGCAAGTTCTCTGCTGGGATGTGATAACACTGACCTCGAAAATGAGGAAGGAAAAAGAAGCCCCAGAGGTGGCGTTGCCTTTACGTTTCCAGGAGTTAGAGTCCCTCGGGGGGAACATGACACTTGGGGTCCCTTTGCTTTTCTGCCTCTGCCCTCCCTTTGCCCACAAGCAGCCGTCTTCTTACCCTCTGTTTCCATTTGCTCAATGTGCACTCATCCTGCAGTGGGGCTGGTTTGTTACTTACTTCACAGAGGTATTGCAAGGCTTAGCTAGGAGTCGGAAAAACTTTTCCAGATCTTTAATCAAGTAGTTTTGTGCGTCCATAGTATCGGTGGCCTGCCACATGGATATCAAAGAAAATGATTATAATTATTGCTTTTAAAATGATTGTGAAATTGTGCCTTACTTTTTCAGTCATATTTAACCATGTAATTTAGAACCACATGATTGCAGGGATTTATCATGAAGAAATTTGTTTGAAGGATAGTTTGTTTGTTTTCAAATATTTTTTCTCCAAAAATGAATTTATTAGTTTTTCTTCTTTTATTTTTTCTTCCTCCAGTTCTGTTCCTTTAATATGTTTGTGTAAAAGGGCAGCCAACATTTGCATTCATGAGAGACAGAAGATTTTATTTGGTCTTGTATGTGGAGCTTTCATTTTCTTTTATGTTCCTTCAGGAAAATTCCTCTTTGCCCGATTACTCATACTTAGATTCTGTCTTTAAATGCAGGCTGACCAGTAAGGGGTTTTTGTTGTTTAATTTAGTGTGTGGTTTGCTCTGTGTTTTATTTTGTTGTCTAATTATCCAGATATTGGGTACTGGGGAGGCATTGCACATTAATGCAGAATGTTAATGCTAATTTTCATAGAAAAGACAAAATTAGAGTCTTCCTCTGTCTCCAGTGCAGTCTTGTTACTGTTTAGCTTACAACACTTATATTAAGCCAGACTGTAAAGGCAAAATACTCAGTGACCTACTTCCATTCACCAGCAAGAATCCTTTGTCAGCTGACTCCTGTTTGTTTGTTCGTTTTTAAATGTCGGATTACAGAACGAGCATCTCCCGAAGATGAAAGAAAACACTATTTTCATGTGCAGGAAATTTGGGGCTGCAGTAACAGAGCATTTTCTTTGTGAGTTTGGATGTCGTGGTGTTTTAAGCCCCTGCCTGGAGCTGAAATCAATTTGGCCTCTCATCCAGTTCATCTCACTGGTGCTCCTAAAAGGCTGCAGCCCTGCAAAAGCTCATGCAGCATTTTTGGCTGCTTTCCCTTGCTCCCATTTGGTACATATTTGCACAATTTAACTGAGCTTTTCTTTCTGCTGAAGGTCAGATGCAAGCGATACGAAACACTAAACTTTATAAACAAGCAAAGCCATTTTAACCACAGAGTTTTGGACAAGAATGGATTTTTAGGTGGCGCACCGTCCGCTGGCCTTTGGAGAGGGGATCCTGCCACTGCATTTGCCTGAAACAGGATGCAAAGCCGCAAACCTTGGTTTCTTAATAAACTACTTACTGTAATCCTGCTACACAGTTTCAGCCTCACGCTTTAGAAGAAGCTTCCAGCAGCCGTGCGCGTACAGGCACTTTCCCTCTTCCTTGCAAAAAGTGAAACTTTCCCAACCACTGTAAATTTAACCTATTACATAAGATGCTGGAAGTTTGGCTGGTTTTTTTTTTGCTTGGTGGGTTGGTTGTTTTTATTTTTTCTTTGGGATTCTTTCTGTAACCTCTATGAGCAAAGGATGAATAGCTTTTCTTTTTCCCCCCCTTTTTTTTTTGACAAGATTAGATGTTGCATATTGATGAGCTAGCATTTCAAAGGTCCATGGGGCTTTGGAACGTATTAAGAATCTCTGAAGTTTAATATTCACCATGTTTTAAATATTCAGAAGGAAAAATCTGCATAAAATGGCTTTTGATAAATACGTTCTAGGGATTCTTTCTTGCTGTCTTACACAAGCACTGTGGGGATTGTGGCCGTGCCAGTTTGGTTCCAAAGTTGCTTTTGTTTCAGCTTATCAGGACCCTTTTGATCCCATTTGCATGCCCAGCACTTGTCCTGGAGTCTTGTGTGGTTTCTCACTGGAACTGTGCTGCAGGCAGGTGGATGTAGCATCTTGGAGCAAGCAGGGCAGTTTCCCCATCCGTGGATGTCCCTCTCTGGTAAAAATCTCAGGAGAAAGAGGAGTGCTTTTAGGTGAAATCTTTCCTTTGGGATGCCCCATTTCCCATCTCCATTGAAATCTAATTGAAGCTTTAGATGAGGATCGGTTAGGGCTGTGTACACTCAGCTGTTTTACTGTATTACCAGTGCTCTCCTTTGCCTTATCCTTGATGTCCCCTGGTGCAAACCATGGTGTGCAGGACAGCTTCCTTGGTCCTGCTCGTGTGCTGCCTTGACTTTGTCATGCCAGCCCCTGTTGAATCAGTGCCTGATACTTTTTCTCAGGACAGCCCTGGCTTGGGCCAAGGGCATCTCATGCCCCTATGCAAAAGGTAGTGCTTTCATTTTTGGTTCACAAATAATGCAGCCTTTTCAAATTCACCTTTCCCCTCTCACAAATTCTTGACAGAAGTAGGGTTTTAAATATTTCATAGCATTCGTCTTTCTTCTCTTTTTTTTTGCCAGATGCCTTGAAAACATTGTCAGATTACAATCTGGGTGGGGGTTTTCACGATCGGTTTCCTTTCCTTCTTGATTGCAGTGGTGTAGGTTTGCAATGAGTTGGGTTTTTTCTTTTTCTTTTTCCTTATTTTTTTTTTTTTTCTTTACAGAACAGATGCCTTCAGTTTATGCAGGGAAAGATTGACTATGATTAGAGCTAATCCAGGATGGCAGGATTGGACCCCCACAGTGAAATCTAGGAAAGTGATTGCAAAAGTATTTTGTTTCTCCTTTATTAATTACACAGGAAGTTTCCACAGAAGGCTCGTGTAACACAACTGGCCTATGTAATAAGTAGCAGGGCCTGTAATTACAGTCTGTCTTCCGATCCTATCTGTGCTCTGGCTTTCTAGGCATTGCAGTTCTATTTACATCTGTGTCTTTGTCACTTCTTAAATTTTTGATTGGTCATTAAGGGAAGAGCAGCACAAGCCATGAGCCCTGCAGAGGTGCAGCGACTCTGAGGGAGTCCTCCTCCTCCTCATGTATCTGCCTGACTTGGGGCACAGAGGAGAGGTTTTTTACCAGATGCGCAGCAAAGGGAGTGGGGCTGTGCGCCAGCTGTGTGTCTTTCAGGATCTTGGAGTCTTTGTAGGACTGGAAGTTTGAACCTTTTACAGGTCTTAAGTAGTGTACTGTCCTAGGAGGGAGCTGATATATCACCATTTCTTTGCTCCGAGCAGTTTCTACAGGATTTCACCCTTCTTTTCTGTAAGATTCAGGGTTTTATGGTTGGAAGGAGATCCGTCCAGAGTGGCGAGAGGGGGAAGATGGCTTTTAGCGTCAAACAGAGAATCTGAGCTACAACTACTGGTATCAGTGTAAAGCAGGAGTAACCTTGAGTGGAAATGGGGAGGCAGTGATATAGCTGTGGTTCAGTACCGGGCTCACCAGCACTGAGCTCCAGCAGGCACAGCCCCAGGCAGGTCAGCTCCCTGAGAGCGGGCAGTGAGTGAATGGCTCCCTGGGGAGCGCGTGGTGGTGCTCACTCCCATAGGAGTTTTGAAATGTGTTCTAGAGTTGGGGGCACCATTCTGTAGCTTTACCCTGAGTCTTTTTCTGCAAGTTATATTCCCAGTGCTGTGTTTGATTGAGAGGAACGAAAGCCATTGTGCAAATACTGTACTTTATGCAAAAAAAAAAAAAAAAGAGAGAGAAAAATAACAATCCAGTATGGATATTTTTAATGTCCATTAAACAGCTATGCAAATTGTCCCTTTTATTCAACTAGCACTGTTATTTAATTATTTTTTGGTATAACTTTATTAAAAAAAAAACAATTTTTAAATTTTTTTTTCTAACTCTACTTCTAAGAAAGTTGATGCTTTAAAGGAAAAAAAAAAAAACGTACTTTCAAACATGGGTTTTTCAGGCTTCGAAATTAATAATTTCTACACCTGACCCAGTTCTTGCAGCTGCCAAAAAAGAAAAGAGAAAGCTATTTAAATTTCTCATAGAACCATTTATCTCTTAAAATATGCCAAGGCAATTTGAGGTGGGGGTGGAGACACAGCTATTTATCTCAGCAGCTTGATTTTTCTCTTTATGTTTCTAACTGTCAGGGGAAAAAAACGGTAGGAAGCTATTCTTGGGCTATTATTGATGTATTGTGTTGCCATTATGCAGGATGTCTGCTTTGCTATATACGGAAGGACATTAATAATAGCCATCTCCCCTGCCCCCACCCTCGGTTCCTCTTTAGGAAGATGTGCTTTAAACTGGAGCATCTGCCCTGTTCCAATTGCTGCTCTCCCTCCCCTTCCCCCAGTTTGTTCCCAGACGCGTTTTTGGGAACAGGACTAAAGGAAGAAGGAGACAGGTTATGTTTGCCATTTTTCTGCCTACTTGTATCCTTGCTCCAGGCAAGTCATTTACATGCCATGTACCTGTCTTCCTCATTCCTTCCTGTGCACTGCCCCTCTTTTCATTCCAAGTTCTTCGGTGCAAAAATAAACCTTTCTTGCAGTTTTTTTTTTTCTCATAGGGGCTGCCTGGCAGAGCAGGCTCAGCAACAGACCTGATTTGTGATTACCCAGCAGGTCATATCCAGAAATGTTGGTTTCCTCATTATTTCCTATAAGTAGGAAAATGTATTGTCGTTCCCATCCCTCCCACCCCAGGTTGAAAACATTGTTATGAAACTTTAAAGGGTCAGTCCACTTCTTTAAAGACTCGGATGCTTGTTTTATTTTTGGAAGCAGAATGTACAGTGCACAGGAATAGTTTGATGTTTGATGTTTAAAGAGCAGCCCCACTGGAGCATTCCCCCGAGGGGCGGGAAGTCCTGTCTCCGCAGGTCTGTGCCAGCAGCGTGACAGCCCAGAGAGAAAGCCGACTTGGATAGGAAAAAGAACTGGCCAGCCCCTTTACATCTGGGAGGAGAGAGGTGAAAATAATAAACACGGCAAAATCTAAAGGGCATTGTTGCTCCAGGTTTATTTTACTTTGTTTTAGTGGCTCAGTTTCTGCATTTTGTGCTAGTTTTGTTGTATAGAGGCTTTGCTTCTTCAGCATTTCTGATAGTCAGGACCACGTGCTCTTTTATGGTGTCTTTTTTTTTTAATTCATTGCTAGACTTGATCTGGTCCTTATATGGTCCAGAGCCATTTTTTTTAATGGCAGTGAATTAGAACGAAGTTGGTGTGCACACGCCCAAATTTTAGGACTAGAAAATGCAATCAGAATATTTTGCAATCTTTGAGTTCTGATACTGGGAATTTTTCCAAATATGAATTCTAGGTGGGAGGAAGAGGTTAATTTAGGAAAGTGCTCCAATTTCAAAATGAAAGGGAGATGGGTATTCACTGTAGTTTCTTATTGCTTTTATGTTCTTCCTTGGTGGTGGCTACTCAATCAACAAGGAGAAAAAAAGCCTAAACTAGAGGCAGAGCCCAGCACCTCCTCTGCTTTTCTTTGCTCTGAATGCCATGCTGCTGTAGCGTGTTCCCTGCAGGTCCAGGGGTGAGGAAATCCTCCTAATGAAGCCAGGCTAACCTCATCCTCCCTATATCCAAATCCTGCTCCCTGTGGTGAGTCTGCATCCAGCCGAGACCTTGATCCTGTCTTTGCGGTGTGAGTATTTTGCCAGGAACAGGTGTTTTCTGTCTGCCATTAACTGTGGGTTTCTGTGCAGTGATTAAGGTTTGCAGGGGAGGAGAGGAGGTTCCTGCTCCCATTGGGCTGCCTTTGTGCTAATGTTTCATTCAGGCTGTATGAGATAAGAGCAGTCTACACTGAAATGCACAGCCAGAGGTTGTGGTTTGTGTTTCAGCTTTGTTGAGATGGTACCCACTGAAAACACAGAACTGAGGCACTTCTTTACATCTGTCAGTGCCTTAATGACAGCTCTGCATGGGTAGGAAACCTGTTCCTGTTGGCAAAGGGACATTTTCTGCTTTGTCCTCTGAGCCTGATCTAGTTCTTTGCTCTACCCGTCTAAAATGTAGTATTTCTAATGTGCCCAATGGCCAAGTGGCGAAGCACCTGACAAGCACCTGAGCAGCACAACCAGTAAGGTGAGGAGCAGGCTATTAACCAAGTTGCCTTTACAAAAAGTGTATTCCTTTTTCTTCACTATGTGCCTTTTCAGAGACCTGTGGTAGTCCTTCATGGGCAGCAGAGAAACAACCTTATTACCAAGCAGGGATGGGGACTATGAGAATGATATCGAACAGAAGTAAGAGATTAATTTTGAGCATCTGTTCTCCATTGGGATGAGCAAAGCTTATTGTCTTGCTTAACGCACCACCTTGTCTGGTAGACAGCTGTTCAGTAGTGGAGGTACATGGATGTGCCTCCTTAAACGTCTCAATCTTATGAGATTGTCTTATCTGCTGTCCCTCTGGAGAGTGGGGACTGAGTATTGGTAGAGGTATGGGGAGAGGAAAGTTAGGCTTGGACTTGATCTTGATCTTGCTTGACAGGATGTGCCTTTGTGAGAATTCAACTTCCTGAAGGGTCTGAACCACACCAGGGTCATTCCAGAAAGACTCCTCTTGCCTGAATGCCCCATGGTGAATCCCCTGGGGCTGGGAGGTCTGCTTGGCTCTCCAAACTGCAGGGAGGACATGCCCCAGGAATGTCTTTGCCTTCTGTCGCTGCTATGCTTTGGCCTGTCCCTGCCAGCTGTAGACCTGTCTGCTCTAGGGTGGATGTTGCTTATTGGTTGTGTATTAATTCCTAGTGGGTGACTTGGCCAGGTTGGAGGTGGTATTTCAGCTTTGTGGTAGCTGTTGGTCTAGCCCTTGAGATAGAGCAGGTTTTGCGTTGTTTCCTTTGTTGCAGCTGGGAGGAGAGCATGGCTGGTCAAACCTCTTGTTCTGCATTAGCAGAGGCTCTCAGTGGTATGGGAAGCATCTTCCTTTGAAATGTGAATCACTAGCCTAGGTATCTGGGCAAGAGAGGGGCACAAGGAGGCGTTCCCTATGTGAGGGATGCCTTCTTGCTGCAAACTCCCTGCCCTCAGATCCTAATGAAGTAACATTACTTGAGCTTTTAGGACTGGTCTCCTGTCTGCCCGAGCATGGGGGAACCAGTTTTACCCCTTGCTGAGCACAAGCACCACCCGAGTCTGTAAGGGGCCCAATCCTGCTGTCATTGGAGTTTTCACAAATCCTGCAGGCTGCTGAGTGCACCTCCTGTGAGATGCTGAGCACAACCCCTTCTCACTGAACCCATCAGGCCGCTCATCTCCTTCATTGACTACTTCCACAGGGCTTTGAGGGCACTCAGGAAATGCAGTCAGCACCTTACAGGATTGGTCTGCTAGGTAATATATGAAGTTTTTTCTCCGGTAACTTGTGTGCATGAATTAAAAACCATTTGCTCCAGTTTGTTCTGAGGACAGATACAGCATATACACATTTTCTATATTTATAAATATATATAGATATATATATTTTGTTCTCAGCTAGTTACCTCTTCTAAACTGCGATTTTCAGAGCAACCGGCGTATATTTTTTATTCAACACATAAAATGACTTTTTACTGTAAGAGAATGAAAGCTGTTTTAAGCATGTGTTTTCTGTATTTTTATTATGCTTTATCCAATTATATTGAGATGTATTTTCCTCTTTGCTCTGCTCTTTCAGTTGTTATCCTTATTTTATCAGTTACGCTTTTCTAATGTTTTGTAAGGGAAAATAAATATGCAAAATCGCCAGATGCCTTTTTTCTTTGCAGAAGAAGTATCACAAATGCTTTTTTATTACATTTTACCAATCCAATAAACTCCTTATAAATTTCATTTTTGTTTGCTAGCGTGTGAAATTATTTTTTCAAGTCGAATGGTATTTACTTTCTCCCAAACTCCACCTGCAATTATGCTTCATCTCCTCCATCTCTCTCTCTCTTTCACATTCAAAATTTCACTGCGTGGCTCCTTAACATACTTAATTTGAGAGCCTCTTTCACTGTTGGGTGAAGCAAGGATGCTAGAAATATGTCACAAAAGGGGCTACACCCTACTTGTACTGACCATCCATTGCAAGTTGTGTGCTGTTCTTGAAAATGTGTGCCTTTGCAGCAGAGGACGCTCCATTCCTAAGCCGTGAGATAATCTGCAGAGGTGAGCTGTATGCAGAGGTTGCCCAGGAGTTTTCTCAAGGCTGAGCTGTGATCAGGTGGCAGCACCTCACTTTGCAGCTGAATGGAGGAGCATTATTCATAATAGTGTGGGGAGGGTGGGAAGAAGTGTGGTTTGCCAAGTATCTCTTTTAGGAAGTTGTTTCTAGGTGGTCACTGCAGTAAATAACCTGAATTGTTCCTGGGCCAGTCCAATCTGCTTCAAAAATATGACTGCTTGTCACAGAGCCTGACCTTCACCTCTTCAATCAAAGCACCTGGCAGAGCACCAAACCCTCACCAAGTGCTTTCTCTGACCAAAATACTTCAAGTGATGGAGAATCCAGTGTGTCTCCAGGTAAGCTGCTTCTTACTGCACCCTAGTTTTATCTCCTGTATCTCTACACTCTCTGTCCTTGGACCTTTGTATAAAAGGCTTTTGCTCTCAGAAATCTTCTCCTGTGCACAGCTCTACAGGCTATCTTCAGGTGAGATTCATCCCAATGAACCTCTCCAGCCAAGAAGACAGATGTCTGGGGTGGCCCTGCAGTCTTCCGTAGTCTGTGGGAAAGGGGTGCCATCCTTTCTTTGAGCAAGTGTCTGGGGCTTGGTTAGTCGCTCTGGGGGAGGTCTGTGTGGTTTTTGTCTTTGAGGGTTAACTGAGGTGAGGGCTGTCCTCCATTCGTATCAGCAAAAGTAGTTTTCTTAAAGCAGTTTCTCACAGAGTTGTCTAAAGGTCCCAAGGCTTACAATACAGCTAAATCCATTCCATTCCCGTTTGTCACTCCTGACAAAATTTAATTAGCGTCTCCTTAGGACACCCGCAGATGGAGATCCCACAACCTCCCTTCCAGTCTGTTCCATAGCTGTGTTGTCTTCACCCTTGGACAGCTTCTCTTAAGGTCTGAGC
This sequence comes from Alectura lathami, assembly GCA_013399715.1. Classification (NCBI taxonomy): domain Eukaryota; kingdom Metazoa; phylum Chordata; class Aves; order Galliformes; family Megapodiidae; genus Alectura; species Alectura lathami. The sequence goes on along the minus strand of VXAV01000596.1, from coordinate 304,336 downwards.
TAAATATTCTGGGCTGCAAATTAAATCCCGTGCTTCCTTTCCTACCTCCAGTGCACATGAAGGACTTGTTTAGTAGGTTGTGTTTTGCAGGGAATACTTCATTAGCCATGGATGCAGCAGTTTCACTCCCAGCTCCTCCTTCTCCTCTTCCCCATGGGACCTTAGGAAGGGCTTGTGTTCTCCCTCAGGAAGGGTCAAATCCTGCAGTGCGTTCCTACAGGACGCGGCAGTCCAAAAGGCTTTGTCTTGGCAGTGAAGGGAGTGTGATGTTGTAGGCTTTCAAGTCAATTCAAACTACTGTATAGTTTTTTCAAACTCTGTGTTATTACTTCCTTTATAGCACAAGGTATTTTTTCCTAAACTTGTTAGGATGGAAAAGTTCCAGGGATGTGTTGTCCGCACACAAATCAAAATGCATTAGCAGGCCAAGGGCCAGAGGCGAGGGCCAAGGGTGGGGAGCTATTAATTTGATCATTTGGCGCTGCTTTTCTTACAATCAAAGGCAAGGAGAATCCTTTGAAGACAAAGAAAGCTTTGGGAGTGAAGTGTATCTAAAGCTCAGGTGCCAAGGCTGGCTGTACGGGGGCTCAGGGCAGGGTGAAGGTGGTGCAGACTATTTGGCAGCCCCGCGTGTTGCACTGTTGGTGTTATTCCTGGTCAAACGATGAAGCAATCGTACAGCTGCTTTCCCTCAACGCGATGGCTGTTTCCAGCTCTGGCTACTACAGATCTAACCACCTGGCGTTAAACAAAGATGGGCCTTGTATGTTTATCGCAGAGATATCTAGGCGAACTTGCTCTATGACTTCCTCTGTATCACAAATGGAGTTTTACTACTGAGCAAGGATGAGTTTTCCTTTCTAGTTGATTTTAAGGAGACTGCAGGGGCTTTGTAAACTTCCTCAGGTGGGTTCAAAGCCAGGGTGAAACTTGGAAAGCCAGGGGAATCTGTCCATAGCAAGTGTCTTAGCAAACAGTGTTGGCATGCTGGGTGGGGTGCATCTCTGCTACCTAAAAGTTTGGGAGAGAAGTGTCCACTGTGAGTGCAGGGCTCCCTCTGTGACAGATGGGCACCTCCAAGTGCTGTTCCTCCAACATCTCTTGGACATCTCCTCGTAGTAGTGTGAACTGTTCTCTGAGATGCCTCTCTTGCTGGCAAGGGGCTCTGAAAGGCCAGCATAGGCCAGACTGCTTGCTTTCAGACAGCTCCAGTTGGAGAAGACGGGTGGAAGCAGTGGGCAGGCTGTTTCACCACTGTCTGTTCCTCACACACTGGCACAGCACAGCACCACCTCCACTGCAACAACAGGCAGGGAAAGGGGGGAAGAGGCCTTGGGATCAGGCAGTCAGTGGGACTTCTGCTGCTGTCAGCGTGATCCTTCACAAACAGCCAGGATCCTGCTGGATGAGGTGCCGTGCCTCTGGTGGCACAGGGGAGCTTCCTTCCCAGGGAGCATTTGGGAGGAATACACGCAGATCTCTGCCCCTGGTCCGCTGGACCAAATCCAGGCATTGCTGGTGGTGGTGATTCAGAGTCAGGGAAGCCTAGGCCTCTTCGGTGCTGCGAGTTTCTGGGGACAAAGGCAAAGTTTTAGTGATACTGTAGCTGGTTAAAATACACAAGGTCATTCCTGGGGCAGAGCAGAGCTGTAGCAACTGCTTGCAAAGTGCTATCTGCACCTCCAGCGCAGTGACACCGGGAGTTGCACATGACACTGTTTTCCACAAGGTAAGGAAAAATAAATAAGGCCAAATCTCCCTGCATAGCAGAATGGGCTGCTTTTTTATCTAGCAATATTGTTGATGCTGGACTGAATCTGCTGTCTTAAAGTTATAAATACAAAGACGCTGCTAAATCATCGCTATTTCAGCAACTAATTAAGGGGTAATGCTCGTGGTGCAGCAGTATATGAGGCAATAAACGGCTTTGGCGGCTGATTAAACGCTGGCACCGAGGCATTTAATTACAGCGAAAGCCAATTACCATGTGCATATTCCGACACCACGGACATTATTCCTGTTATATGGCAGAACAAGGAGAGGCAATACACCACGCTATAGTGACATACAGTGCAGGACTCTAGCTTTGGCAGAACCAGCACCCCTCACTCTGGGATGGGGGCTTGGGCTCCACAGAGAAAGCTCAAGGGAAGGTCATAGAATGAAAATTACTCACAGTTTGTATGACTCATCTGAGATCTAGAAACAGAGCCAAATATTGCAGATCCTCCCTGTGCTTAGGTGCATTTGACCATGTGTAGAAAATAATAATCCCATACCTAGGTGACAGGTGTAGTTGAAGCCTCAGCTTAGCATATTTAACATCAATGGGCAAATCAGTGGCACTGGTGGAAAAGGTTATGTGCAATCTTTTTTCCCTTCCAGTTTTTGAATTTCAGAAAGCATAATCAGTTGCAAAACACCGCATGCCATTCTTCAGCTAATTGATTTAAAAGCTAGAGTCTGATTTTCACAGGCTTTGAGCTCCTGCACTATCAATTTGACTTAACCAGCTCAGCACCTCTTCAAATTAAACCCTTGCTCTCTTTAGCCAGAACTGAATTCTTCCTTTTGAAGGAGTTTCCTAGAGAAATTCTCTCTTAGAAAATCCTTGGCACGAAACCTTAGCCAGCCTTGGCATGCAAACCTGCCTCACGCTGGCATTAACAAGCCTCTTATTTAAATGTTGATGAGCTCTTTGCTGCCAGTTAGCAATGGGAAATGCAGTCTGTGTGTTAAACGAGAGCTGGGAATGACTTCCAAATACCAAAATGTTTGTTAAACTCACGGCCCACCTCTTCCCTCCTTGGGGGTGGGAAGCTTCCCAGCAAATTGGCCCCATTCTGCACGGAAACTGCCAGACACAATCAGACCAAGGATCCCTCTCATTCTATGGACCACGTGGGACCGATGCCAGGACCGTGGCTTCCCGAGGTGCCCTGCTGTACCCGTGTTGTTACAGTCTGCCCCAGGGAGCAGACCCCAACCCCTTAATTAGGGATGGGCTCACACTTTGAAGGCAGACTCCCCTCACCACAGTGTGCATTTGGGTTTGCTTGTTTGCTTTTAACCTCTACCACGATAGGGCTGTCTGGTGGCTGTTGCCTGTACTGAGATTTGACAAATCTCACCCCTAAGCTTTTCTGGAGTCACTTAGTTCTCCACGGTGTTGTCTACAAATGCATTCCACAAGCTGATTGACATATTACATATGTTGATGCATCTCTTTAGCTTGACAGGTGCCCCTAAAATTCAGCCTGAAGCTGTGGGAGCAGTTTCTATTTGCTTGCCATCCCTTGGAGACCAAATTTGTTCCCTTTAAACCAAAAACCCCTAAACCTTCATGCATGGCAAGGGCTCCTCAGTCCTTCTGGGACTCTTCCCTTTTACAGAGTCTGAGGTGAGTCAAAGGTTGAGATTCAAATAACAAAAGTGAGGCAAGGCAGCCTCTCTGTATCCTTGTGTTACCTTTGCTGCCTTCTGAAATCAACATGTTCCCCAGCCAAGGAACGTGTAAATTCTTTCGGCTATCACTCACTTTTGGATGAGTCCCAAATGCTCATATACACAATCGTCTGTTTCTTCAGTATTTGAATGAACCAGAAAGGCTTTGTCTGCTATAGATGGGAGTTTTCAATCCCATTTATGGCACATTATATCAGTCTAAAATAGCATCTGTAAGGTCCTTAAACTGAACCGCCATCAGATTTACAGCCACCGCAGAAGAGTTAGCAGGCTGGCTCCAGAGAGCTATGAGCAGTAACCATATTCTCTTGAAATATCTGCTTTCTCTGCAAAGTTGACCAGAGGAAGAATGTGTTGTTCATTCAAAGATTTCAGTTCGTTCATTTATTCAGAGAACATCTTCATTGACAGGCACTGCAAAGAGATGAGCGTCAGAGCTGAAAGCTGAAGACATGCTTCTAGTCACTGCAGAGCTGGTGACAGCTGCTCAGACTGGGTGCTTCCTGTGATACATCCACATATGTGCAAGGTAAAACATGGGGGATTTGAGCTGTTGAACGTCATGGAACGAGCAAAGCAGTTCAACCAAGCACAATCTTCCACTCAATCCTCTGCCCAGAGTGTGACTGGGAACCTGACTGCAACTCAGCAGACAAAACAGCAATTGCATGCATGGACTTGCTCTTGGTTTTTTATATCTCTGCTGCCTTGAAGAGCACTTGAAGCACCTCAGCAAGGCTGCAACAGCAGGGCTGCAATAAAATGTACCCAAAACTTCCCCTGAGAACATACTCTTGGGGCATTTCCAGTCCATTGGCCACCTGTGATCTAATGCAAGCTAAACTTAGAGGAGTTATCCTACCTACCATCCCTGCTGGCAGCAGCTGGGGGAATGGCTGCTTGTTTTCAGTTGTCCTGGGCAAGTGCAGAAACACAGCTGAGACTGGGGCACTTTGGCTTGACGCAGTGCAGATATGACAAGTGATAGCCCGTGCCTCCCACGCTCCCCGTCGAAGCAGGCAGGGCACACGAAGAGCAGGCAGTGCCGCCAGCTGCCAGAGCCCTGTGTTTATGTGGAATTCTTGGCTTTCATTTAAAATAATAATAATCATAATAAAAAAATCTGACCTGCTCTGTTGGAAATACGATCCCTTAAGAGTCAGAAACCACAAGGCCATTCAAAAAGGCCTATAATTCGTATGTATATCCTTCTAACTCTTGATTTTTAAGCCAAAATCATGGTGTTTGGAAGCCCAATAAAGTCTTATGAATTCCTAGAGGCTGACAGTACCAAGTGGGAAAAGGGCAAAATTAGCACATGGAAACAATGAGGGTTGCCAAAGGTATGACGGCAGGTCAGTGGGAGAGCCAGGCCTCCTGCCTCCTTGCCCCATGTACTAGCCACATTGCCTGGCCTCCTTCCCCAGAGGAAACTAAGAGTCCTTAAAGCAATTCTGGCTATTTTGGTCTTGTGTTTCCATCCTTCCTTTTGATACTCTTATTTTCGGCAACACACAGATCGTGCAGCATCCTGCTGCTCCCCATAGGATATTATTCCATCTCTGGGGCTCGTGGCCATGATAGTGTGTGCTGATGACAGCTGTGGGAGTTTGCAAGAAGCTTAACATTTGCATGCCATGAATATGCAGCTCTGAGCATGGCCCAGTTCTCCATGCAGCCAGTCTGTGTGCGTTTACAAGGCACGGCAGCATGTTTCAGGATCCCAGGAGACACCAGTTCCTTGTGCCTCAGGTGACATTTTTGTGTACGCCTGGCTGTTTATAATCACAAACACCTGGATAACTGGCTTTCTGAGAGAACTGGCCTTGCTTTTAATCGCAGCAAAAGCCAAGACCTTCATTGACGCTCAGCAGTTGTCCTACCTGAGCCATTTCCAGGATCTGGTGCCCGCACGGAACCCTCCTGGCACACAGGACAGCATTGGCCAAGGGCAGAGCCCACGAGATGCTCCTCTCCCTGCCACTCTGACTTCAGTTTCTATTTACACCAGCCCAATGTCAAACACTGCCGCAGCAGCTCTGGCAGAAGGTGAGTCTGCTAGAATGGAGGTGTCGCTTCCTCTGCTGAGATCTCTCTAATAACACCAAGATGCTTTTCTAACTAATTAATTACTGGGCTTTGGCTGAGACTTTTTAATGACTCCCATCTTCCTGCTGCTGCTCTGCAATCAGCGCTACTTGCAATGTTTTTCAGGGCAACACTGATGCCATCAGAGCAGAAGGATGAGCAATATGGGGTGGGGGAATGGTTTTTTAAGCCAGGGGTACTGTGAGCTGCACTCTGATGTACTTCTCTGCAGAAGAGGATGAAGGTAGGTAGCTCCAGCAGGCCTGTAGCCCCAGCCAGGGTTGCTGTCTGAAGGGAAGAGCTTGTGCAGAGTATAAATAGTTTCTATTCTCATTATAAAGCCATAAGGTCCTCAGGGTCCTGCTTGCTTGCACATCCCATTGACTTGGCAGTTCAGAAAAAAAAAAATGAAGCTGCAGCCTGGAAACTTTGCTCCTGGACCACGAATGTCAAGATGAGCAGGCAGAGCCAGTGCTCCAGCCCACCTATTATTTATAGTCTGATATGACAGAGCCATGATCCATGGCCTCTCATGCCTGTACAAACCAAACCTTGAGTCCAAATCCTTCTAGTCTCATTAGACGAAGACTCCTCCATGACTCTGCTAGGCTAGACCAGGCTATATTATATGATAGCGTGGCTGTGTGTAGGGGTGATTTCCAGCTGCGAAGCCACATTAACGGTTGTTGCTACTTACTCTGCCTGCATCATCAATCGACTTTCTATGTCGCAGTAGGAACCAGCTGCCCCAGAGCCTTACTGCAATGGTGAGGACAAATCCTCACCTCAAAAAAAAAAAAAAAAAAAAAAAAAGTGATAAGCTCAGTAGGAAATGAGAGGCAGCAGGAGAAAGCAGCTGTGAGATCAGCAAGTCAGCACAAAGCAGCAGCCTCAGGAAACTGGCTCTCAAGTTGTTGGGGGTCACTACAAAGTGAGATGTCAGGAAGGATTCAAAGGCAGGCACTTGTGTCCTTTTAGGTCCATTCCAGGAACGAACACAGAGAAATATGATGGTATATTTTGACATGGATATATGGGATGGGATAGGTACACTACAAGAAATTTTGTTGTCTTTCCACAAAGGGTTGCTGTGGGTTTTTTTCATTGCTTCAAATGTCTGTGTAGGTACTCCCATTTCAATCCCTGTGGCATGAGCCAAACAGAGGAGATGAGACTAAGGGTTTTTTTTGAGAGCTCTATAATTAACAACTGGTCCCCTGAGCAGCAGAAGCAATCAAGCCTGCTTTCCTATGAATTTGTGCCATATGTATGTTCTTTGCTGTCTAAGAAGGAGTGAATTCACTCTGCAGCCCTTTGCTCACAGAAGGCCCTACCTAGGGCTTTTCTTGCTTGCAGGAATCTAGTATTTTTAAGATCTCTCCCTTCCCCTCCAGCTTGGGTGAAGTTGGCAAGGAGGTCTTGAAGTTAACAGAAGGTTGGAACGATGGATAGTAGAGAAAAGTTGGCAATCAGATGAAGGCAGATAATGCCATTATGTATAATATGAAACATGTTTTGAGGAGTGGTGTATATCTGAAAGGAGATAAATTCAGGTCACAGACCCATTGTTCATGATTCCTTCCTGGAGAACGTATAACACTAAATGATGCCCTGGCCTTCAGCTGAAGCTGCTGACTTTCAGTATGGCTCTTCCAAAGACATTCCTGCAGCCAGATATTCAAAGAACCACCACATCTATACAACCTCTATCCCAAGAGCATCTAGAACTAAGCAGAAGTTCAAACACAAAGTGCTGTGACTTCCCTCTCAGTGTAATTGAAAAATATTAGCAGCGCCTTTGTACTGGCTTGAAGCTTTTGTGCTGAATTTGCATCTAATAAGAAGGGGCCTTTTAACAAACAAATAAATAAATAAATGGAGGAAACCTTCTCTTTGAGCTAATTTTAGGCACATCCATGCTGACAGCTGCTCTTCCTTGATATATCTCAGCCACATCCTGGAGGGACCAGGGGGACTAAGCTCCGTTCGTGCCACTGCAGCTGAGAACAGACCTTTGTTTGTTTTATTTTTAAGGGATTGATAGTAGCTGACTTTCCAGAGCCTCCCTTCATCCTGGTTTCCATTATGAGGCTTATAACACAGGTGGGAACAGGGGAACAGAGCCACAGCACTTGTATGGGTGCCCAAGCCATATACAAACCGGCGAGGGGTTGCAGTTGCAGAGCACAGGGTGTCAGGCTGAGGTTTGCACTTGGCAGCCTCCTCCCGTATTGCTAGCTGGGAAAGAAATCCTGGAGCGCCGAGATGTGAGGCCTGGAGGTGTCCCAAACAAGTCTGGCACGTGGGGTCACCTTTGGGGGGAGAGGCCCTGATGGAGTGCAGATGTGTGAGAGCTCCAGGGAGAGGAAACTGGGAGGGGAGCAGGGCAGGCCTTGCCTGTGAGAGCCGTGCTCAGCTGTCAGTGACCTGACAGGTCTGGCCATGCTTCTGGTGAGGTGGAGAGAGGCAGGGAAGGCTTCCTCCTCCTCTGGGCATGAAGCAAGCCAAGAACTGCTCCTTGTATTGATTAAGTCCATGCGCTAACCCTTTTGTTTCTCCTCACGCAACCTCACGAGGTGCTGTACAGATAGATAAAGCTGCAATGACCATGATGGGGAAAGTCTCAGTCCCATGTCTGCATGGAGAGAGAGACGAAGTGGCATAGGAATGGCTCTTTGAGCTTCACTCGGAGCTTTTATTTTTTTCCCCTGCTCAAATTAGAAACTCAGGACTTGTCTAGCTTGGATGATTGTTTCATTTCCTCGTTGAAAATGTGATTACCCCTTTAGTTCTCATAATTACCTAATCAGTAAAAATCAAACCAATCAATGTTAATTTCAACCCTAATAAATATTCTCTGGTATTCTATACATTTATGTATATCTCAAAACTCATCTTACTTAAAGGAAAAATTATTCTACAAGTCAGGCCAACTTGCTCAGCATCACGTTCAACAGTGTGCCAGCTTCCTGTGAACGCACAGGGAGGGGACAGTGTGTGGCTGTGGAAAGCTGAACAAACACACCTGGTCAAACACAGAGGTCATCTGGCCCACGCCCTGCCACAAGATAGGACCAACTGGACCCAAACGAGCCCAGGCAGTTGTTTACCTCTGTCCTGTTCCTGAAAGCACGCTAGGCTACCGATCACACAGTCTCTTATCAGTCTTTTCAGTGCTTAAACTGCACTCATTAACGGAGACATTCAGAGACAGTGCCAAAGTTAAATCTTCCTTGATAAGCTTATTATTTCCTGCCCTGCCCACACTGGACTAATAAACTCAGCTTGAGCTTCTTCCTCTGGCAGGTGGGCCTGGGGGTCATGCTTTCCAGTAAGAAATTAGCCTGAACTGGCCATAGGTATACAAAAACTGCCTGATTGTTTCCAAGAGTTGGTAAATGCAGGAGGCAGCTGATGAGTGAGGCCTTGCCTAGCCTTCTAAAGCCACAAAAAGTCTCAGCTCCATAGGTAGGGCTGGAATATTTCACTGTCTTTATGCATGTTGGCCTTCATGCTTGATCACTGCTGTGGTTTCTACACCAGTGCAGAAAGAGTAGAAAAATGTACTATAAACTTAACAGTCATCTACTTGCTCTTATTTACTCTGATAAGGGGTAAATGCTTCCTTCTGGCATTAGTGATAGTGGTAATACTTAAATTGTAATTGCCCCAAATTCAGTACTTCTCAGTATTGTACCAGATGCTGAGATGCCTCTGGCAAATTTTCCCCATTTGAACAACAACATCATCATGTGCCATCCTCATTGACTGAAAGCTGCTCCACTTGCCAGCAGTTCTGATGTGCAACAAAATGGCATGCATGAGAATCCTTTGGGCCAGGACTCTCCTTTCAGTCTGGGTTCATGCAGCATCTAATGCAGTGTGCTGCGATGTGGGTTCACCTCCAAGCAGGGCATCAGCTGCAGAAGAATATAAGCCAAAGAGGATAAGGCTGGCTTTGCTAGAAAACTGAGATTTCATGTATGCCTCCACCCAGCTCCTCTTGCCATGGTGCTCCTGGGGAGGATCCGCTCCTTCCTTCCTTCGACCTGTCCCTCCTCCCAGCACTGTGGCTGGACCTTCTCATCCTCCACAGGAGGCTGACATGTGGCTTAGAAGTTGGGAGGGCTGCATGTTTGTGGTTAGCCTAGGCTTATGTTTCAGAGGATGCTTTGCCTCTGATGATTCTCTCCGTGGGGCTGGCCTTGAGCATAGATGTGTAGCAGTGAAGTAAAGCAGTGCCAGATTTTTAGACGCTGGCATTTACTGTGGTTTCTGAGTAAGCTCCTCTCCACAAAAGCACACATTTTTTCCTGAGCAGCTCCTGGTACAGGTAAACCCAATTCATCTCTTTCTTGGGCTGCAAGTGGTGAAAAATCTTCCTAAAGCCATGTCTGGCAAGTGCAGTGAACAACCGTGGCCTCCCGGCACCCAGCCCCCACGCAGCAGATGGAGCTGAGCAAGAGGGAGTTTTGCGTTGCTTCTTGTCTTTCAAGGAAATAATTCCTGAAGAGGAGGGAGGGCTCCGCTCCGGGTAGATAAACAGTCCTGTTGAGCCAGACCTCTCACATTTCTGCTCTTGCAGTACATGAGACAGCGTCATGAGGGATCACGCAAAGGGGGCTGTAGAGCTGGTGGGAGCAAGATGAGAGCCCCGAGCTGCTGCCATGCAACCTGGCTCCTGCCCAGCACCTTTGTACAGAGTGAGAGCTGGCACAGCTGTGTGTGAGTGCAGAGAAAGGCTTGCAGCCCATCAGGACACTGCATAAGAGCCCAGCATGTGATGGAGCTGTGGGTCTGCCTGGAAGGTTCCCACAGCCGGTGTGAGCAAGGTCTGGAGCTGAAATAGCGGGAGCTACTGCACCTAGGTAGGATGGGAAAGCTGTGATGGAGATGCCAGCCTAGGAGGAGGATGTGTTCCTAGGGTTCCTAGCAGGTCAGGACCTCAATCTTGATGCTTGTCAAAACGCGAAGGTCTCTGGTACAGGGAACCACCTAGAAGAAAAACATCTTTTTTTTTCTCAGAGACATGACACAGGAGAGGGGAGGAGAAATGTGCAAGGCCAAGGGGTCTTGGTAGAGCTGCATGGGAAGACCCAGCATGGCTTAGGAGCAGACACACACTGCTCACTGGGCAAAGGCTTGTGGGCAGGTGTGGAGTTTCTGATCATGTTGGCCTCTAGCAAAGGCTGACACCTGCTGCTGACAGGTTTGGTAGCTCAGCCACTCTGCGAGCTGCAAGCTCAACCCCTGCCAACAGCACATCCCCTAAGGTCTGACTTTCCTCCCTTTGCTGTGCAAGTGACTAGACCTTCCAGCCAAGATCTCCAAGACCAGTGCATCTGAGTGGCATCTTTTACCCAGGGTGCAAAAAGATAAATAAAAGATCATACAAGAATTTCCCCTTCTCTCCCCTCACTCCCCATTTTCCTGGTTAAACTTCAGTTCCTCTTGGGATACTGGACTTTGATTCAGCAAGGCAGCCCCAGGTCCCAAGCAGTATTTGTCCTGGGCACAAGGGCATCAGAAGCAGAAGCATGACTGTCAGCAGAGCTGGGAAGCACAGGCCTGAGTGGTCCCTAGGGGGAAATTATTTGCTGATTGCATCTGTTTCCCAGAAGCATCACTCCAATTTATCCTGGGATTCACATTTTTATCCAGCAAATAAGCACCTTGGGAGCTTCATTTCCATCTCAGATGTTAAATTTAGAAGCGGTGCTTCCCCTTCTCCCACCCTCTCCCTGCCCCCTTCCCAACGGCTCCTGTATCTCCCCTTCAGCCCCCACCCTCACCTCCAGCTCTCCCTCTTTGTCGCATTACATAGTAATCTGAGATGCATTGGCCGAGCTCCAGGGAACAGAATGTACTTGGCAGGGAGACGGGTCTTGATGTCTGCAAAATGTCGGGAAATGCAGCCAAGAGCTGCTAACTGGGTCATTAACCTCTAGAAGAAGAGCAAGTTGTGGAGCTGTGCTCTGTCTCCCTTCATCTCGCCAATAAAAATGTCCCAGCAATGAGCAAGGGAAGAAGAGGTTTACAGCTTTAAGTCCTAAGCAGTCAATGCAACCATCCCTCCCAGACCCCCCTTCTTGTGACCCTTTCCCCCAGCGCAGCATTAAAGCTTATAAGTGGCCTTTTAAAAACACAGTGATCCCCACGGAGCTGTCCCTCGGTGCTTGTAAAGAGGCTACTGGAGCAAACCAGTCACTTCAGAGGCTCGCTGCTCCTGCCATTCATGGTCAGAGGGGCTCAGAGGAAGGGTCTTCCAGCTAGGTCACAGCCCCATGTGTGAGGTGGGACAGGGTGCTGCTATCACGCACGGACCCAAGCGTCACTCTGGGCAGGCAGCCTACTGCTTGTTGTCCCCATGAGCTGTGTACCATGTTTCTGGCCACCCCATCGCCATGAGTTGCCCTTCTGCAAGGCAGGCAGAGATGGCTGGTTCTCCTGCATGGGAAGGGGTGCAGGGTGGTGAGGTGGCAGTGGATGAGCCAAGGAGAGCCCCAAAGTACAAATTGCTCAGCCTGTGTCGCTCGGTGCAACTTAAAATAAAGCAAAGCTGTTTGCCAACAGCAGTGAGTCCTCTGCAATCTGGAGGGGGTGAGAGGGCAGGCCGTGGGTCCCTCAGAACTGGGATCCTGGCGAGTGGTAGCCAAAGGGTGCGGGAGAGACCTACACCTCCCAAAGCCTTCCACAACCTTCACTTGCTGTCTGGGGAGCTGAATACATGATGGAGGCTAGTGTGGTAGATGGAAGAGGGGAGGAAAGATGTCGCGTGGCTGGACTCCTTCCTCAGAGGTGTGTTGTTTCCATCCCTTTCCTCTTCCAGAGGAGATCCATCCTCAGGAGCTGTTGGCTGCACTGTCCAATGACCCCACTGCTTACCTCTGTGCCTGATGCCGTTACGTGGGGTCTCCCATGAGTTTTTCCACCCAAACACACTTTGCTCTTAATCCGTCACCCATTTTAAAAGAAACCATAACACTTTCTGGCTAGGGAGAAAGAGGGGAAAGTGCTGCCTTCAAAAGCTGGATCTCTCCAGGTGAGCCAGGTTAGACAAGGTAGAAATAAGCCACAGCCCAGGAGCACATGGGGTCCTATAGCAGGCCTGGAGATGGCATTAGGTGCCATTCTCCGCTCTGTCAGAGCCAAACCGCAGAACGCTGAGCACCTCGTCCTGTTTTTCCCCCTATGCTCCTTGCTGTGCTTTGAGGCTGGCACCGGCCTTCCTCCTCCGGCCCCGAGACCGGTCAGCGAGCAGCTGGTGACAACACCGCAGCCAGAAGACACCTCGAGGACACACGGGTGTCCCAGTGGCAATGCCCCAGCGAGGGGAGCCTGGAGAAAGACTGGGGTAACCCCGGGGGGACGCCGGGGCCGGCCAGCTCCCTCCCTGCTCCATGACGGCGGCCTGCACCTCCCCGCTCCCCACCAACACCGGCCTCAGGCGTGCAGGACGCGGCCTCACGCCGACGTCCGGACGGCCTGGGGGGAGGCCGCTCCGAGCCGCCCCTTCCCCCGGCCCCACGCAACGCCGCTCCCCGAGTGCCCTCTGCTGACGAGCCGGGGCTGGAGCAGGTGCCGGCGGCGCCGGCCCGGGGGGCTCCGGGGCGGCTCCCCCGCAGCGCCTCGCAGGCCCGCGGCCATTTGCGTGACTGTGGGAGCCGGGCCCTTGGAGGGGGCCTGAGGTCGTCAGCATGGCGGAGGGCCCCCGCCGAGGGTGAGGAGTGTTCGCATGCTTGGAGTCAGGGGAGAGCTGCAGGCCGAGGGTTTTCAGCGCGCCCTGGGACATGGAGGATGTCCGAGGCAGTCTCGGGGTGTTGGAGGTGTTGGTCACTGAGAAAACCCACCACTAGGAAATCTTCCGTACGTGGTTTGGTTTGGTTTGGTTTCACCTAAACGTTCTTGTAAGCGCAGAGAGCGTTAATTCTTCCGTTGTGAATGTGCAAATTATCACCTCCTAGCAAGGATAACTTTGCCGCTTGCCAAAAAACTTTTAAATGAAGGCAGCCTCCCCTTTGCCAGGGCAGAAAGTTCCCCTAGCACCTCAACGTCAAAGGCGTGGCAGTAAAATTGCGATATAAATCATGGCGCATCCATTCCCACCTCCTCTTTCCCACCCCATACTCTAAGATCGGATTAGTGCAGGTCTTCCTGACTTCCCCAGATGCTTCCTCAGGTTTGCCAGGAGCTTTGAGGACTGCAGAGCAAATGCCCAAAATTAAGAAGCGTCTGCTGGGCTCAGTCTCTCCCGGGCTCACACCGCAAGGTCCAGCACCTCTGCTGGCATGTGCAGGAGCACGGGCCAGGCACAGCTGGCTGCTCCTAAGGTGGAGTGGGCTCAAGCCTCTGCTGATTGTCTTTGAAAGCCTTCCTGGAAAAAATATAATTTCTAAGGGAAGAGCTGAGTGAAGGCCCCTTTGAAATCACTGACCCAGATGAAGAAGCAGCCAGTGACATCGAAGCCCCCATGCCTACTGCAGCAGCCCCAGCCACACTGTTCTCCTTTCAGCAGCATTTCGCTGAGAGGAAATGAAAGCATCGGAAAAGGAAACGGGGCTGAAAAGGCTCAGATCCCGAGCGAGCGGGCCTTTGTTTTCCCATTGTGCTAGCCCAGCTGAGCCTGTGTTGGAGCAGAGCCCTCCTGCAGCTGGGCCCAAAAACAGCAGCCAAAAAGAAACCCCGGCAACCATCATTGCAAAGGGAGAGGGATGTGCAGAGCCCGCAGCACTCAGCCATGGTGGGGAGGAGAGATGAGGGGCTGCTTCTATACGTCCCAAGGGTTGCTGGAGCTAAAAGTGGCTTTGGAAAATACTGCTGCACATTGGTGATGCACGTGCTGTTTCACATGCAGAACTGGCAGTAAATCTGACGTTTCTGGCAAAATACTTCCTCTAAGGGCATGCCTACAACAACTGGGCACTGCAAAAGCAAGCATGGCCCTGCCAGTGACCTCATTGGCTTGGTGTCTGCACAGGGAAAGCACCGCCTTCTCTTTCAGTAGGCAAAAGGTTAAAGTCAGCCCTGCTTCCCCTCTTTGCCGTCTTCTGGGAATGGTCTGTGAATCTGTCATGGCCCCATCCTTATCACAAGCTGAAGGGCTGGGTATGCTTTCCAGCCATAACTGCTGCTCCAGGAAGAGGAGACATCACTGTAGATGCTGATCTTATGATTTGAACCAAAATGACCAGCTGACTCTAGAAGCAGGGCCACTGCTCAGTGGATGAGAAACCAAGGATCAGCATGGTGGAGCCAGGGGAGAGGGCAAGACACGGCAACATCCATGTTTGAAGAAGTGGTCCTTTCCCTCTCTCTGTGTCAGTGATAAACATGTATCAAGCAATACTTTGGAGGTGGCAAGGCTCCCTTCTGGTTTTTTTTTGCCTTTCTTGGGCAGAACAGGTCTGCAGGAAGAGTTAAGCAGCGCTCAATGCAAAAGCAGTGCTGGCCTCACAGGGATCCTGAGCTGTGCCACATACCTACTGCAGCTGAGCTCCTAGTGCCCTCTTGGGCTCCATCTGCTTGAGCTGGAGATACTGTTGTCCTCTGTGGCCAACAGAGCCTCCTCTGATGTTAAAGCTGCTGTCAGCCCAGCTGGCGTAGCAGAGGTGACAGAAACCTTTTCCTCTCACTTGGGTGAAGCTGAAGAATGATGACTCCGGGACTGTGCCCTTTTCGGTCTCTCTTGGCCTAGCTCTGCAGAGCATGACATGACTGAAATAAAGCAGCTGTGGACACAGACTCCAATGCTCATGGTAACTTATTCATTCCCAGACTAAGGGTTTGTCTCCCTGAATTCATACTTTAATGATGCTGTGATGGAAGGACTCTGCCTGCTAACCCTGCTACTTAACACTGCCACAGCTGCTAGTGACTTAGCAGAACAATGTTGCTGTTGTCATTGCCCTGTCATGCAAATGTCTGGCTGAGAAAGAGACCCTGCTTTAGTTTTTCAGTCTTGTAGCATTGGGTGGTTTTTTGGTGGCCTTTCTTCCTGGATTTGTGTTATTGCACGAATGTTTTTATTTATTGTCGGAGAAAGGGCTTCTAGGCTGCATAACTACTGAGGGAAAAAGGCTTGATCCTTAAAGGCTCCCCAAAGTAAATAAATTAAAAGAACCAGTACTTGAAAATTTCGCTTTATGCTAATGATAGGAGAGACTGATGACTTCGGGCCTCTGAACTCCTGGAGTCAAACAACATCGCTTCCACTTCCTGAAATGAGTTTTACTTGAAAGATCTGTATGTGTTTTCTCCAGCTGATTAAGGATCTACAATGTTTTATTCATGCACAACCCAGGATTATCAGCAGTGTTTTACATTTCAAACCAACCATTGCCAAGACTTCAGCTTGGGGAAGCTGTTCTTCCTCAGTGCAGCTCAAGGCTATTCCTAGAGAAGGTGTCACGGTTATTATTGTTTGTTACCCTTATTCACTAACATCTGATGAAGTGTTAATGCTGGTCTGTGGTGCTGCCTTTGCTGGCTCATTTGCCTTTTTTTTTTTTCTTTTTAACATTCTCAAAAGTCTACAGCAAGTGATCATCTTTGTATGAGTCAGTGCTGAACCAGTTGTTGCAGTGAAGTGTCAAATTTTATCCAAAGAAGGAGCTGCACTTCAGCACAGGGTAAAGCATTTCTTGGATATACACGAATATCTAGACAGTGATATTCAGGCGTCCACGGCCAGCCGGGATGGCTCTTTCTGTCTGTCCAGGGACCACTTGGAGCTTGACGGTGACTGCTTCCATTTCCAAAATGTCACCCCTCCTATGAGTGAAAAATTCCTCTTTTGTTGTTAATCCTGCAGGGACTAAACCACAGCAAGTTCTGATCACTAAAGAGAGGGAGTGGCCCATTGCATTTGTAAATAATAAGGTCCTAACTGCTGAATCTTATTGAAATCAGTGGTTGCAACAGCAAGTATCTCAGCTGTCTGAGGGAAATAGATGGAGAAAACCCCGTGTCTCCAGCTGCATGGTTACCGCACAGCAAGGAGGGTTATATTTTAAAATGGTGAGACTGTTTAAGCACTCTGTAATTAACTGCTGTCTATTTAACCAGACAGCTAAAGCAAGTTAATTCACTGTCAGTTAGGAGAGTTATTAAGAATCCGTAGATTTATTTATTTTTTAACAATTTACTGGTCCATCATTAACTACCCCTAGATTATCTTGTCAAATTGATAATTAAATGCCTCAAAAATTCATTACAGACTCAATATATTAATAGGAATATAATTAAGTTATGTTTGCTTATGCGATCTGCAGTTTATTACCTGCATGCTGATTTATCTCCAAGGCATTTACTAAACCTTAGCTGTAGCCTATTCAGAATCAATACAGGCCCAGGAGTCAATAAACACCGCATTAGATACAAACGAGCTGTTTAATTGGGAGAACACATTGAGGCTGTCTTCTGGATCTCCTGTGAGTTTGGTAAGGGAAGTGCGATCTTACGATCACCAACCAAAACTTGTGGTTGCTATTTTACGGCTGGGTCAGGATTGTCCTTGAACAACAGGTCTAATTTTGCTGCCTGTTTGGATTGGGTTCTGTAGTCTGTTAGAAGCTGCCTAAATCGGTCTTACTGTGCTAGTCAGTTGGTGCAAGGATGAATCAGAGGCTCTATTTTGTATCAAAAGCTAGAGTTAACTCCTCCTGTCCTGCATGAGAATGATGATAGCCTAACAATTTCCTTAAGCTTTTAACCCTTGGGCTTTGCATAGCATATGGATTTTTCAGGGAACTTAAAAGTTGCTTCATTAACTTTATTAAGTTTGAATTATGGGAAACTTCAATTTTTTAAAACAGGAGGGGGAACAAATGCTTCTGCTCTGCTTAACTGCAAAGATGGAAGAAAACATTTTCGACTTGCTGTACTGCTGAAATTAGGAGAAACTGTGTGCACAGCTGTGTTTAAGACATCACTTGCA
Source organism: Alectura lathami (assembly GCA_013399715.1). Taxonomy (NCBI): domain Eukaryota; kingdom Metazoa; phylum Chordata; class Aves; order Galliformes; family Megapodiidae; genus Alectura; species Alectura lathami. Next base: position 286,848 of record VXAV01000596.1, on the reverse strand, counting down.
GTTAAGATATGTTATCACTGGTTACCGTCTGCTAGGATGAGCCAACCTGCAGCTAGGCTATTGATCAAGATAAACCTGGGGGGATGTGACCACTCTTCCTCTGCAGCTGTGTGTGCCTGATGTCATTGTGGTTGCTGGTGACTTGGTGGGAGGAGGCATCTGGACCCCAGGCTGCACTCAGGGGTACCGTGGCTGCATGCATCTGCAGAGCTTGTGATCTTGTGGGCTTTTTGCAGGCTAGAGTGCTAGGTTTGGTTTTGTGTCTTTCTTGGTAATTTTAAAGACTGGGGAGTTCTCGTTAGGATGGGTTTATGTTCGTGCGTACTTATATATGAAATTCATGATTTAGGAATAAATAATAAGATGAAATATTCCAAATCACAATCATAAACCCCATGAAGTAGAGAGTTATATTGAAGATAAATTTTAAAAGGTTAAAATAATATCATTGTAGCAGTCCTCTCAGGGACTGAGCTTCCCTCAGCTGTTCAGCAATGTTAAAAACAACTGTATCTTCATGAAGAAGATATTTCGGTGTTCTGTGGCCCTGATTAGGTGAAATTAACTTTCTGCCTGGTATATCAGCATTTTGGCTGTACTTCTTCCCCTTGCTGCATTATTAGAAGCTGGGGGGTGACTATTATTGCTTTGCTGTCCTACTTGGAGCTATGGCACCCTTTCTGGGAGGAGGCAGGGGAAAGAAGCTGGTAACATATCGGATGGTTCCCTGTTCCCTAGTTGTTAAACAGACATTAATCACAAACAACTTACAACAGGGTATGTGAATACAGACTAGAGTCCAAGATAGATCTGATGTGTGAGTATTTTGTAAATGTATCTTTGAGGTTTAAATTTTTTTTTTTTTTTTTTTTTTTTGCCTAACATAAGGCAAATTCAGCTTTGTTTTTCACACTTAAATACATTTGGGCTGTTTTATTTTCAAAACTGGTATTCCACTCTTTGAACTATATGAAAAGCTGGCCAGATGCAAGCTGAGCATTCCTGGAGCAGAGTTCCCAGCAAGCATGTTTGTGTGTGTGCATCCCTCAGTGTTTGCCAGGCTCTTCTGTAAAGTGTTTATAATGCTTAAAAAAAAAAAAAAAAAAAAAAAAAAAAAAGCTGAATTTGATCTGAAAAACATGCAATTCCAGGGAAGTCTGCTGGCTAGGGGAGCAGATCTGAGGGCGAAACTTCAGCTGGTAGCTACAGGGCATTTTTCTAGGCATTCTGTATGTACATCATCCTTCCCATCGTCTGTCTGGATGTAGAGCCTCACAGGACCAGGAATGCAGAACTGCTGTAAAATTTACATGTGCTTGTCTACTAAGAGCCTTTGCATGGGAAATTTGGTTAGGAAATATTTTTCTCCTTCATCCTTCTCTGAGCTTTACTGGAATTAAAGCTGAACCAAACTTTTCTGAAAACTCTGAAATGCCTCAGTAACTTCTGTTTGTTTTCCTCATGCCTCTGTACTTGGCTTCTGGCAAGGCCTGAAAGCAGCACTGAGTCACTCAGTAAAGAAGCCTGTTTTGACAGCATCCCCCTGGCCTAAGCAGGAAGTTCTCAAAGTCTGGAGACATCCAAAGTTCTGGATCTCTCATGGTTAAAGCCCAGATGTGCAAACCCTGAGGATTTCGGAGAGGTGTTTAAGCTTCTGGAAATGTTTAGGCCATGCAAAACTGGCGGTATGGAGAACCTCATTTGTTAACCAAAGTGGTGGCTACAGCAGAAATCCTTATTCTTACAGTATTTTTGAAGTTCTTTGAAGTTCTTCTATTCTCTGACATGACTATTTTTAAAAAAGGGGAGGGGGACAGTGGGGAGAAGCTCCATCTTACTCACCAAATCTGCAGGCTCCCAGTATTCTGAGTCATAGCTGCTGGCTGCACTGACAAAGGCAAGCTTTTTTAATTTACTTTCTATCCTCATTAGCACAGTAGAGGGGGCACAGCAAAGACAGGGACAGCAGTAGGATTGTGCAAGCATCAACAAGATGATAAATTGGCCCGTCAGTTTCCCTTGCTGGGAATAATAATTAACATGGAGAAGCCCAACTTTTCTCTCAGGCCTCAGCATGAGTTTTGCAAGGTAGGGATTGAGAGTGGGCAGTAAGGGAGCTCAGAGGAAGAGGAGGTAAATCATTTTTTCAGTAATAGAGAGATCCATTTAGGAGCATTAGATGTCCAGACTAAAAGACAATTAGTGTTGCTTTACATAAAAAAGGCACTGAAGCAGATCCCACCACAAACTTTAAATCTGGCGAGTGGGCGTTTCCCAGCAGTGCTTGTGTGTGACACGATGCAAAGAAAGTCACAGAGGAGGTCACCCTGTGCTACCTGCTTTCATCTTCTGAGATGAAGACAAAAAGAAATACATGAGGGATGTGAAAGGGGAAGAGCTAGGTCTGCTTTGATATTTGCTAGCTATACAGTGCCTGCCATGAACAAGTCGGCACTTGATAGCACTTCCTACGTAGTGGGATGTGGCACACAGAAGAGAAAATTGCTGATAACTGTGATAGTTTGCTGTTGGGGCTACCTCACTCGAGTTATCTAAACTGTTATAAAATATATAAAGGTGAAGAAAGGCCCCTTCCATTTCAGTTGCATGCTAAATACCCTGCTTCCTGTACTCCAGCACTATCTGTTGCTGCTCTGCACTGTCAAGCTGCTGCTGGGTTCTCACCCTGAAGTGGTTGTATTTCAGCACTGAATACAGCAGTTCCTAGCGTGTGAATGGCCATATGCCTTACATTCCCACAGCCAAAATCTCCATTTAAGTTTATTTTATAGCAGCTCCTATCTTTGTGTTTGTAGAAGACTTCGGGTACCATCTGGGAAAAATTGTTCTTTGTTAAATTTCCCTTTATTCCCCTTGGGATATGTTTTTAAGGCAGGAGATGCTGAAGGATGTTCTGAGGATGGTAAAAGCAGCTTGAAATTAAGATGTAGGAGGCAAAGTACTCAAGCTGTTTTTCTGCTTTTGCAATTGAAAGGAAACTCATGATATAGCAAATTTTCAATGGCACAAGAAATTCTGCTGTCTACTTCAACATGGCATTATTAGGCCAGCAACAGGGGGAGCAGCTGCTCAGCCATTGTATAATTGACATCACTGATAATGACCTTGGATTTGTAATTAGGGTTCACGAGGATCAGAGGAGGAAAAAAAAAAAATCCGTAATAAAAATGACACAAACAACTGTGAGTGAGCACATCGGAACGCAACTGAGGGCTGAAGAAATCCTGTCTGTCCCAGGGCCCTGCAGGGGCTCAGGTGTGGGCTCCTGCGCTGGGAGAGGTTCCAGGGCTCCCCTGATGATACTGAGCAGTTGACCAGAAGTGCTGACATTTCAGATTAGAACATGCTGCTGATAATAATAATAATAATTAAGGTATCTTTCCTGGGAATGAATGAATGGATAGGTTCATGCCAATGACACCAAATCTGCCGCCAGGTGTAAGCAGTGCTTCAAAAACATGCTGGCACACATTGCATGTCGGTACCTCCTATATCACACATATTTGAGAGCTCAAACTTTGATTCCCACCTGAAATGCTGTGGTTTTCTTTCCCCACTCAGTGGGTTATTTGGTTATGATTCTGTATCCTTTCCTGAGGCTCTTTAGAGTCCCATATAGCTTTCACCCATTTCTTTTTCTAGCAAAATGTATTTCAGGAAGTTCCATAATTGCACATGTCTATATGGTGAGGTTTGGCACAGAAAACCTGATGTGAGGTTGGCTTCTTTTTCTTCCCTTTTAACTTACAATGTTTAAACCGGGTTCCTACACAGATTCAAAAAACACATTTTGCTGGGTCACGCTGGAGATTTGAGTCACAACTTTCGTTAAATGGGGAAGGAAATCCACCAAGTGTTCTGCTGCAAGTTGTCCTTACGGACAATCCTGCAGTATTGCTGTGTATGGAAAATCTGCCATTCAGGTTGTATTGTGTGTTTTGAGCTGCAGACCTGCAGATGAGTGTGGCCGTGCTCAGAGTTCAGCAGTACTTGAGTACTCTGGGTTTTGTTTGGGTTGTGCTCCATTAGGTTTTAGGCTATTAAGAGAGGGGACTCCAATTTCCTTTAGTAAATAATGTTCGTATGTGTTTGGGAAATGCCAATCATGTTCTGGTAACTACTGAAACCTAATGCATGAGAAATGTAAAGCAGGATAAGAACAGTTTTACTCCAGACTTTGTGCTGCATTCTTGGATGGAGTTACAAGCCTTTTTTACTGTGGAGTAGGAGCTCTGAAGCCATTCCTTTTAGAGCTGCCTTGAAATGCCACTAAATGGCTGCTTTCATGAATCTGGTTCTTAATCAGAAGGCACCTGATACCTTATGGAAATGGATCCTGTCAAGCTCGGCTTGGGATTATTTGTGATGACATTAAAAATATGGTCAATAAGATATTTGTGGTTTGAGACTCATGAAAAATATTTGTCTTGGTACTCAAAATACTGAAACTAGAATGATTCAAAATCAATGTGGAAGAGTAAAAGGATTAAACACTGGCTTGGAAACACATCCCAAAACGTAACTGTAAACAGGAAATCAGAAGTGAGTGGGTGTATTTCTCGTGGGGTCTCCAGGATTGTTTTGGGGCCCTAAATGACCAAATGTTTTACGAGTGGCCAAGCAGAAAACAGCAGCCAGGCGCCAGCATGGCATATGACACAAAGCCTGGTCAGAGCTGCTTGGTGAGCCAGGCAGGCAAAACGCCGCGTTCTCCAGTGACCCCCACACCCAGAGAGGGAAGGCCTGGCTGCAGCCAGCTCCCTTCTGCTGCAGCCATTTGCTCAGAGCTGCCGGTGCAGTCCAAGAGCACATGACCCTCCAGGGAAAGCAGCAGAAACAGTGATAAAATACTTGAACTGCAGCTGTCCCTTATGAGAGCATATTAATTAAACAGAAAAACACTGTCAGGGTGCCAGCATTCCTGGTTGGCTCTCCAGTCCGTATGAGAAGAGTTGCCGACACAAGGATAGGCCTTAGAAGTGATGGGTGAGATTGCACTAGGGAAGAAGTTGAAATGCAGAAGAGAATTTGCTCGTGGCATGTGAAGAATGAGGCTGTAGACAGGATGCCTTTGATCTTCCAGTCAGTGGAGAAAGGTCCCTTTTTTGGCTCCTGAGTATGCCTGGATTCAGCAAAATGGAGTTCACTCCAGCCAGACTTCCAGCCATTTTCCCTGCAGCCTTTTCCCTGTGCCTTTTCAACTTGGTCACAAGACTGCTGCTCCTAGAGCACTGCTGTCCCTGCTGATGAGTTTTCCTGTTTACTCTCATTGCACAGGGTGGATTGGTGGAGCTGACACCGATTTGGACAGAGCAGCAGAAGCTAAATGTAGCATCTGAAAGAATAAAGAATGGGGATTAAGTACTGCACAGGCAGTGGGGCTGAGTTAAGGCTATTAGATGCAAAAAAGAAATGATAGTGGTAGTCATTTCCAGACCTGGGTTTAAGTGTATCTGGGAGGAAAGAGCTACTGGGCAGCAGGACCTGTGGGTAAAATATTTTATTTTACCTGTGGGTAAAATAGAACAGTGCTTCCAGAGCTCCCTGAAATGTTCTTCCACCAAAACTGATGAACAGATAAACCCTGCGTTCATCCTTGCTCTTTGCCAATGCAGGGGACTAGACAGGTAATAACACCATTTAAGGCCTGATCCAGCCCCGTCAGAATGTGCACAGAGTAGGCACGGCAGAACAGCAGCTCAGGTTTGCTCATCTGAGATGTGGAGCAAGACCAGGCAGGTTTCATTGAGGGGGGAATAAGAAGCAACATGGCCACATATGTCCACACATCGCTCGTAGAATTGGTGATTTGGTTGTCTTGGCGCTGCGATGATGATGTCCTGTGCCCCTGACCCATGGAGCCTTCTCCTGCCTCACCTCCCGGTGCTGGCTGGCTGCTGGGTTTGTTTTTGTTTTTTTCCTTTTTAAGGGCTTTTTAAGGGCTGTTTAGTTTTGTTTTTAAAGGGTGAAGAGGGGAAAGCAACAGCTTGCAGAAAAAAAACAACAGCTCAAGCTCCAGGAGAGAGATCTTAGCATGAGAACCCAACCCACTGTAGGGGAGGGCTGTGTCAGATCACTGCATGCCCAAAGAGGAAGAATTCACTGCCTGCCGAAAAGCCACAGAGCTCAGACCCTATTTGAAAGAGTAACATCTTTGATTTAAAAAAAAAAAAAAAGCACCAACAACACCCAGCCAATAAAAAGCCTCAGAAATACAGGATCCCATTCATGGTGGGAGGGATTTAGTGGAAGTATTTTCCTTCTTTAAGGTTTGGCACAGCCTTAAAGGAGTCTCTTTAAAAGCTTCCAGAGCCGATTATATTTTGGATTGTGTTTCAAATCACCCTTCCCCCACCATGTTTGGTGGGTCCTCAAACAAGTTCCCAGAATAAATTACAGATAACGGTAGCGGGATTTTTTTTTTTTTTCTTGAGGAGGAAGGAATAAATGACAACAAATTCTGTAATGGAAAGAAAAAAATAGTGTGTATCGGAAACTGCTGCTGAGTGACTCATGCTGCCGGACAAATGGAACCTCACTCATCACTCCATCTTCATCCTCCTCCTCTGGTGAGAGAAAAAGTCTTGGAAAAACATCAGCACCACCTCCCCCCCCCGCACCCGCCCTGCTTCTTCTCCCGTGGCATCTGTACACAGGGAAGCAGTCCAAGCCACAGCGATGGCTTCATGTGCTTCTTGGGGCAGGCTTTTTTGTGTTGTTTTAATGGCCAGCTAGGAAAAGCATCTGAGGTGACCTTGGAAAAATGTATGCACCAAAGGAAAAAGTTTTGGGGGGAGTGTTGGAGTCCTTGTATGCTGTATGTTTGGAAGNNNNAAGTTTTTTTTTTTTTTTTTTTTCCTAATAGTGTTTTTCCAAATTTCCACTGAAATAAATTTGCAAGTTATTATTATTTTTTTTACGAGTGAGAAGAGAGTGGAGGATGCGTCGTGCGAAAGGCAGAAAGAGCCGGGCACTATTCCGACTTAAATAAATGCTGCGTCATAAAAATATAAAGAGTAGTGCAGGGGGAAGGGTGGGATGCACAAGATTGTTCTGTTTCTCCTATCTTCAGGAGAGTAATTAGCATTTTAATGAAGCATATAAACGGTATACAAATCAAATACATTTTTATTACTGTAAAACGAGGGGGGGGTTGTTTTTTTTTTCCCTTTCCAAAACATCTTCTGCAAATGTTTGGCACTGCCTGCCAGAAAGCCACTTAAAATGCATTTTTTTGACTGCCAGCTGCAGCCAACCCGGCTGCAGGCATGGAGAGCTGTTAGCCAGTGCAGCCCCTGTCCAGCAAATGCCTATTCAGTTGTAGGGCAGCTGGACTGAGTGGGTAGATGGAACAGCTGTGCTCTACTTCACTAAAAAAACTTGTTCAAGGAGATGCCATGTCTTGTTTGTTTTCTACCAATAGTTTCCTTCTTCTCTTCTCCCTCCATCGCTGGCTTTTGGGTTGATTTAGATTGTGCATTGACTGAAAATGGCCGTGGAGAGGTGTAATACTATGTTCTGTCATGGTTTTTCTAATTGTTTTCTCCACAGATGAGGTCATCTGTGGATCAGTGGTCATCCCATGCGGCCTCTTTCAGTACTGCTACTTTGCCCCCACATGTTTTCACTGTATGTCTCTGCCCTCCATCCAAGTACCGTATACTCTCTCCAGCCCACCTTTGCTCATTGCCAGCTCAAGTATGGACGTCATGGAGTCTGCAGAACTGGAAGAGCCCCCAGGAGGCTGGATAAGTATCGTGCCAAAAAATGGAGGGTGGCCTGTGACAGTAACTTGGAGTGTCTGAAAGCCATCTGAGGACATAGGACAAGGGCACTGGTCTTCTTTGCCTCAGTGACTCCCTGCAGGGATACGCATATAAAATCTGTCCCTTCAACAAGAAACATCCGGTCCTTTTGTTGGCATATAACTCCTTCCCTCACCCACAGCCCTTCCCTGGCTTCAAAACTCTGTCCCCATCCTGCTCCATGCATGGCTGGGGCAACAGCCAGCCCTGCTCCTGTACCCCAATGCCTCCAGGCAGGCCAGGGAGCAGCCCCAGCTGCCTTCCCTAGCTAAGCCTGTGAGCAGGCTGGACAGTAAATGACTTTCAGCTGGGCTGCATTAACCATGGGTGGTGCTGCCCTGAGAGATTGCTGCTGGGAGCTGTGGCTATATTTAAGGCAGTATCTGCCAGGCCCTTCTGGATTATTTGTGATGGAAAGCAGTATTGAGGTGATGTCTTTGGTGTCAGCCTATGGGTTCCAGGAGTGTTGTGCCTGTGCTGGTTGTCCTGGAAAATCTTTCCTGACTGTAAGTGCAAGGGCTTCTCTGCCTGCCCTTCCCCACCTCCTTCCTTTCCCTCATTCCACAGGGAAGTAATCATAGTATCAAGTGTTTCCTAAGAACTTTTTAGGTTGATGACTAATTTTTTAGCCATGCTGAATGAGGGGTGTAATAGTCTGACATTAAGCCCTGCTGTGCAATAGGTGCCTGAGTGAGAAAGGCACCAATGAATCTGTGCAGGAGGGAGGCTTTTGAAATATCCCAGGTTCAGCAAACCCTACACTGAGAGCTCATGTGCCTGATAGGCTAAAATTAATCCATTGCTAGGTAGGAGCCCATACGAAAATGAGCTTTGCTGGAGCTGATGTTTGTGGCCTTGCCTAGATGGCTGTGGGAGGAAGGCCTAAGTAATTTACTCTGAAAATGCTCATCCTACCCTGGGGAGGGGTATTGGATTTCAATTTGGGCTTTGCAGACAGGCCCCAAATGAAGTGAAGGACTTCTGAAAATTGCAAGTCAGATGTGGGTTTGGATCCCATAATTCCCATTCCTTGCAAGAAGTCATCTGAGTGCTGCCTTATAGGCTCTTGGTGCTGAGCTGCTAGGCCCTGTCATGAACTCCAAGGTGCTTTCTTTGGTGCTAGCTCACTCCTTGCCACCCTGGACCTAGAGTCCCAAATGCCCACCATGGGCTCCAGGCAGGTCACTGCTGTGCCTCTCCTGCTGCAGTCCTCTGTGAAGTTGTAGGCTGGGTGGGAGGGTGAGCAAGGATGGGGTGAAAACGACTTTGTGCACAAATCAGCTGATGCACTGTATAAAATGCAGGTCTAGGTTTTGAACCTAGAATTTTCTTTAATAACAAACCAGGGTCAATGAATGTAAAGCCCCATGCAGAGCCTTTTACTGTGTTAGTCATAGCTTGAATCCTTTATGTTCCCTCTTCTAATGGCAAGTATTATCCAGCAAGCCTTGTTATACTGTGGTCTTTGAGGGTGTGGAAGATGGTAATGATGGTGTCTGAACGCTGTTCCAGAGATCGCTGCTACAATTCACAGCAGATAATAGGAGCCACAGCCAGACAGATAATAGAACTGACTGAGATCCATTTATTGCTAAGAGACCGTCTGAATATTTGTACATAGCCTGAACCACCCCACCCTCCTTCATCACATTTCCTAGGAAAGCAGGGGGTGGGGGGGAGCGAAAACAAAACAGCAAAACAGAAGCCTAGGGTGGAATAGAGAGGAAAGAAGAGATCTGCAGACTGTGATGCATTCATAGCTTTTTATGGCTCTTGTCATAACTAAGCCAGGACAGTGTACATTGCCAATGCATTTATGGCCTGCCTCTGTAAGACTGTGGGGAGTGCGTGGTAGACTGGGATGTGAGGGGCACCCAGCCTATCTGAAGCCTAAGGTAACATCTGATCACAAAGCTACCTTCCCTCACAGGTAAATGAACGGTATGCTGGAAGGTTTCTGTGGTGGGCTGCAGGCAAAGCCTGAAGTCAGGGACTTTAGAGGTAATCGGGCTAGGAAAGGTTAACCTAATTCAGAGCAGCGTCATAGTTCATTGCCACTTGGAGTTTTTTCACTTGTGACTTGTTAGTCTGCTTAGGCCTTGCAGAAGCTGGTTGGAGAGGCAATGTGTGTGCCAAAATGTGTATCTGTGCTTCAAGATACTTGGGTTTATGGTGTTTGACTCAGTGTCAGTCAAACACTCACCTTTACCTGTCTGGGAAGTTCTTGAGCAGCAGAAAGGTTTTTAGCTTTCCAGAGAACTTTCTAATGTGTGTACATGTGGGAGGTAAAATACTTGTAGTTTCTACCTCTGATGGCTGCACTCTGTCTTTCCAGGGGGCCCTTGGCTACCTTAGCACCGTTCTTATGGTTCTGGCTCTATGTTCAATGTCAGTTATTTCTAGGATGCTTTTGATGAGGAGCAAGGAACAGGAAAGGTTATTGTCCAACCCACCAGCAAAGATGCTACTGATGCCACTTCTTCCTACTCTTTTCAAGGAGGTAGAGGGTGGGCAATTAATGCTGTAGTGCTGCTATCCTTGTTCATAGCTCTGGTGAAGAACCCTGGTTTAGTAGGCTGTGGACAGCAGCTACGATGTGATTTGACTGATGATCATTAATGACTCACAGCAGCAAACCCAGCCTTACTAATGGAGGAGCTGATACCATGATGGAAGCTTTCAACATGCTGTCAGAGAGCTCTCTACCTGCCTGCTGAGCAACAACTGGCTTGACTTCCTGGTCTCTGTTAGCACTGGCTTGGATACAGCCAGTAAGTAAATGCAGCCTTGGCCCCACCTTACCCTTTGCTTTGAAATGCTTTGCTCATACTGTTGAGTACATGTCTGTGAGCCTATGATCTGAGGTTCTCATGGCTCCCAGATGCTAAAGCTGCTCAGCCGGTGTGGAGTCCTTGCCAAGAATGTCTCCTGTGACCTTTTATTTTTATGATCCACTCTTTTTTGCCTTCATCTCAGAGGTGCTAAGGCATTTTCTTTACTAAACAAACAGTTCATTAAGAGACTTTCTTCTTGCCTTGTTTCTTGGTGGTTACTGAGTCTGTTCAATTCAGTATGGTCCAAGATAGACTTGTGCTAATGAGGGGAAAAAAAAATGTTTGATGTGCAAACATGTATAGATACAAGTCTGCTCCCATCCTGGGTCTGCATCATGTGTTGTTAGTGGTTGCAAGCATGCAGATGAGGGGGATCGGGGCTATGGTTGCTCTGTTCTTGGCTCTGAACTGGTGTGCCACATTGTGGACTTGTGTTGCCGTTTTCTGTCACACAGACTGTGAGCAGCTTTGGAGAGAGGCTATCTTTGTGCTTGAGAATGACCACTGAGGGCTGACCACTACTGCCTACAATGGAAAGAGAGGAGGCAACAATAGCTTTTACTCTCACCTCTCTGAGTGGGGATATGTATGTACAATGGCGTATCAGGTAGCTGGGTGCTCACTCAGCCCTGGGGACAGCAGGCACACCGTTCTAGGAATCCTGATCTTCCATGTGCTACTCTAGAAATAAGTAAGGGTGCCAGATGCAACACCAGAACTTAGGAGTCTCAGTCATAGGTTCCTTTTCTCACCCTTCCCTTCTCTCACACTGTCTCTGCAGACCACAGATACGTAATATGAGGCATTGTGCAATTTGTAGCATCACTCTGCAATATTCCCAGGATCTTGAGTGAGTTAATGAAGGAATGCTGTTTCCCAGCTGGTTGAAATACATCTTTGTCTCAGAGCTTTTCCTCTTGTGAGACTTCTCCTGGAAGGCTGTGTGGAATAATGCTTCTGCTAGCATCAAATATTGGTTTTGAAGCATTTCCCAAAGTTTTTGTGGAAGAACGAGGGATGAGATTTCTACACTGTGCTGTACATAATGCCAGCGTTTTGGGACCCCTTGGTTGGTCTTAGAGCCCTTTCAGATGAAAGATCCCACCACTGCTCTGAAGGAAGCATTTGCTTTTTTTTTTTTTGTAGACAGTTTATGAAAAGTCAAGTCTAGAGAACAGGGAAGATGTTAACAAAAGTGGACTCATTTCCATATTAAGAAACATGTTTGTCACAAAAGGCACAGGTAAATACCGTGCTAAATTTTGGCTTTTCTAAGATGTTATTTGAAGTGAAATCTGTAGTGTAGGTAGTAGACATATCTAGACTTCAAGATCCACTTACTGCATTCCTTCACATGCAGTTAGACTCACTTATCAGAAGGCCTGCATAGTTCTCATAGTTCTTAGGTTTAGGTTGAACAGGTATTTAAGTTAAGGGAAGAGGAATGCCTGGGCTGTGTCCAAAAACAATGACTGCATAGTTAAAATATCATTTTGGTGAGAATTTCTGTCCTATAGGAATGATTTCTAGGAACTCCAGCATTGACACTGCGCATGATGTTTTCAAGGTTTTTCTGTTCGGCACTTAAATATAGGCTCGGGGGGAGCTTTCAGGAGGAAGCAAAAAACAATTTTCTTTAAGGCTTGGGAACTGGCAAAGACTGAGGTCACCGAACCCTCCAACAGATGGCTGATGCTCAGATTGTGCCTCCCTAGTGACCAGGGAGATCTGAGCTCTAAGGGCAGGTGTGACTATGGTTAAGTTGTTGACCACAGGCAAATTCTTCTGCCTTGCTTCCTCCCTTGGGTGGAGGTGAATTGGTTTTTGGAAACACAGGTGATCCTTACCCTGCATATCTAGGGCAATCAGAACACCCATGTCCTACCTGATGATTCTTTTTTATCAGACTCAGTTTCTCAGAGAAAGAGAGAGTGCTGGGGGCAAGCGAATAACATCTTGCCATACAGTTCTTCAGTTTGACCCTGAAGTAGCATGACATTATGCACAAATCCTTTTTTAATGTACAAGATCTTTCCTTGAATCATAGGTCCAAGAAATTTATAAGGTGAGCCTCTGCTTGTTCTATATAATGAATGTATGCTGCTACAACAGTGAAGTGACACTGTACCGGCAACATCATAGCAAATACATAACTAGGACAAAATCCTAGCTGAAATCGAAGACCTGACAGAGATGATCCAAAATGTTGTGTAAAATATGGTTGCATGGAGAGTTGGACATGACCACCCAGGAGCTCCCTTTGTGTATTGTGCCCTAAGTTCCTAACTACAAACCTTTTCACTTGTACTGTCCACCAAATGCGTGTATAGCTCAAAACCAAAGTATCTGAAAGCATCTTGTGATTGTATTGGCCTGAAAGATGTGACCTGTGTTCCTTTTGTTCTAGACCTGACAAATGTCTCAAATGTTAGGAATAAGCAGAAAGTTATAATAATATGTGATGAATTCCAACTGTTACTGATGG
>VXAV01000596.1:257155-271184 GCA_013399715.1 Alectura lathami | reverse complement strand
AACGTAGTAGAGTATTTTAGATCCTTAGACGGTATTAATGGACATAGTTCCATGTTTTGGAGAATAGTAGATTTGAAAATAAAGTCAAGTGTAAAGGACAAAGAATTTAGTCATGGTAGCTTAAATTCTCTTCTTTTGAACCATGTGAGTCATCAGGAGAACAGGAAGCTCTCCTAGGGGTAATTCCATCCAAGACTTAACTGCCTCTGAATTAACAAAGTCCCCAAGAAGTCTGATACCACAGGATACAGATGTTTTAGTTCTGGCAAGTAACATGAAACTACAGGCCAAGATTAGGCTGATTTTTTTTCATGCAAGTTGCTCTTTAAAAAAAAAAAAAAAGGCAAGCTTAATGCCTACCCTGACTATAAGCCTTGTTTAGAAATGCGAATGGGTGTATGTTCTCCTGCTGGCACGCTAATTTGGTAGATGTTAACTTGATGTAAATACAGTACAAGCACAGTTTGTCATGGTGTTTATAAGGACATATGGGAACTATCATCTTTATGCAACCTAGAACTGGGTTTAGTGCTTCTGAAGGGCTTCTGCTCTGATTGTGTGTGAGCTGGACTATGGCATGTATGAGTTATGAAGGGGAGAAAAATGTGCATGGCTTGTAAACATGGCAAAACTGAAAGACCCAGATAAATGGATCATAGAAAAAAAAAAAGGGGCAAATCTAACGTCAGGTAGTAAAAGGTTAGAAATGGAGGGCTGAGTATTTTTCCTCTTGTTTACAAGAGTTGAGAACATGCCATAGAGAGAGCTGTCACTGACACTGCTTGTCAGTTTAGACTAGTTCTGGCCCAGTAGAGAGGTGGGTTGCCAACCCCAGATGCTACAATGAGCCTGTGTTAACTGCTAGTGATTTGCTTGCGCAGCAGAAATGTTGGACATTTGCTGTTAGCCAGAGCAAAAACCTAGGAATGCAAGTATGAAATGCACTGCCTGAATCAACGAATCAAAGATGCAACAATCTTAATTTACTGCATATGGGATGTTTAGACAGCACAGGCTTCCTTTGCTAATATAGCATGTTGCAAAGCATTTCCTCATATCTCATGACAAAAGAGGTGTATGTATGCAAGGCAGAATGCCAGCAAACCCATTCCAGTGTGAGAGGCTCCTTGTCAAGGGATGATGGCTAGGTGATACTGAGGATGTACCAGGTCCCAATGTGCAGGGGGTAGAAACAGTGAATAACCAAAGTTATTCACATAATGATTGCTGTAAACTTGGAGAAGATTCTTTTCTGTCCCCAAATCTGGAAATTAGTCCAAGTTTGCTCGGGTGAGGAAAACAAACCAACTGAGTCTGTGGGAGGCTTCTTGGTGTTGGGAGGAATCCCAGTATGCCCCTCATGTGTTCATCTATGCCAAAAATTGATCACTGCTTCTTCTGTCTAAGGTGGAACACTTTGGGTGCCCAAGGTTATGGGTCAGAAAGAAGAGAAACCTATTCTCTTGTGGCTCCTGCCACAGCTGGGGCAAGTCAGAGAAAAGTCCATTATCAAGTCTTTTGCCTGCAAGGGACAAGAGACCATCATTAGGAAGGGTGACAACACAGGGTTTTCATTAAGCAAAAGGAAGGTTTCATGCAAAGCCAAGTTACTTTCATTGCTGTAGAGGCTTCATGGCACTCTACTTCTCGGGTGTGGGCCCAGTCCCCCCATTGAGACTTGTTTATTCCAGAGCTCAGTAGGTTTCTGGGAAGTACTGTAATAGCTGGGAGGAGATCCCATGGAGAGGGTGGATTCTCTTGGACACATGCTGTTTAACAATGCCACTGTCTGCAGAGGAACAGAAAATAAACAATGCAAAATCCCTGCCGTAAACCATGCAGTGTGCACAAACACCGAAATAGGAATAGCCTCTCAGAAGGCAGCTAGTGCCAAGCAGCTTTACTGCTATTGTTTATTGTGGCAGAGGAGCTAGAACCAGCTCTTCAAAATAGACCAATATTGCCAATTCATAATGGGTTAATGGTCCCTGCAACTGAAACTGTAGCGTAATGGTTCTTGGTGAAATGAGGGAAACATCTGTAGAAAGCAAGTTTGGAAGCAGTAAAAACTGCAATGAATTAATTTGATTCTTTTTCAGACATCTCAGGCAGTGAGAGCTAAAGGCCCTGTTTGAATAGCTGTTGCAATTTCATGTAATAAAAGCTGAGGGATTATCCAAGCACCAGGGAGAAGAAACAGGTGAAAGCAGTCAGGTGGGTGGGAGCAGAGTATAGCTGGAATGGCTCTGAGTATCTGAGGGTGTCACTGAGAAGTGAGGTCTGATGTGAGTGAACTGGATGATGGTGAGGATGTAACATCTGTGCTGCCTGCACTTCTGAGGAGGTGGGAGTGGGTGGCGATGGTGGTTCCAAAGCTCTGCTTTGGAGGACCAGTCCATAGGACTGGATTTAGCAGCTGGAGCGCTTTAGGTGTGCTCTGGCATGCTTCTCCCATTCTAGTTTCATCTGTGAGGAATCCAGGTTGCATCCTCCAAGATTGCTCTGTGGTGTGAGTAGAAGTGCTTTAACTGGGGACAGTTGAGACATCTGCTTCTAAAGCACCTTGTTTGAATTCAAATGCTTGTATAGACATGCTGTAGGCAATCTAACGTGTGTTGGTTGAAGGTGGAAGTAGCTGCTGGAGCATGCCAGCTGCAGTTTTCCTGTAAAACCCAGGAGCACATATTTGGGCTGCAAAAGTGCAGGGTGCCTCCATCCTGCCAATTCTCTCCTGTGTGTTTATTCTTTACATGCAGGCTACTTGAAGATTGTATTACTCTTCCATGCACAAGCTGTGGGCAACCTGTGGGAATCTGTGGTTTGTGGAAAACAGCTCCCTGAACCTTTGGTGTAGCCACTGAGATTCTGGAGGAGGATTACAGCTCTTTGCACAGACTTGCTACTATACCCAGTGCCTAGGTGGTGGTGATGCTCGCTTACCCTATACTCATCCATCCCAATCTTTCATAAGGTCACTTCGTGCTGAGTGGAGAATGCTGCTGTGTTGTTTTCAGTTGTGTGTGTTTGTTTGTTTTTCCACCAGAGTGAATCAGAAACATGGTCTTTCCCCAGAGGAGGTCACTCTAAAATAAGATAAACAACACCTATGCTAATTGTAATGGAAAACAGGGCAGCTTCTGCTGGGCTGCTGCTCCCGGTCCCTGAGTGGGGACCCAGCAGAGCAGTTGGGTTCCAGGACAGCTCTGGAAGAAAGAAAAGCTGCACAGAAGGGACCAATGTGTTCTGGACTTTGTAGATTCTTTGTAGATTCCAGCTGTGGGGTTTTTGTTTGTTTGTATTTTCCTGAGAGGCATTGTAAAAACTGGAGGGGGGCACAGTCAGGAAAAGAGTGAGACTGAGCTCTGGGGCCTGTTTTCTATTCACAAATACATCCTTTAATGCAGATCAGTCCCTCCTAATTTTCCTCTAATGTGGGACTTAATGGTCATATGAAGGAGACATAGTAAAAACAGTGGCAGTGATTTGCAGCAGGTCTAGGTCCTAAACTTGGCTATAAGAAGATCTTAAAGCATAGTACCACATCTTTGAGGTCTTTTGCTCCTCCCTAGCAGCAGGTGTTGTAGTGATTAGAGCTCTGAGAGTAAAGAGGTAAAAACCTGCAGCTGCTGCAGGTGATTGGAGCTGTTCCTTAGGTCAGATGTTTACAACCTGGTGCAGGGTTACACTTCCTGCCAGTGAATCCAGTGAGCATCATCCCAAGGCACATGAATGCTATCCAACTGCTGCCAGAGTTCATGCCCTTCTTGCGAAACCATATCTATATTGGCTCAGTTGCAAAGCAAGTTCTGAAGTCCTGAAGTGAAAACAGAAAAAAATCATGGGGACACTTCTGAACCTGACTTGCAAACATGGAAATCTATCTTTTTTTTTTTTTTTTTTTTTTTTTTTTTTGTCCTGCAAGCTCTCCAGCAATGAAAAAAGCAAATGCCAGCCTGGAAATAATGTGGTCCTTCTATTCTTGCTAGAGTGCAGAATGATGCTCCTTGCCTTGCTGCAGTTGTGCTCTGATCTTGCTACCATGGACATCTATTCATATATTTGAGGAAAGCCTTGGTAAGCCAGAGCAATGTACCTTTGAAATCATGTTATATAAGCTTTTGATATCTCAAGAACTAGAGATGTCTGGATGAATTGGAGGATCAAAAAATCCTTGAAGTATATAAGGTTATTTGGCTTTAGCTAGAATTTGGTCTGTACTGTAACTTAGGAGTAGATGTCTCCAATTTATTCCTTTAGATACCCTTTCACTGAGTTATTAGGCATGCCTGACAGTCTGGTGCACAGAATGCCTTACAGAATTAGGGAAATTTTAGCTCTTTCCAAACACCAGGGAGGTGAGATATAGAGACTAAAATCCACATCCTCTAAGGAATGTAGATCTGTAATTTGCACTGAAAACTGGTGGAGATAGCAGCATTTCCTTAGGGTTAGGGTTAAGCTGATTGACTTTTCTGGTACATAAGCATGTAATTGATTATCCTGGAGGCTCTGAGGCTAAGCACTTTCCTTAGATCATGTCTGTAGGGGCACATGGAAATGAGCCTGTGTTGCCTGAGTCACTGCTGCTGCCCATGATAGTGCTTCTTACCCTAGCCTCTGGATCAGCTGACTTAAACTGTGTCTGTGGGAGCCAGGTGGGAAAGTAATCTGATCTTGGTGATGTTATTACAGGTTTATCTTTTCAGGCTCAAAACACAAGACCCTTCTCTCTCATTTTTGCTGTTGCCTTCTTTACAGCTGCGCGGTTTGGAGAGCCTGGGCCAGCCTCTCCTCTCCTTGCCTAACCTCTCACAAGGAGCCATGAATTTTTGAAAAGGGCTCTGGCTCGCTCTGCCAGCGCTCCTTAATTTTGCCTTTCTTTCCTCCCTGCAAGCCACACTGAAGCAGCGCTTTGCTCTTCTCCGGAAGGGGGGTGGGGGGGAAAGTAGGTCATGGTGTCACGTAAGGCAGCGGAGCATTAACACAGAGCCAGGCGAGCGGAGCAAAAAAAAAAAAAAAAAAAAAAAAAAGGAGAGAAAACAGAAAGTTACTAGTTCTACTTGTTTNGCGGCGGCGGGCGCCTGCTGGGGCCGCTCCGTGCGCCCCCTGCCGGCAAAGGGCAGTGTCGGTCGTTCCCCGCCTTGCCCCAGTCGGTCCCTGCATTTGCGAGCAGGAGTGGTGCATATTTTTTTTTTTTTCCCTTCTCTTTTAATTTTGTTTCGTTTTAATTCCTCTCCGCAGTTCAGCTCGAATAGTCAATGCACAGAGCATGAGACACGCGTGGAAAATCAGGTCTCGGCAATCCAAAATTCTTAGCTGCAAATCTTTTTTTCCCTGGCTTTGATAGATCTGAGTCCCTTGGTTTATTTCAGTTGTTTCACTTTTTGCTGAGTTAATATATGAAGGAAAGATTTTATGTGCTCCAGATCACATGGCACTCGCCCAGCTTAACTCACTGGGCTTAGACTAGATCTGTTTGAAAGATGGGCACAAGTCTCACCTTACCTCTGAAGCAACATTTCAAGATACCCCCAGTGTTTAAGGACAGATTCAGGTCTGGATATGTCTTATCTCTTTGCTAACCTGGGATGCCATTAAAAGTTCAGGTGCAGATAGTGATCTTGGCTGCTTCCCTAATCTGATTTTTAACTTCTTTATTAAATAAACCCCAGCCTCAAATGGCAAAAATGTTTAGTATTTAAAATCAGTGTCTGCTAAGGGATTTTGGGGTGCTAATCTTTTTGCTGTATTTCTGTAGGCACAGTGATTTTTTTTTTATTTCCATCAGCCTGTTTATGGCATTGCTATTGTCACTCAAAACAGATTCACTTTGCCTTTGTCCTTGGTCAATACACGCTGCAGGACTCCAGTCCTTCCAAGCACATGCAGCAATGATATCACCGCTTGCCTCTCCACAAAGTCAAAACTCCTGTCTTCAGAGGTGGGGTGGGAGCACACTGGGAAGAATTGATGCTGGGTTAAAAAGGCTCAAATGCTCAAGGCCAGCAGCTAGGGTCCTCACTGAATTTGGAATGCCTGGTTGTCTCTGTAGTCCTGTTTGCAAGACACCAAAGTTTTCTGTAGGGGGCTAGTGTTTAAATTCTGTTCATAGCTTCCATCCTCTGACTCTAAGAGCCTCTTCAGGGACTTGGAACAAACCTTTCCTTGCCCCCTGGGGTTGGGGACTTTAGTTTCCAAGCTTAGCAAGATGAAATTCAGTTACTTTTTTCACTTTCCTGGTAATTAACCAGGCTGGTAGAGCACAGTCGAGGTTCATCCTGGTAATGCCAACATCTACTGCTGCCTGAGATGCACAGGGAAACCTGTGTTAAAATCTTGTGTCTAAAATATCATTGATGCCCTATCATTTCCTTTTCTTCAGCAAATTTACGTTTCCAAATGCTTGGAAGTGCTGGTGAGTGGTGCAAGCAGCATTCTTCAGTCTAACCAGGGTTTTTTCCTACTATTGGCTCTGTTGCACTGATTTTAAGGTTAGTTTTTAAATAGATTTGCCTAGAAAGAGCAGGATTCGGGATGGTGCCATCAGCTAGCAGGCACAGGCTAGAGATCTGCAGCCAGTCACTTCTGCAGGCACAGCGTCTGGTGGCTGAGCGTGACCATGGCATGCAGTAAGTTCTCCCAACCAGAGTGAGAACGTCAGCAGTGCCAACTGTCAATTATGCCTCTCCTGTTAAAAATAAATGTCCGATGTTTGAACTGGCTGACTTAAAATCCTAGCTTTACTCTGCTTTTAAAAGATCTTAGCTCCAAGGCTCTCTGAATGCTGTGCAGACATTAGCAAGCCTTGATGATGCCACTTTAAGGCTGCCTGGTAAGTAGGATTAGACTAATTTCAGCCATTAGGGCACCAAATTGAGAGGATGTTGCTGCCCACCTCTGTCCCAGTCCTTGCATTCTTGATTTCTGCTGCTGTGCTTGATATACCTGTGAACTTTGTGCCTCCCCTCCTAATGGCACTGCTTGTCCTTGAGTTACCAGCCTGATTTACTAGAGGAAGCTGAATCAGCGCCTAGTGCTTAGCTATGTAGACTACTGTTGCTTCTCCCATCCACTAGGTTTGAGCTTGGGAAATAATTTGCTGAAACACTGAGGTGTAAGATGGACTTGTTGAAACATAGTAGCTCAGCTGGAATTTCTAAAACTTGGTATATTCTGCTCACAAACACGGACAATTTCCATCTTGCAGTATATGGAAGTACCACATGGTTATGTGACTGCTCCAGCTCTCATGACACTGGGTGATGGGAATGGTGGGTTTTGAGGGTAGTGAGTTGGCTGAAGAAAGCCTTTTGGATGCAGAAGTAGTTTAAATGATATCGAAGCACAGGTGGTGTTAATATTGCTTACACAAATGTCTATGGGCTATCTGTAATTCTTTTCAAGGTTATAAATCCTGTCAAGTTACTTAAAGCAGTTCAGCCAGAACAAAAACTATTTTAATGTTTCTTGTAGTACCTTCAATTATTAATCAAAATCATGTTTAAAAGTCCCATGTCACTTTTTGATTTCTAATATTTTGTTCCTGGTGACCAGGAGGTATCCTGATACTCAGTTTCAACTTTGCAGAGGGCTCCTGTACCAAATCAGTTCTTCTCTCACTCTGCTTTTTTTTTCTTCTCTCAAGGGAGTTGCAACAAATGCTGCTATCAACTGTTGGATTGAGTTCTAAATACTGACCCACATGCAAATTTTGTGATTGGTTCCATTTGTTACAATGGGTGGAACTAATTTGCTGGATCCAAGTACAATTAAATGAATCTAGATCGTAAGTCTGGGAATTGCACCCAAAAATATGAAGCTCATTTCCCTTTGTTTTCTAGTTCCACTGAATAACAATAGGCAGTACTAGCCCTTACTCTTCAAAATCTGTTATGGGCCACCTCAAAGGCCAATGAAGCCTATAAAGCACATCTTGACAAGCTTCCAGCGCTGACATGGTAGAGGAAGGTGGCTACGCATGCCACAGAGAACATGGAAACAATTCTCATTTTATTTTTGCCTTATACCCTGTCTTTTGTATTTGAATCCATGTTGGATTGTTTTTATTACCTGTTTTGACTCTACTCATTGTAAGTGCATGACAATTGTTCTGCACATTTTTCTTTAGACAGCAGTTCAACCATTACTTTAGGCTGAAAAAAGTGATGCAGGTTCTTGTCAGTCTTGGGAGGTTTCTGGGGTCAATGCTTCTACTCTGGTGTGTAAAGCGCAAAGACTTTTTAGTATCTGCACTGAGGCTGCTTTTGTTTTTATTTGTCCTGAGAGATGTCTTCTCTGCTAGCAACCCCCATACAAACTATGCATGGAAGCAAGTAATTCTGTTTCAGAAGCATCACTGTTTCAGCATTGAGCTGAATGTTTGAGTAGCTTAGAACTTTTAGGTTAGTCACTGTCCTGCTAAAATGAAAACCTGAGCTCACAAGTGACCCTGTGGTAAGACTGTTGAATGACTTGTTTGCTTTGTTGAGACTGATTCATAAAATAGGCCCAGAGGAAGCAGGCAGGAAAACATGCAATTCATAATAATCCCTCCAGAGAATAAATCATTTCTTTGTCTTCCAGTGGTATTGTCAGGCTTCAGTGTACTTAAAAACAGACCTGGCAACAGAGAGTACAGATAAGTTAATGAAAGGATGAAGAGAGGTTGTCTTTTTTTTTTTTTTTTTCCTTTTTTTCCCTCCTAAACAAAGGATGATGATGATTATTCCAAATGAAATCCCCTTTAAACTGGGATTGTTGTTGACATCCCTTGCTGTAGTTTTGAAGAGCTTTTTTTGCCTGCATGCTCCAGAACTTGAAGAACAGAAGATAGTATCTGGAGTTGCTATGTAGAAGCAGAAGAATAAACAAATCTTAGATTTATGAAGAATTACAATGACTTGTGTAGTGTCAGCAGAGTCAGATACAATTATTTTATTCTATAAAGTCCTGGGAAGAAAAAACTGGAATATCGTACCCAGTTTGCTGGATATACTTTGGAGATGATGTGAACAGTGAGGAGATGCCAAAGAACATGCAGAGCAGTTGGAGATGTTGAAAGCACAACCTCAAAGCAATTTTCATGACTAAATGAGAATTAAAATAAATAAAATGCAACAAGTTTCAAAATACATAGAAGGACTTGTGAACAGAAGGAGTAAGACACTGTTCTCCATAACTGTGGAAGTAGGATAGGAAATAAAGCACTTAAATATCAACAAGATCAAGAATGACCCTTAGGAAAGCTTTGTAGTGGTAGGGATGCTGATGCAATAGTTTGAAGCACCTGGGTATTTCATGCACTTCCTGATCACTAGAAGTGGTGAGGATGAGGTTAGCCAACCATTTGAAAAGATACATATGTCATGCTCAGCTACCAGAAGTAACAATTATTTGCTTGAAGACCACTTTCTATTAACTAATACTTCCCTCAGACATTCTGAGTTGTGAGAAACTAATCTGCACTAGCTTTGCAAACCTTAAGCCTTAGAGAAAATGCTTTATTTTAAGGTAAACTACCCTCTCTACTGATTTCAGCAAATTCTGGATGGTGTTTGAAGATAGCGTAGAGACAGTAAACCAGGCCAAGATGGCTGAGGAGTTGAGGTCCGAGACCTGAGCTGGGATGGGTGCTTTGAAATAATATAAGACAAAGTTGAGTTACTTTGTCCAAATGTAATTCTCATGGTGTTTTTAGACTCCATTAACCTCAGGGGGAAATGTTACTGGATTTTTCCTAACTCTGATGCTCATTAGACCATGAAATATTTTTCCCTCTGGGAGATGCTTCAGTGTGGATTGCACAAAGTGCTGGAAACTGTAGGGTCCTGTACACTTTGGAGACAATGAGTTCCATGTAGTCAGGGCATCTGAACTGGGTTTAGTTTCTTATTTTGTCATTGATTTACTGTGTACTTGAGTTAGTTATATTTTAAGATCTACTGTTGGGAACCACAAGAAGTGCTAAGATGCTCTGATCTGGAATTTGAAGTGGGGAGGTAGGAACTTTGTTGAACTCCTGCCAATGTTTCAGAGATACCATGTGCATCCAATTTAGCAAGTGATGCTGAAGCAATAGACTATAGCACACAAATAGCTGTGTTTGGAAGTTAGGAGTTCAAAACTATAACAAAACAGTGGGTCAGCAATTAGTCTCGGGTATTCTGGTGAAGTGCTTATATCACAGCTGACTCCTTGCTGTTTTGCCTTTAGAATGCACTATGACATCTGTAACAGCTGTTTAGGGGGTTATTTCTGTCATGCAGCCACATAAGAAGCAGCAGTGTCATGAGAATGGTGCCTTTTTCTCCGTGGTTTTATAAAACAGGTCTTGAACTCCTCTTGGCTCAGAAGGTAGCAAGGCACTGTTGTTTGCATCCCTGAAGGTGTACCTCTTCAGGAACTTACCCACAGCCCTGCTCTAGGAGCAGTTTTCCAGGTGCCACGGTAGGGTTTGCCTCCATTCAAACCCTATGTTTCAGAGAATTGCTTAGTATTTCTTGTTGTTTGTTTGTGTGTGTTCTGTTGTTGTTCCTAATTATTTTCATGTAGCATACTGCACTCTGAAGTGCACTGTTATTGTTATGGCTAACCAACCAATACCATTTACTTTGTGTGTACTTTCCAGATCACATTTTTAGGAGCAAGACTTCAGGCTTGCCTTGACTTTTAGTTTGCACCCAAATATCCTTGAACTCTGAAGATGTTTAAACAAGTGCATAAAATAACAAAAAAGATTGTTTGTAACACTACAGATAAACCTGAATCTGAGTCACTCAAACGCAGAGGCCAGAATTTAGGCTGATGTTGCCATATGGGAAAGGCAAAGCCATGGAACCTACTAGAGGGACTTTTCTGTTTTCTAGGTTTGCAAATCCGGTTCTTTCAGATATTTCACTTCTTATAGAATCATAGAATGGCTTGAGTTGGAAGGGACCTCAAAGATCATCTAGTTCCAAGCCCCCTGCCATGGGTTCTTCTGTTTTTGGCTAGCTTGTTTTTTATCCTAGCTTCCCATAGCTTTATTAGACTATTATTTGGATCTAATCAATATATACACAATACTTCAACTTTTGTCTGTCTTTCTTGCAAGCTGGTGTAATGGAAGAACAGAAGATGCTTTAGGAGGTTTTCTAGCTCATTGTGACACCATACCAATATTAACAGCTGTGTGTGTGAACTTGTTAGCTCAGGATACATAAGGTAGGTATTTGTCTTCTGGCTGTCCAATGCATTACTTACTAGTAATGAGATAAGTGCTGTTTAAAACAGTACCACTAAAATTTCTCCCAGCTGGAAGCCTTAAATCACACACCATAGGACTTGGGGAGAGGTTTGGACAAGCCTTAGAACAAAGTTCAGGAAGCAAATGATCCTGTAGTTTGGTGCTAATGGTGCATGGCACCCTATAATCATTGTATTAACAGTTCACAAGTAAAGTTCTGAATTTGTGTAGTAAGTACAATCATCCTTCTTAGTGTCATGGTTTGCTTCTTGTGGGGCTTGTTACAAGCCAAGCTAAGCCTGCTATTTCCAAAACCATCAGGCAGAAGTTAATGAATCAACAGACTAACCCACTGCTTATTTCCCAAAACAAAGAGCACCTGTAACACAGGGGTAGCTGCCTGGCAAGTGGCTGTTACAGACATTTAAGAATGTTGGGACTGGTACAAGAGTTAGGGACAAGTGGCTACACAGAGCCAAGTGTAAGTGTGGTTTGGGTTATGAGACCTTTTTTCAGGTGTTGGTGTGTCTTCAATGCCTCTTTCAGTTCCATGATAATAAGCCCATGTTCATGTGGGATCTGACCTTGAAGAAGGTGAACACTTCTGCTCAGGAAAGCCAAGTCACACTCTTTTCAATCTTGGATGTTTTTTGTTGCTTGCGGGGTTGTTTCTGTTTGTGTTGTCCTTTGGGTGTGTTGCCTGTGAGGTGGGAATTGCATTAGGCTTGGTTTGTTTGGTGAGAGAAGGAGGGGCCTGTTTGTCAGGTATGTTCTCTTCTGAACTTCTCTAGCTTTTGCCAACTTGGTCTCAGCCCTCGGGCTGAAAAGGCAGGTGTGAAGTGAGGTGAGCTATTTAAAAAAAAAAAAAAAATCTGAACCTCAAAGCCACACACATGGAACAGGCTGGTGAATGGAGGGAGGAGGATTTTTGTGAAGCCTGGGTGTTGTGGAAGCCATGTAAGGTTCTGGACCTGTGTTTCTGCTACACAGGGTATTGCTGAGGCCCCTCAGCTATGCTGTGGCAGGGAGCTGGAGGGTAGGCTCTCCCATGATGGAGCCCTCTGGTTGTGCCCAGGGTGTCAGAGGCTGCACTTTAGGGATTTGGTCTGCTGGGAGTGGAACTGATACACTTGTACTTCCTGGCTGAGCAAGCTGCCAGACTAGGTCTGTCTTGTTAAATGGGTGTTAAGGTCAGTCTTGAAATAAATCTCATACTTGAACTGCAGCCTTACATTTGCAAGGTATTACTTCCTTGACATACCACAAAGAGCACCTGTGGACACAGGCATCTTTCATGATGGCATTACACAACATTGGCATAAGGAAAGTGTTTTCTCATCTTGGAGGCTTTACTCAAAATATTCCAAGGCTGAGCCTCTGTCAACCTTATACGTGTTTGAGTGGTTTTGAAAGGTGGGTCCTCTAAGTGCTCGTTCCTCCTTTGGGTGAGTGGAAGTCACTTAAACAATTGATGACTTGGTTTCTCTGTTTGTGAATGATGAGAAATGTTTGCTTTATAGAGAATAGTTTTTTTTTTTTTCAATTTTGAAATTCTTTGAAAAATGTGGGTTGCTAAAGACAATGGCATTGAAGGTCAATAGGCAAGCTCTCAGACTCAGTCTTTGACTCTTCATGAGATGGCATAGCATGAAGTTATTTTCAGTTTGGTACGGAATGTGGTGACAAGCCTGCCCATGTATTGTTGAACAGCAAGAAGGATGAGCGCAGAATTTACTTCTTTCGCAGAAACTTTTCATGCATAACGCCATGAAGACAAACCCTGGAAGATGAAGAAATACAGCTCAGGTGCTCACATCTTTTGGTGTGATGCCTTGGGAGTCACTGTAATATGACTCAGAACCATTTGGGTAGTGGAAGTTAAATTACAAAGTGGAGAAGAAGCTTTTACTTTCTAGCAGGATACAGATTCTCTGTAGAAAAGTCTCTGCTCTCGTGTAATACTTGCTCTTTCTCTTTCAAGGTGTTGCATTTGATGGCAGTCTCTAACAAAAGCTGAAGTAGCTCCCTGAATAGAAATTCTGGGTAAAGTAGCAGTTAGTTCCAGTGAGTCCCTTCCCAACACTGTTGCTGGGCTCAGTGGTGAATTCTCATGACAAACCAGAAAACACTGTGTAAGGTTCTATACAGAGCCATTCCCTGAGTTACCTCACTATGCGAAGTTGTTGCTGCCCACTGATGCCAAACCATGAATTGGGGTTTAGTGGATAGAAGGGGGAGGTAAAGTGGAAGAGAAATATTTGCCTGCTGAACCGCTAGTGGGCATGGGATGCTGCTGACAGATAACTGCCAAGATTACATGGCATTTATCATTTAAGGAGATGATTCATTGCTGTCCTCCAAAAATGATGTTGCATCTTTGCACTTTTTCATGAATAAAGCAGTCCTTGTTTTCTACCAGACTGTGTTGGCAAGTGGAAGAACACTGGCTAATGATGCTGGACAGTAAGGAAATGAAGCAATTCCAGCATGGCGGGCAGGTACACTGGGGATGCTGCTCATGGTGCTTTGTACTTGCAGGAGGGATCCTGTCTGAATTCAGACATTGTGGACGCCGTCATCTCCTGGCAAAAGGCCAGTAAACCCTACTAAACCCCCAATGCAAAAACTGGTTCTGGTTGGTCTGCTGGGAGTACTGGCAGCATCCAAAGTTATGCATGTTTAATGTTTTCCCTTGTAAATATTTTTGGTGGGCTGTTTTCCCAGTCATTTCACCTACCACCACCTTCATACCTTCCACCCTTTCCATCTTCATAGCCTTTTTTTTTTTTTTTTTTTTCCAATCAA
>VXAV01000596.1:226211-248739 GCA_013399715.1 Alectura lathami | reverse complement strand
AAACAAAAAAATAATTTTGGGAAAGGCAGATTCCCAACTCTGCTATGAAATGTCATCTCGATGATGATGATTATGGGATACAGCAAATGCATACATAATTATTTTCACAGCTCAGGAGGCAGCAAATGGGCCTCTCTGCTGCTCTCCGAAATACATAACCAACGACTTTTCCTCATGCTGTCTGCTCTGTGCGTTTTCATGAGCTCATTCCCTAGGGCTCATTGTGAAATTGTTCTAATTTTTTGAAGTAGGGAAAAATATTTCTGCTGGAAATGGCATTGATTTGTCTGTGGGGTCATTACAGCTGTTTCTCTCTTGAAAGAGCAAGAAATGGAATTCCTGACTTTTTTTTTTTTAAATACAAGGAGGTGGGGAGCAGTCTGACACTAAGAATGAAGTGAATTTTGGAAGCGCTTCTGAAAGTGTTCTCCTGTTATGCATGTGAGAATACACAATAAGAGTAATAACAAAGTTAAGAATATTTTCTGACTTCCAGATGTATAGCTTGCTCTGTGTCAATAGTTATAATGGGATCTTGGTGTAGGGTAATTTATTTGATGCAGAGGCTTGTCTGACAGCCTGAACTTGTCAGCCTTGAGTCTCCTAAGGGAAGGCCCAGCAGAATACATAATGCAGATGTTCAAATAATAAAATGAAAAATATCCTTCTGAACTCTTTTCTATTTAATATGAAAATTAATGATTTAACAAAACACTTCTGTCCCTGCCTTTTAACAACAAACAAAAGCTTCAATGTGGAGTCTGAAATTCTTCATCAAGGGAAGAGACCAGGCTAGGATTTAGTAGAATGTTGTTTTTTTTTGTTTTGAATAAAGCAATTAGTTCTAAAGGGAACATGTCATCTTCTGTACACTGCTAAGGTAGAACAGTCATTGTGTTGTCTGGCACTCCGTCAAGCTGCTCCTCGTGCATAGTTATTGGAGAAAGTGCATTTACACGTACTGTCAACGTCCAATGCCGGGAAGAGGTTTCTTAAATAACAAGACACAGACTATTATGTGCATTAGCTTTATTATTTTTTTTGAAGTGTCTTAGCCTTTGGGGACTGAAGGTACTTAATAATATGTTGCAATTACAGTGTGCCAATGTGTTGTCGTCATATCTCAGGTGAGTGACAATCGAACAAGTGCAGATTAACCTTTAGCTGTCCATTGAATTTCTGGCTAGCTGCATTTGTCTGGAGCTCACAATGCATGCGTAGGGCAGTGAAGGACGACATGCATCTGTTCTCTTGGTGTATGGCCAGACACTGTCCCAGGAGAAATGTCCTGCTCCATCACCAGATGAGCTTACTCTACATAGAGATGGTTTTTATTAGGATGATGTGACTTTCCCTGGAGATACAGGATGCCTTGGAGATGGAGTATGACCAGATAGCTTGCACCTTGAAAAGCATGTGTTTGTGGAGATGAATTGCAGTTGATGCAAAGGGAAGAAAGGACAGAGCACATTCTCGGTCCCATATCGCACAGTTCTCAACCTTCAGTTATTATATTCCTGCAAGAGTATTATATTCCTGCAAGATTTCAAGGAAAGTGTGGTCAGACACAAGAGAAATAGTACATCACTGGTTTCAAAGAAACAAGAGCAAAGGGAAATCTTTCATATCCAAGAAGTTCAAAGAAGCTTTGAAGGTGAGGTAAGGACATAAAGCAAATGCTCATGAGAACTAGTTTAGATACTTGATGCCTGCTACTGAGTCA
Source organism: Alectura lathami (assembly GCA_013399715.1). Taxonomy (NCBI): domain Eukaryota; kingdom Metazoa; phylum Chordata; class Aves; order Galliformes; family Megapodiidae; genus Alectura; species Alectura lathami. The sequence continues at coordinate 247,016 of VXAV01000596.1, read as the reverse complement.
CTTGTAGAGTTATGATGAGATTACTTCTAGAGTGGCAGTAGTCATAGCACTTTTTTTTCTTCTGGAAAGCATCTCCTGAAAAAGCTTGTCTAGCACCCATATCTATCATACTGTAATTTTTAGGATAACTTTTCTCTGTGGTGTATGTATGGAAGGAACTACATACAACACCACCACCACCCCCTCCAAAAAAAAAAAAATCCCCTATATGATTGTTAGACACATCTTCACATCTTCCCTAAGTCTAGGGATGAAAGCCCTTCCATAGGCTTCTCTTCAGACAGAAATAAGTAAGAGCTTTGCTGGCATCAGTATTAACAGGTAAGCCTTCCAGGGTAATCGGCACCTCTACCTGGTTGGCCTACTCAGACCAAGCCCACAGGAGTAACTGAACTGAACAGTCCTGTGCAAGAAAAGATCAAGGAAGAGCAGTGACAACACAGATGAGGCTGATGAATGGGATGGGGAATAGGAAGAATAACCATTGATTCTGTCATGAGGAAGAACTTCCATGTTGAAGGCTTGAATTAGACCTCTTAGTTTCTTTATTCACTGGTAAGACTATACCAAAGGAGGTCTCCTTTGAGCAGTGGAAGGAAACCCCAATCTCCACTGATTTACATAACTAAAAAGTGGAAAAATCAAGACAAGAGTTGCATGAAAAACAGGGCTTGTTTGATTCCATGGGATGAAGCATGGATGCCTGGAAGCACAGAACAACATTAGTGGGAATGTTCAGCACCAGCTAGGAACCTTGTGCAACCTGATTTGCTAAGCTGCATGGACACCCAGGAGGCCTCCAGTTCCATGTCTTACTACCAGCCAACTCAGCCACTATCTGTTCCAGTGTGTGTTTTTCCCATGCAAATTTTCTAGCTGGCTGTTCAAACAACTTGGGACACTTGGTCTTCTTCCTACAATACTCATTGCTGAATTTTGTTCTGGGCCTCCCCATGATAATGTCTGGGTGTTGCAGAAGATGTATGTGCTCTGTAAAGCATCTGTCTCACTGCTTGTGCACTTGTGGGTTGAGGTCTTGCTGGGAGCTTTGTCCTGGTCTTTTGATCATCCCTAGACAAGTGACCAATGTAACATTGGATGCTTTGTGTGTGGGGGAAAAGAGGCCTTCCTTGGGGAAGCTTGATGCTTAGTAGCCCTGTGTAAACCATCCTTGTTCCTCATGTAAACCTCCCAGCTCCCTAGACACAGAGCAGTCTGTGCCCATTCTGCCCCTGGTGTTGGCAGAGCTGGAGAACACTTCTTTACTGACTGCTTGAAATCCCAAGCTCCTCTGGAAACCAGAGTTTTACTTGGGCACTGTTTGCCCCTGCGGTGTGGGGTCTCTTTACTAAGAGACCTCCTGGGAAACTCACTCTTCTCTATGTGTCTTCATTTGGATGCTTGATCCCTGGGAATGTGCTTAAAGGATGAGTCTGAAAAATGCCTTTTGCTTAGCAGTGAAGTTGTTGCCCAGAAATGTAAAGCCAGTGCCCCAGGGGACTGCTGAACCACAGTGCTTTATTCCTGGAACTGTATGAGGCAGCTTGCAGCACATGGGAGCTATTTCCACCTCACTGATAGTAAGTTTTAGGAAGTAATGTGAATGCCTTAATCTCTGAGCAACCTGGAGCCCTGGATCCCCTGGCTTGTGGTCACTCATCTGTGAAACTAGGGACGTGTGGCACGCAGCATGCTCCTGTCTGCCCCACTGTTTCTAGTAACATGATGAGGGAGAAAGGAACACCCCATACACCTGGCAGAGATTGCAGTCCCTTATGTGATGTGTGTGTGGGAGCAACTCCTTCGTGACCTTGGTGAAGATTGGCTCATGTCCTGGAGAGCAGGATTTAGATCACTTTTATCTTTATTGTCCAAGTTACAGCGATTATTAATGGCTATAAAATGATCCAGCTGCAATGTTTGACTTGGTGACCTTCAGTAACAGTGAATTTTGCAGGCTGACTGTACAATGGGGGTGGGGAAAGCTTTTTCTTCTTCAGGAATGTTGGAATTCCTCACAGAGATGTCACGCCAGAAAAAGAAGCCCTGAGAGACTGTCTGCTTCACTTACCAGCACTGATCTAAGCAGCTGAACTGTGTGATGTTTTTCCTTTGAGTAGGACAGAGGAGGGATGAAGCGATCTCGCCTTTTTCACATGGAGCAGAGCATTTATCCTGCAGCACAGAGTCTGTGTTTACATATGGTACTTCTGCACCATGCTTTCATTTCAAGTTTGAAAGTGCTCAAGTTATCTGTGCACTGGTGCCCAGTAGCTTTGGAGAGCGAAACCTTCTGTACCGCCCCATTAATACATTGACATGTTATGCTGTCCCGCGTCTGTGCCCTAGGAGCTCAAACCAGTAACAAGTGCCTAGCCACACTGTTCAGCCTGCTCATCAAAAGGCCCCGTAGGATGAGCTGAGCTGCAGATCTTTGTGGCATGGGCCCTGGACAGAGGCCACTGAGTCATTTGGTTGATCACGGGGGAGTAAGCAGAGGAGAGCTCTCACTGTTCACCTGCTCTGAGCTGAGAGGAAAACCTGCCCGAGTTACGGAGCCTTGTCATGCCTCTGTTTGCATGAAGTCTGTTCTAAGAGCTGAAAGGTGCACTTTGCAGCCAGCCCGGCGAGACAGGGTGCGTTCTGACTGGAAATCCATCTCATCTCGTGCTGACCTGTTTTGAAAGAATGAATGCCTCTTCTTTGACTCTATTTATGTGCTGGCTGTCAAGTTATAACAGCAGCATTTGACAGTGCCGATACTGCCGTTCGTATCATCAGACAATCACCAGCCTAGCAAGAATCTGTAATTTGACTAACAGCTCATGACATTACTCTTATTATTTATTTCTGGCAGAACAAATGCAGCAGCAACCTTCCTCCATGGCATCAGCTCCAAAAGTCTGTGGCATCCTATCAGCCAAGGCTCTTTTTAAAAAATTCAGCTGTACTCCCCCACATCTTGCTAACTTTACAGTCCCCCATGGCATCTGTGTGCAGTGAACTGAGCTGTTGAGACTAAATGTAATTTGCAATCAGGCTTCTGTTAACGTGGAAATGTACCGGCTGCTCTCCTGCAGTATGGATTCTCATTCTGTCTAGCATATGGTAGCATTAAATCCAGTCTGGAGTGCCTCTCTTTACCACACTGTCAGTCCTTGCAGAGCAGAGAACCCTAAAAAACAAGTGAGTGAAATTCATTTCAGGAACTGGCTGTCTTCTAGCAGAGCTTGTCGGGAGCTATCAAAGGAAACCGTACCTCGAAAACTAGCCCTGACAGCCATCTAAGCAAGTACAGAAAACTGACTTGAACACTGATGCAAAAGCCATGTACTTCCCAAGGCAGGTATTGCACAGGGAGAAGGGAACAAGGAGAATCAAACAAGAGCATGTTCATAATTAACAAGTTAAAAAGCCAGAAGCAGTCTATCCTTCCGGTACCAATATGGGAGAGATCTTGATTCAGGAGGATAGCCTCAGGTATGAAGCCAACAGTTATGTAAAGATTTGGTATAAATATAGGCAAAACAAGAAGTATACCCATCCACAGAGAAAACAGACAGACAAGGCTTTTATCCATTAAGTGTTTCATTCCAGATACAGCTTGCTGTACAGCACAGAAAAACAGCTCTGGAATTTCTTCAGTGTTAGCATATCTCCCATTGTCTTGTAAGGTCGTTTAATTTTAATTTTGCTATTTGAGTGTTATGAATAATTCACAGTGTTTTCTCACTGTCGGCTCTGATGGATGTCCTCGGCTCTGCTTCCCTGAGGCTCTCAGGGCTTTGGCCTTAGTGAAAAAGATGCAATCTGTATCTGAAGCAAATTGGATTTGAGGCAAGAAATCTATCGCTATGGGCCAGCAGGAGCATGGGCACCTGAGTCACGAGCTCGTAGTTCTGGCTTATGCAGAGCTCTCTTTGGTCAATCCCACCCTGAAGACCCCAAGTGTCTGTCCTTCTGGTGCACATTCATGTCATTCGCTACTTGCAAAACCACAGATTTGTGCTTGGTGCCCTGAGCATTTCATGCATGAAGAATCCTAAAGTTAAGCTTCTGGGCTAAGATCAGAGAGAAATGATCAAGTGCATTTGATCTTAACACCTGCTTTTTCTTAGAGGCTTCTCTGAGAATTTCTAATGAGTGGAAGTTATTTCAGCCTAGGCCTGTATCTGGCTGTCAAGAAGAGCTGGAGATGAAGTAGTGCCAGTAGTCCAGGAGTGTGATACCAGCAACCTGCGGTCCTGAGATGCTGGAGGGAAAGGTGGCAGCAGATCAAAAGCTACTTTTCCGTCCTGGAAGGTTCAGTCCTGTAGGATTCAAACAATGAATGACTGTAGCTTCCCAAAGTGCTTCCTGTCAGTATTATCTCTAAGTAAGAATAATGTACCTGTTGAATGTAGCTGCTTCTTTCTTTATTACCCTCCTCTATTCTTTGTGGCAGAGCTAACACTTAGGAAACCGTGTATTACTGACCTTGGACTCTGGCTCTGTCATTGTTTCTAATATCCACAAAACATTTTGGGAATATTTAAGTCCTGACACATAATACTGTAGCAGTCTGAGAAGGAGCCTACAGGGAAATTTGTGAGAAAGATGGAAACAAGCTGTTGTGTATGAAGTTTGTTCTCAGGGAGTTGTGGATGGGACAATGACCTGGACCAGCCAGCAGATGAGGTAGACTTTGGTCCATCCTCAGCTCCAGATGGCCAGAATATGTAATGTGTGCTCTATGTGGAGAAGACCGTCTCTACATGGAGATGGAATGTAGGTGTGCTCGTCCTGACCTCACCTGCATCTGTTTTAGTTGCTTTAATTAAGAACATGAGGATTGACCTTAGAGGGTTTTGGTTTGATCTCTAGGCTGCTGCAGTACTTGCTTACTGTGGCTACTGAAAACAAGGATAATCACCACTGCGAGAACTGAGTATACCAAGACACATCCCATCTCCCCCAGGAGGTGACTAATCCAAATTTAATCCAGGGAGATAAAAATGCAGTTCAAGAAACTATTTTAGCACAGGTTTAAATTCTGAAAAAAAATCAAATTTTAAAAATATGCATGTGTGTTTACTTGCTTACATGAATGTGGGTAGGAAAAGAGGTATATCCAAATAACTTCCTGAGTCAGATTCCTAAACTTCTTCCCCAAGAAAACCTGGATGTTAATATTTTCCTGACTGCAAGTGGTTAGTTTGGGCTTGGTAGCAGGAAGACAAGCAGCTCTTGCTTGTCATGTTTAGCTGAAATGTGACAAAAGACAGTTCCTAACTGTGTAACTCTCTCTTCTCCTCCTCCACAAGGCATACTCACTTAGTTGCCTCAGTGATATCTAATTGGGCTCCATCCCAGCTATTTGTTTTTCTGGTAGTCATCCATATTTCCATGTAGGAAAAAAAAAAATTCATTGGAATAACTGTGGTTTTGTGAAGTAAATTACTGAGCAGAAACTCTCTGCATCTTGAAAGGGAAGAAGAGAGGACTTGTTTTTTGTTGTTGTTGTTGTTAAGAGGTATTTTCTTTGTTTTTAACCCGTATCCTCAAACTCTGTCATCAGAGGCATTCAGCTGTCTGTGCTGGACTTCTTTCTGCTCCTGTGCTTTGGTGCCCTGTGACAAGGAGGGGCAAGGCCTGTGAGGTTTTGCACAAGGTTTTGTTGGCACTGATACCACTCTGCACTGGGGGAACACCTACAGCTCTCAGCCCTCAAATGCTTGTGGATTCAGTCTGGCAGAGTTCATTTCAGTTGACTCGGATCCCTGCCCCAGTTGCTGTCCCTGCCTTGCAAAGTGGAGACCTCCCTCCCCTGTCTTGTCACTGGTGGACAACTGGTTGGTTTTAGCACTTCTGATGACCAAAAATGCTTAGGCTTTGTGTGGCTTTGACAGGAGTGACCCCCGGTTAATTGGCAGCCCTGTTTGTGACCATCTCTCCAAAAGGAAATCATCAAACAGGGATGCTGGGTACATGTCTTGTGACTTGGATCTTGGTTGACTAAGCCAAAGTTTTCTGCCAGAGCCTCCTTCACAGTGTGTTAGTTGTTCTGCTTCTACGTAAGTCTTGCTGAACTTTTGCTGTCTGTTTCTCATGCAGTTTGTATCCTAACCTGCTACTGCAGCTTTGACTGTCCTATTTCTACTTCTTATTTCTAGGAAAACTTCATTGCTTATACTACACATTTTTTTGTAGAAATAGATGGGAATTCTTGTAGTTTCTGCAAACTATAGTGAGCAATCAAGAAACAGTGACCTAAAGACTGTTAGAAATCAATGGACAGTGCTATTGATAGCAACTGTTTGATATTATCATTTCTCCTACCCTGACACAGTGCAAAGTAATTTACAATAATTCCTTAGAAACATGCTTGAGGAGAAGAGGGTATGATTATTCATGCCTGATGGAATTTTCCTGTGTGATTTTTGGGGACAGATATCAAAGTTTTGGGGAACTTAGCAGGAACAGAAGCCATCAGTTCTCTGATGAGACTTCAAAAGAAGAATTATAAGGCTGCATAATGTGCATCTTTGACCTTCATTTTTTGATCAGCCGAGATCCCCTTTGCCACGCTTAGGATGAAACAAGCCATTTCATCAGAGATGTTTGTTAGTTCATAGCATGTGAAACACTCTGATCATGGCCAATTTTTGAATGGCCAGAAATAAGAACTTCTCACTTCTGTGTAACAAGGTCTGTTTACCATGGTCTGTTTAACAAAGGGAAGGATGTCTCCATAGTAACCTGTAAAGCAAGCAAGTATACATCTTCCACTCTGATACCATCTTCAATAAGTAGGTTGTACATCTGGTTTAAAAAAAAAAAAAAAAAAAAAATGAAGCAAGCCACACTTCTGGGTTATGTGGCTTCCATTACTTCTAAAGAGCTGGCAGGCTGAAGATCTGTCCCTCTGCTTCCTCTTATTTGTAATATTTGTATTTGAAATATCTGATGAAAGTCAATAAATTTGAACAGATCTGCCATTCTGTTAGATCAAGTTGTCTCTAACTGAAGGGTTCTTCTGTAGGTGGAGAGCCAGGGAATTGTGAATAGTCTTCAAAAATACAGGCATATACTGCAAAGAGAAAACATTTACATTGCCTGTGGATAGGGCCAAAAGTCTTGGGCTTACCTTGAAACAGAAAATGTGCTTGGGACTAGACAAGAGACAATGTTTCCTGAGGGTAAGAGGAGTTAATATTTAATGGATTTCTGAACATTATTATACAATTTTTCTTGCCGGAAATTTTAAAAACAGATCAGGAGTTAAATGCAGATTATCATCTTAGAACAGTGGGGATAGTGTTACTGACTTTTTGAGTTTCCAGTCAGTACTGCTTTCCATGATCAACCTTGTTTCTTAGGGCTTTCTTCTAGAAATTAGGCCTGTTTTGTCTGAAAACAGTCTGTCAAACAGCTATGTGTGAACCTCTTCTGTTGGAAGGTCAGATATTAAGTGCGAGGTAAGATCAAACACGTAAAAATAAAAAGAGATGGTTGAAGGAGCAAATTCAATTGTCACAGCTGCATTTCCCAAAAGATCAAGTTTCGTTTGGAGCTGCAGGAGCGAACTAAGCTAGTGGTGCACTGCCTGGAGGATGGCTGCTGTGAAACAGGCACCCAAATGAGGACAGAGGCTGGAGTGACCGAGGCATGAGAGAGCAGAGACAGAATGAAAGGCTGGGGTCAAGCCAGTGGTTGGCCAATGGTGTTCCAGTCCATTTCTCTTGCTGGCATCCGTGCTGCTTCAAGTCACTGTTTTAAGAACACTGTAACCCAGTCCTGATATTTCCTCTGCATCTCTAGAGAAGCGGTTTAGGAACACTCTAAAATCCAGCTAGAACTCAGGCTTTAGAGGTCAGGGGAAGGTAGCCCCAGGGGTCCAGAGGGAACAGATTTCTGGGACTCCCTCTTCCAGCTGATCTGTCCTGATTTCCCATTGGTATTTCCTGAGCTGGCAGACAGAAATGGAAATTTTAAGAATTTGGAAATAATTCAAGTTACTGTTTTTTTAAACTTCAGAAGTAGTTTGATTGTGGTGACTGATGATGTGGGGGACAAACATTTGCAGGTCATGGTGTTATCTGAGCATGATTCCTGATTATGGAGAGTGGGAAGAAACGTGGGCTCTCTTTCCCCTGCTTTTACTTTGTGTTTTATCCTCTCCACTGGTAACATCTGCATTAGCTTCTGCTGCTCCCAGTATCTCCCGTTGCCAGCCGTAATCCTGCATTAATCAATAATATTCAGAGCTTCCTATCAGCTGCCATCTGTTTTTCCGATAGGGGCTGAGATTTTTAAACAACTGTGTTTGTGGCAAAGCAGTTGTACAGCGTTGCACGTGTGAAATCGGACGGGGGCCGCAGAGCCAGCGGGTCAGGGATGGGGAGAGGGCAAAACCCGCGGAGGAAGGAGCGCTCCCCTACCCTGTCCCCGGGACCCCCAGTCCCAGGATGTCTCTGGGAGCTGCTCCTGGGCCCTCTGGGTGCTATAGGCAGCCATCTGCTGCCACCTCCTGTCCGAGCAGGCGATGGCATGCGGGGACGGGCCGCAGGGGCACGGCGCTGCCGCGGCAGGGTGGGAAACCACCTCCAGCCTTCAGGTGGGGGATCACCCCCGCCTTGAGGCTTCGGCAGAGGCCTCGCGTGCAAGGCAGCGAGGACGTCTGTCGTCCTGGGAGCTGTTCCTGGGTGCTGCCGTGAAGAGCCGTCCGTGGGAGCGGCNCTGGCAGACGGGCTCGGGCCGGGGCGGCCGCCCCGCTGCTGGCCAGCCCGCGGGGCCTGGCTACTGCTGGTGACCAGTGGTTGCTTTTTAATTGGTATCCCTGTTTTTAGGGGAGGGCAAGGGCGACTTGTTGTCCCTGCTTGGTTTTGCTTCTTTGGCTCGTCCTCTAATAGCTACTGCAGCTTCCCTTCTGCCTGTGGTGACTACAAATTCGAGCTGAATTAATCCCAGACAGGCTCAGTCCGAGGCAAGCTTTTCTTCCAAAATGCTCAGTCTGAAGAGGCTTGACACCTACCTTCCCCAAGCCTGTCTCATCCCTGCTCTTCTGGGCAGAGGTTTGTTCTCTCCCTTCGAGCAGGACTGAGAGGCCCTCGGTGCTGTGCTGGGCACTGACCACGCAGGCAGCGAAGGGTGAGTCCAGCTGCCAGACCTCAGCAAGCGCACAAACAGAAAGCAGCCTCGTGGCTGGCGCTGACAGGTCCTGCTCGCTGCCCAGGAAGCTCCCTTGGTTGCAGCAGAGGTGTTGCAGCTCTTTCTCCAGCTGGCCCAGGCTGCGGGCCACACTCGGACCCTCAGCCTGCCCTCGTGCAACCCTGCGCTGGCTGTGTCTCTCTCTGCTCAGTTATCCCACTGCACGTCTCCTAGAAGCATCAAGATTTCAGATTTAGTTTCTCCCAGTTTCCTTTCCCAAGCACTCTTATTTCACAATATTTCTGCCTTTTGTGTTTTGGTGCTGCCTGGCTGAGAGCATCTGTTCTCACAGTCCCTGCCCAAGAGGACTTGCTGATGCAAGATAGTGCAGTCACAGGCCCCGGACCCTCTCTGACAAGAGCTGGCTGATGATCCCAAAACAACCACTCCTCCGAAATCAAACCTAAGTCAAACATTTGCCTTCCTCTAATTTCTGGGTCTATGCAAGCATTACCCGTAAAGAAAGTGGCACAGGCACCTTGTGGTGGGGACTACAGCGGGCGCTGACCTTCAACGTGGACCCTCATAGCTGGTGTTCCTGTCAAGAGCTTTCCTCTGAATTTGAATGCTGCTTCTTCCTTACCAGAGAGTAACAGCAAGCTCTCTCCAACCCCACACCTGTGTCATGTAAAAAATCCTCTGAGCTATGCTCTGTTGGATTTTATTTTACTTTTTTTCCTATTTCAGAGGCTGAAGAGCCAGAGCAAAGAGCACAGAAAACCCCTGCATCCCCATGGTGCTGTGCCATGCAACATGCTCTTTCTTTGGAATTTGTAGATAATTGCTAGCCCCATCAAGAGCCAGTCATTTTAGTAGTGTAAAAATCACGATGGTTTTATTTCAAGCTAGAGAAACCACTTTGTCAGACCGGGCAGATTTTACCAAGCCAGTATGTGGGCTGTGGGCACAGCTGGAGTTAAACAGAAAGAGCCCAGTTCCACAAATACCAGATTTTCTCTTACTTGGTTAGAATCAGGGAAACAAAGTAAACAAGGGAAGGAAGGGCTGGGGAAGTGGGGAGAAAGGGAGGGGGGAAAACTTCCTCCTTTCTGACAAAAATGTTTTCAACCCCTTTCTCCAAAGAGAGGCTTTCTGCCATATGGAGTTTCAAATGTTTGTTTGTTTTGCCTACTTGGTTATTTACTGCTCTGGAGAGTCCTGTGCTGCCTTTGCTGGCATGCTCAGTCTTTCAGGGAGTAGGATGGAATGCTGTTTACCTACTGCTACTAGCACTTATTTAGCAGTGGAGTTGGTTTCTGATGCAGGTTTTGTCAGGAATGCTCACACTTCAACATTGCACCAGGGGCATGGTAGTGGTGAAATTAAGGGAGAAGCTCTGTCTCCTCTTCTAAGTATATGACTTACTTTGTATGCTCTGGTGTATTTGACTCATGGAAGAGAGGGAAATACTTCTGTTCCTGCTTTTTCTAGGCAGAGGAACAAAGGACTTCAGGGAAGAGAGAATGCAGAAGGAAAGTGAAGGCAGATGTTTTGCAAAAGGCCATGCAGAGCATCTGTAGGAGAACCTAAGTCTGATCTTTGCCATCATCTCTGGGCTAACTAACCTGGAAAATCACATTTCCAGGCAAGCTGCCACTGTTCCTGATGTTCAACATCACCCTTATTAAGATTCATGCTTCTGCTACCGCCTTTCTTGAAGATGGGTTTAAAGCTAAGCTTTCTGTAGACCTGCAACTATCTCTCAAGGGCCTGCATCTTTTTCTTCAGCCATTTCACATTCAATGTTGGGAACGATCCCCTTTGCTGCAGAAGCCTTTTGTAGTACACCTCTGGTTTAAACAGCATTTTGCAGATGAGTTTCAGGCTGGTACCTCGACCCAACACAAATAAGTATGCTCTGGGCTGCATGAGATAAGTGCCCCAAGAGATCTGGACCTGAAAGTTGCATAGCCCTGCTTTTTAGTGTGGGCCTGCTTAGCTACTTTTGGGAGTTTCAGGACTACTTTCATCTCTTTTACTGCTTAATCCTGGACCCAGCTCTTCCTTCAGAATGACGTGTCCCCCATCTTTTTCTCAAGATAGGGAGAACAGATGCAACTTAACTGTTTTTTAAAGTCAAGAGGGAATGCTAACGATCATTTCTGCCTAACATCCTGCCCATGATTCTCATTGCTTGCTCTCTGGACTGGGCCAACAACATGTGTCTGGCCCAGGACACTTCCAGGGAGAAATCTGAGTGCTGCTGGCGCTACTGATGTTTACTGAGCAATAGTATCCTTCAATCATTCTGGGGGGGGAAAAAAAAAAAAAAAAATCTATATATTTCCATTTTATCATTGAAGGGTCCTAAAATCCAGGTCTTTCCTAACCACCTTTCAAGGAGGTAATGACTGCTTGCTATGTACTGGAACATGTCCTTTATATTTAATATTAGTTAATGAGGGTGAAATTGCTCTTGGCTCTTGATATTCCTAAGTGTTCCCCTTTGGGGGCTGGATTTCTTCCCAGCAAGTGGCAGCAGCCACCAGTAAAGGTGAGTTTGACATTGCTGCAAACTCTCCCTGCGGCAACCCGTGCAACTGTGCCAGCACTGGCTCCCTTTGCTTGGATTATTTATTGAAGGTGATCTCCTTGAGTATACAGAGCACAGCACGTTTCCTGAGTACAAGGAAGGACCCCAGAGGTGTTATGGAGGAAGAGATATCAAGGTAAAACCATGGATGGCACTGTATGCGCTTCAGGGTATTACTTCTCAGCTACTTGTTTCTAGGCAAGAGGCAGCTTCCCTCTTTTCAAAAGAGCCTTTCAGCTTCAGTAACTAGGGGGAAGGATTGTTGTTGTTTATGGTTTAGAAAGAAGGGAGGGCAAACAGGTATGCTTGGTTCTTGTGCCTCAGTTTTCCTGTCTATAAAGTGTGGGTGGCAGTTTTGCCTTCATCAGAGGGGTATTTGCAAGCTAATTGTTAGAAAGCACTCAGAAATTCCCTGCTTCACAGTGGGGACACATTGGCAATGTGCACAGGAGCTTTTAGATGGGCCTTACCTAAGCAACAGTGGGCAACACATGATATAAATCTCTTTCCTCTAACGTGGTGGCTCTTCTGTAGGCGCTGTATGTGTCTGCAGGAGTGCTGCTATTTTGCTACGTGCTGGGAGACTTCTCCCTTTGTTTAGGGTTGTGCAGAACCCAGCTGCGACTTTGCTGGCAGAACTGCATTTCCAGCCAAGTGAGAGTTTGTGTGCATTGCTGGGGTCACATATTCCAGCATCGCCATCAGCTCGAACGAAGTTTGGTTAGCGGGCCATGGTGCCTGCAGGCTCTTGAAGGCTGGCATGCCTCTGCAAGCACCAGACTGGGACTGTGCTTGATGCCTCCAGCCTCTTGCATGAATTACAAATGTTGATATTTTTATGGCATTGCAGTTACACTCGCTGTTGGCTCTGGAGATTCAAAAGTAACCCTCTGACATGACAGCATGACTTTTCTCTGGATATTTATCCTGTGAGACTGAGAGCAGGATGCAGCCCTGAAGGCTTTCAACAGTGTTAGCTTGCCCTCACTGCTGGTATGAGAAATGTGCCATGCTGACTCTTCTTTGATAGCTTCCCTGGATTTGTGCTGCTGCAAGGCTTCTCTGATCTCTGCTGCTATATGACACAACCTAGAAGAGCAAAGTATAAGTGAACTTAGCAGAAAAGAGTCTCTCTGTTTTAAAACCAGAGTGATCTCTGGGAAAAAAAATTCTTAGATCTTTGTTGCTGCCAAACACCAGGAAACTGGTGCTTATAGAAGAAATCCGATTGTGGGAGCACTGAAAGAAAAGTGTTAGTGTCAATCTCAGGTTAATTGGAAAACATTCAAAGGATTTTGTTTTGCTTAATTTTGAGGTTAGAAGTTCCCTGGGGTTCTATGAAAAGAATGTAGCACTGGCAGCTCCTTTGAAATGAGCAGAAGTAAGCTGCAAAGCAAAGATTTTAGAGGGGGTGTGACCTCCTGGTGGACAGCTGGATGGAGCAGTAGGAAAGTGAACTTGAGAAAGCAGAGCAATTGCTCTTGCTTCAAAAGGAGTTTATGGTGTGGCATATGTTAATAGGTATGAAGACACCACTCAAAGATAAGTTCATCCCAACACCAAAGATCATCCAGCTTCAAGCATTCCCCAGCGGTGCACAAGGACTGTGGGAAGCACAAGACATCGAGGTGTGCTATGGCTCCTTTTGCCTATTAGAAAATCAACGGCAGCATCAGTGGTAAACCCTGAGTGGCTCTGCAACTAAAGCCCAGGTTCTTGGATTAACTGTGTGCACTTGTTAAGGCCACCCCTTTATCTTTTGTTTTTCTTGTCTGTTTAAACAGAAAGTGTTTTGGGGCAGGGAGAGTCTTAGCTTACATCTGTGTAGTTATCCTGCAGAACAGGAACCTGCCTGTGGTCCTGGGGCCTCCTGGCGGTGCTGCCTGTAACCTCTGTGTGTGAGAGGGTGAGGGGCTCACCCAAAGAAGGTGGAGCCTGCAGAGCCCATTCAGCTTTGGGAATTGCGAAGGGAGTCCCTGGGGCTGTGGGAAATGGTACAGCAGCCAGGTTGTGTTCTCTGTGTGCCTTACGCGAGGGTAACTTCAGCTTAGCACGTCTCTGCTCCATCTACAGTAGGACAGCATGAGGAGGTAGAGACTTCCCATCACACTCACTAGGAGAATTTTTAAGAGCAGCTCCTCAGCCAGGGAATTATGAGCTGGAGGAGCCTATTGGCGAGAGCCTAACCCATTTCTGGGGAAAAGCAGAGCACATAATAATCAAGAGGCAAGGCTAAAGTACCTGGGAAGTGAGCAGAGTAGTGACTGAGAGCATTGTCTCCAGCAGACCTCTTTGAAGAGGGAATCTGTCTGCCTTTCTGAGGACAGTCCTGCAGGCTTCTTGTTAAGCACAGAAGTGTTTTTCAGCCCTGTTGGCCTAGGTGTCTGCTCTGCTCATGGAAAAAACACTTCTATTGATTGAAGAACTCTGTTTCTTCTATTAATTTGAGTAACAGAGTAAGGAAAGTGGGTTTCAGACTTCTGTTTTGTTGTTGTTGTTGCTTGTTTGTTTTGTTTGTTTTTCTTCCCTACTTTCAACCACTTATCAAAGGCTGATTCTGGCTGTTGTAGTCCAATCAACTCCCTAAGTCAGATCATCACCAAAATGTGCAGTTACCCTTGAACCAAAAGCTGTGACCTTTGTTCAAACCCCAGGAAGGTACCCAGTTTTGAGATGCAGATGTTCAGGGAGACAATCCATCACTTCACAAGTTCCTAGCTCTTGCTTTTTATTCTGCATTTTAACTGTGACTTTAAGTGCTCTGTAGAAAGGAATAGTTTTCCATCCTGGGGGACCAGAACTTGTACATGGTCATGAAGTCGTCCATCGACCTTCTCTTTTTGCTCTTGCAGTGCTGAGACTCTGGGAACACTCATTATCAGTATTGTGTAATTGTCACAGTGCACTCCAAGAGTCAACAATACATTGTAGAAAGGCCAAGAGTCAACACCCATGTGGACTGTCCTCTTTATCCAACAATAAAGTAACCACCTGAAGAACTTTAACCTCATGCTGTCTGCTATCATTATTGTTTGCATCACTCAGCACTTCCAGTTTACAATCAATGTGGGTTGCAGGCTGCATAAAATGCAGGAGAAAATTCTGGATTAGAAAGAAAAAAACAGAGCAACCAATGTGTTATCTATAATCATAAACTGGGTGTCATATTTATCTTCTTAGACTGGGTACAATTTTATGTTAATATAGAGTACCGTCACTCCTTAAGGTAAATACTTTTTCAGCTGGTCCTTTAATGGAAATCAACTGCCATTTTCAGGCAAGAAAAGCATATTTGGAAACTTTTTTCGGTATTTCCACTCTGCAATGTGCAGGCTCTGAGCTTTCAGCTTTGTGAGGCTAATCAATTTCTTGTGGTAACCTTGAAGTAGAAAGGTGGGAAGTCTGGGTTACCTTGAGCAAGCTGTAGGGAAGGTTGCTACACTGTTGGAAGTATAGCCCAAAGGGAATCAAAATCTACATACAGTGTGGTTCAGGACAGAGCCTGGAGTGAAGCCCTTTGGCAAGAGGAGTTGAAAAATTACACTAAACAAATGTGTGTTTACAAAAGATTAAAAAAAAAAAAAAAGAGAGAGAGAGAGACAGGACTGAAAGCCAAGCACTTTTTCCGTGCCTTGGAAATGAATTGCTTCCAAAGAGTCATCCTAGGAAGTTCAGGCTGTTTACCATATAGATGTTGCCATGGCCTTATCGTTAAGTTTTTCCATCACTGGCTACCAACCAGTCTGGCTGTGCCAGTACAGCTATGCAAACTGCTATTTGCCCGTAGTCTGGGTGAGTCAACTCGTCGTTCGTCACTGCTCACTGTAACGTTGTAGTGTATTGCGCTCTGACCTATGCCGTTTTTTGTTCATCGCTGAGTGTAAGTTGAGGCCTCATGTGTATTGATTTCCCTTGTTGTGCACAAAAGACTATGAGACTTAAAGGTGAGTAATTAAACTACCGTTTTAGTTTTCCTGTCTGTTTTCTCTTGTTTTAGTTAGAACTGGAGTGGTTTAGGCTTGAGTCTGGTGATATTAGAGTGGCCAAAAGTGAAGGTTTGGGTGATACTCTGGACAAGTTTCTGGAGGTTCGAACATAAATAAAAGCCTTAGAAGCTTGTTTTCCTATTGCTGAAGTCTTTTACAGAACTCTTGAGTAACCTTCACCAGAACACTGAACATTTCTGAACTTGGAGAATAGCGCTAACCTCCTGTGAGCTGAGTAGTGTGGTGTGAGATTTAGCTAATATTTGTAGAAGAGTAGTTCTTCAGAGGCATATGAGTCTTAGCTAATATTTACAGAACACTTTGAGGTCTTGGGATAGATGCTGCTACCAAAGGGTGAAGTGGTATTCACATGCTCTGTCATGTCAGGGTTGTTTACAAATAGAATAGAATGGTGTTTTTGAAGGTCAGGGACCTTGAGAACAATAGTGGGTTTGAAGTACTCATTTGTTTTTTACCAAGTTCAGATGCCTGGCATACACTACCATTTCATTTATATAAAAGATCTGATCAAACATTTTTGGATGTTTAAAAGGGTTGTTTTGCTTGGTTTTAAGCTGTTGAAATGTCGGATGGTAAAAACAACCAAGGGTTCCAGAGGGGGCAATCGGAAGAGAAGCATGCTGAGGATAGTAATGAGAAAGTTCTGGATTCTCTCAACTGGGAGTTCCATGTTCTCACCTGTGACTTCCAAACCCAAACATTGTTCAAGCCTTATGCAGACCAACATGGCATGAGGAAGTTCTTCGTTACCAGGGTAAGCAAAGCCTGCAACGGTTTATTTTCCCTGTTCACTGGTCCATCCATGCTGCGAATTGTTTGGAAGCTGGAATCTCATCTGGAGTACTGAGCTTTTTATATGCCTGAGAAAATCATGAGCACTCTACTTTAACAAGCCCAGATTTGAACTAGAGCTTCATGACTTGTTAACAGGGAGAAGTGCCCATGGGTTTGTTCTCACTCACTGGTATTTGTACTGTGATTTTCAACAGCACGTGAGTCTCTCTGTCGCCCTAACTTCTGGTGAGGATACAGGCTAAATCTATATATGAGCAATGGTGGAAGACCAGGAATATAATAAATGTTGTGAAATCCCTGATCATGTGTGGAGAAGTAAAAGCTGATGGAAAGAGATCTGTCTAATCAGATGGCTCATTTAATACAAAAACAACAACAACAACCAATCTCAATTCCCCTAGTCTATGGCCAGCTTTCTTGAAGACAAAGGGAGGCGTAATTTGTCCTGGCAAAGCTAACCCTGACTTAAAATCAGGGTAAACAGTTGGTGCAAATTGCAGTTTTTGTTTGTTTACACTTGAAGCTGTACTAAGCACTAAAGGCTGGAGCTGCAGCAAATTCCTAATGGATGGTGCTGTCTAATTTGCTGTATTGGGGGTGGTTTATTCCCTAGTGCTTACGGAGTTCAGTAGAAGGAATTGAAATTACCTTGCAGTGGCAAGCTGCAGCACCTGGTGACCTGTTCTTTGATGCTAGTGAATGTAACATGGGAATGTACAAGGATGATGTTAGGGGCTGCTTGGCTGATCACTGCCACTTACTGTGTCAGCCACTTACTGCAAGGGCTCAGTTCTGAGCCCTTTAAACTCCTGCAGCTTTCCCTGAGAGGCGGAAGTTGCTTGGCACCTTGCAAGGCTGTGTACTTGCTTTCTGTGCTGATCTGAGGGACAGGCAGAGAGACTTTTCAGAGGGAAAAAAGAGCATTGAACACCGCTAGTCTCTGGCATGTTGTGAATGTGATCTTTAGTTCTATCTTTGAGACTGCTGTCCCAAAACAACACCTCAGGAGAGCCATACTCATCAGCAGAGACATTTGCAAGCAGTCATCAGCGGCTGTCGATGAGCTATTGTACCCAAAAGACAAAGGGAGAGGGGAAATAATTACCCCTGAATTTAACAGTTAAGAACATGTGACGTATAGAGGAAAGAAGCCAACCCCATGGGATTGCTACGATCCAATTAATGGCTCCTTGTTGCCGCGACATGGCCTGCACTGTGCGGGAAGCAGCAGCACTCTAATAGGCAAGTTCCCTGTGCTTAGGATTGGATCTTGCCACTTCAGGCTTGCTATGTGCTCCCCAAAACCAGTCTGGAGATCTCAGACAGATAATGCTCTGCCTGTGTGAGTCAAATAATATGAATGTATGAAATCAAATGTATGAACCCACACATAGCTGAGCTTTTATTTTAGGGGTTAAAATTCAGTCAGTTAAAATCCCAAGTATTATGATTATGTGAGAAAGTCATTTATTGGCTTTTAATCAAATGTTGAGAGGTGAATCAGAGGTACTTTGGGGGCTAAAGGTATTGACAGTACTTTCCAGAACTAGATACTACTTGCTAGTGGAAAAAAAGTATCAGGCTTTATTAATTACAGCCCTTTCTGTCAAGTCCTCTGCTTTTCTAAGTGGAAAGTGTCTTTACCTCCACTCAGCAAACATGATCAATACAATGAGAGCTGTTCAGGAAGAATGTGAGGGAGGCTGAAACAATTGAAAATGCTCATTGTTCTGTATTTTGCTGCTGACATGGAAAGACACTCGTGTTGAAGCTTGTGGGCTTTTTAGGCTTTGGACTTGAAATGAGCCTATGCAAAAATGTTACTTCCATCTCGTCTTGGAGGGTGTTATGTGAGGTCTGGGGGCTTCACACAGCTCTCACGTTGTCCCATAACTGAGGTAAGACCTCCAGCTGCTTCTTACTTTCCCCTCCAGCTCTGTCTTTTGCTCCAGCTGTGGATGTTATTGCTGTATACAGAATCAGCCCAGTTCCCTTCCTGGTAGTTTCAGGAAAGCTGCTGAAGTAGTATGTGCTACAATGAATCCGGTTAAATGTGTTAGAAACTTCTGTAAAAGGAGAGGAGATGACTGCAATAACGCCCTGTGCTTCTACCTTGGGCTCTTTTGCAACAGTCAACGTCTTTGAGACTGTTTTGGTAGTTTTTAATGTTGTGTTTTCAGTGACTGAGATATTTCTTCTTCAGAGCTGGTATGTCTCACCTTGTGATGAGTCCTATGATGGACTGTCTGTGAGGATGTTATGGCTGCCTTGTTGCCAACTGCACAAAATATATTGGGAGGCAGAGGTTTTTAGCCAAGTAGAGGGTAGGAGATGAGGTAGCTGAGTCATTTTGTCTTGGATACTATGAAGTGCAGGGTGTGAAGCAAACTCATGTTAATAGCTGTCTGTGAGGGCAGCACCGACATATTTGACATCAGTTTGATGATCTGGAATTGAAGCAGAACTAGTTATATTTTAGCTATGATCGTTTATCGTCAGGTTAATTTTACTGTTCTTTTGCAATATAGCCTCATTTTAGCTAGGAGTGTTTGACCAAGCCATAGAAGGCCCATGACATGAAGAGTTCAGAGGAAACTTCACAGAGCTTCTGGCTGTTGACTGAGGGGTCACGAAGGTGTCTGTGGAGTCTGGCTGTGGTGCTGATATGTTCTTGAAAAGAAGACAAGAGAAGCCTGGGGGAGATGCAGCACAGTGGTTCATCTGAGGTGTGTGAACAAAGGACAAGCAGCTAGCTTATGTTGGTCTTGGTGGTACCATTGCTTTACAAGGCAATTTGGTCTGGCTCATCTAGAGGTAGACATGCGCTTAAACTGCAGACCTACTGCCAATAACATTCCTTCTGAAGTGATTGCTAGATAAGTCAATTATGTCACTCCTCTTGGAATGGGAACTATTAATTACATGAATTAAAGAGACAGAGCAAAAATGATCAAAGCAGGTGGTGAAATGGGATACCAAGATGCATGGTGTGGTATAATACTCATGATGCCTGTTCACTGTTAGTGAATTTCTTTGAAGATGGGTGATATATAATGTTTCTAATTGATTATATTAGCAAGAGTGTTATCTGGAGGGCATTTGATGGGGATTCAGGAACTGTCTCTGTTCCTTGGTATTTCATTGGCCATCTGAGCAAGTTAATTGCTTTTCCTGTGCCTTAGTTATTCCACCATTAAAACAGGGATAGTCACCCATACAACTGGGATAATTATACTGTCCTTTTTGAAAGGGATGGGGAGACCCACTGATTACAAGTTCTGGATGCATTTTTGCTTCATTTAGATAAGATAATAACAGCAGACATGTCAATGCCAGTGAATGTGTGATTTGCTTAGAGCTGGCAAGGAGAGATGGGAACTTGAATCATTATTGATTTTCACTTTAAAGGTCTCTGCTAGCAATTTCTTTAAAGGAAACAATAAAGGTTGATGCCAGAGCTCTTCGTTTTGCTGGAACTCAGTTCTTCTCCGCAGTGTCTATTTCTGGTTAAGAAAACCTTAGCAGTTGGCAAATGACAACTTTTCTGTCTAATAGGTGGCACATCACTCATGTTTGGGAGTGTAAATGTTCTGTACTTAAGGATCTTTGCAGGTGGCACCCTAGATTTAGCAAAGACAAGAATAACATCTATTGCTGACACTTTTGAGGTCTCCTAAAGCCATTTGAAAAGTGCAGAAGTAGATGCTGGCAGGATCAGGTGTAAGTGCTTTTGAAAGGCATTTTGTGCTGAACAGTTGTGTATCAGCATGAGACATCATTCACAAAATATCATCCGCTGAGAGAAGACCCTTTTTCCAGGTCTTAAGTACTGCTCCCCCTTGATACCTTCTGAAAAGTTTGTCATATTTCTATTCCTCATCCTAAGGAGGAGCAGTAAAGAAGCCATTGCCAGATCTTGAGTTAGTGAAGGTTGATGTAGCTGTGAGGCGGGTGACCATTTATACCAGTTAGAGAATGGATAGCTGCTGGAGGAGCCAGAGTTTCTGATAAGGAACTGGCATTGTTTTATTCTCTGACTCTCACACTATTGTTATTCAACATGCATGAAAAGGCTCCTGAAAGGAGGAGGGAGCTTAGATTAGAATCACTACAAAGCATCCATTTCCTTGGCGGTGTTAAAGAGTGAATACCTCTCACTTTTCACCAAAGTTGGATTTGAACTCCTGGTTGCTGGTCACTTTCTGCTTTTGTAGGAAGTGGTACTTCGTACAAGAAATATCAGCTGATTTTAGTGGAGTGGGTGAGAGCAGGAAAAAAAAA